>CM076569.1:412594079-413133829 GCA_034641835.2 Pinus albicaulis | reverse complement strand
TCGAGAAGGAGAAATACACAGAGCGATCCTGATCCTAATCCACCTACCATTGTGGAAAATCCAAACACTATTTCAAGAGGCAGTCAAAGAATTTCAGAAATATCAGGTACTCCATCTCATTCGAAATATTTCTCCTTTGAAATATTAAGATGATCCGGATTTATGCAGGAACGCAACAGAATAAACACATAACCATAAAGATAGAGATGCAGCGGAAATAACACTTCATTTCATTAATATCAAAGAACACGAAGTTGATTACGAACGGAGATGGAAATAAAACTAGCTAGGACGCGGCTGGTAGCTATCTGCGAGAAGAGATGGGCGACTCTGAGCCTACGGCCCTTACAATGAGGCGCGAGGGCTTTATTTATTATTGAGAAACAATGGAGAACCCTAAACATCCCAAAAACCTAACCCTAGGAGATAGACGCCAAAACTATGGGCCCTAGTTTGGGTAAATTAGGTGTTTCAACTTCCCGGGAGCATAGCTTTGGCATACTATCTCCGTTTGACGCACATGATACATCATTAGAAAGCCTACTGTCACGAAGGACTACGGTATGGGGACAAATTTTATTAGAAAATTCGCTGGCGCTTTCATACCCAAAAAACGTCGTGCTTTCATACCCAAAAAACGTCGTTTAGGGCCTCAAAACGGCTCCGGAAGTTCAGGACCCGAAAAACTGCTAAAAATAGTAAGTTATGCCAAAACGGAAAAACTGAAAGAGACAATGGTGGGGGCCCAAGTGGAATAGGCGGGTGGCCACCAATATCCACCTGGATCATTCCTCCCCTTTTAGGAAGCAATGGTCCCCATTGCGTTAAGTTCTCTATAAGAAAGTGAAATAGCAGTATGTAGAATAGTAAAGCAACAGATAGAGTACCGACGTCCATTGTTCCAAATACAAATTAAAGTACCCAAAATCCTTGAACAGAGAAAACGCTAATGATGTGAGGAGTGTGATATGTCCAAAATATAAAAATACCATCAGACCATATCAATAAACCAGCAACATAGACCAGCATCGCTAGTTTTGAAGGCAGAGTGATAAACATTAATAATTTTTTTTTCACAAGAGAAAAAACGTTGTTTTGAATATATTATATGAAGTAAAACAGTCCATGAAGTCATTACATTTTCACATCCGAAGATTGGAACCCAAATATCCATCCAGAAAAGTGGAAGTCCCACCCCAGACAATGATAGAAAAATACCCCATGTCACATACAGGGACATGATATAAAACCCAGTAACGGTCCACATGGAGATTATCGACAATCCGAGAAAGCATCCAAATATGCCCGAGGCATCTATAAGAAAGTGAAATAGCAGTATGTAGAATAGTAAAGCAACAGATAGAATACCGACGTCCATTGTTCCAAATAAAAATTAAAGTACCTAAAATCCATGAACAAAGAAAAACGCTAATCATGTGAGGAAGACCATCAGACCATATCAATAAACCAACAACATAGACCAACATCGCTAGTTTTGAAGGCAGAGTGATAAACATTAATCATTTTTTTTTCACAAGAGAAAAAACGTTGTTTTTAATATATTATATGAAGTAAAATAGTCCATGAAGTCATTACAACAATATAGACAGATGGTCTCGTAGATAAGAAAAATGATAACTGATGTTGTGCTGTTTCCTTCTTTTAAGAATGTGCTGGAGGCAAGCCCTATATCTTGGCTTGCTGCTGTCCTCTTTAGTAATTCTATGTTGATTATTTCATTTCACTGATACTCTTTAACTGCTCTGATACTCTTTGACCTTTTTTCATCCTTTTATCCTTTTTATCATGATATACTGTGGTAAATAGGCAAAAATTTATGTAAGGATAATTTTTTACAAAAGTTCCATCATTTCTTCCCACCATTGAACTTCTAGCACTTTGGTCCTTTGCAACTTTATTAGTGTTTCATCAGCCTCAGTATATCTGAAGAAATTAGGCTGATTTGGGAACGAATGATTTACTTCATGCTCAAGATAAAATAAATTCTCCAATCCGTCATGAAGGTTTTTCCCTGTAGGCAATGCTGCTGTTGATGAACTGGTTGAAGAACTAGCTTGATTATCAGCATATTTGTCCAATTTTTCAACATAACTATCAAGGTCCATTAGCTTATCTTCTGCAACTATAGGACTGGGCTATCCTCTATTTAACAAAATATTCAATCTTTCTCTGAAGGCAATGATTTCTTCTTGCATATCTGAGCACCTTTGTTCTAAATTCTGTACCAGATTTCTTTTAGTAAAAACTTTCTTTATTTCCAGAATTGTTCCGGTCCTGTCCTGAATACTAATTTCTGCAAGTTGATTCTTAGTGTGAGTATTCAAAAATGTATAAGTCTATTGGCCTCTTCTGGCATATTTCCCAACTCTTGTCTTGATCTCTCAATCTCATCCAGAGCCAATTTAACTAAGTTATTCTGTTCATCCATTATCTGAATTGAGGGCCAAACATCCTTTATTGATTGAATGATATTATCCCAAAGAATATCATTTATTTCTTTTAAAGGTTTCTCCAATGTGAGATCCTTTTCCAATGCTTTCACTGTTTTTTCTAATTTGTTCACTTCTCTTGTTTTATCAGCAACACTCATTTTTGAAAGATCATATTTATGTTCTAGAGTGGCCAATTGTTCCTTTGTTTTGTGAAGCTCTATGGCATGAATGTTCATATCTTCCATTGACTTTTTTAATTCATCAGTGTTCAAATTTGCAGTGTTGCTCTGTGACAATTCTACTGGCTGACCTGTTGTTGCTGTACCTGTCACTACTCCTGCTGTAGATACTAGAATATTTGCCTTCTTATCTTTTAATGCATTCTCAAGCTCTTTTTCAGTTGCAGTAAGTTGCTCATTCAATTTTAAGAGCAAATCCATTAGTTCTTCCTCAGAATTTTGTTTGATGATTTTTGCAGTCTGTGGATGTCTTGAGGCCGGTAACTTTAATTGTTTTCTCAGAGCTACAATATCATCATCTTTTCTCTTGATCAAAGCTTCAATACCTTTCACATTTTTAGGATTATGACCCAAACCAATGATTATTTCCTCTAAAGTTTTGATTCTATTATCCTTAGCCTGGGAGGAGGCTTTTTCAAGCTGCAACTGTGTATTAGTATTATCCAAAGAATCCCGCAACTTATGGGTCATCATTGATTTATCCGTCAGAGTAGAATAAATCATCTCACCTGTTTGCTTGTGTAGCTCAATTTGATCTAAAGGATGGATATCCTTTACTAAGACTTCAAAATTAGTCCTAACGTAATCTGCAGCTGTCTGAGGCTGCCGCACCTTGGGCTTCAAATGGCTCATTAACATCTTACCTTGTTGGATGTCATAAGCTGACATCAATCTTTCTTGATTTTTCTGAGCCATCTTCAAATATTGGCTGTATACTTGAAGTCTAAGTGGATCGTTCCTGGCCTTTATATTGGTGAATGTTCTTTTGATGTCCCAGGCAGTTTTTACTGGAGGTTTGAAAGAAGATATTTCTGCACTTTGTTGCCTCTGTATTCCTGTCCCACTACCTGTATCTGTTTGCTGACTGTCTTCTGTTCCCTGGCTGTCAGGGAATTCCTGAAATGATTCATCTTCTGGAAGGGGAGTTAATTTCTGCCTTTTAACATCTTGTTGTTCAGAAGAGCCACCAATAGGAGTAGTTGTTTTAGCCTCTCTCTTTTTGCCCTTTTCTATATTCAGAGGAGTTTGTAAAATAGAAATTTCTGGCTCACTGATCTGAGCAGGAGGAATTTGTCCTTGACCTTGTTCTTTAGAAGTCTCTGGTTGCGCTGTCATTATGATTTTTTCAATTATTTGTATATCAGGCTCCTTTTCGTTTCCTTTAGATTCTACTGCTACTGTACTAATCTCCTGCAAATTTTGTTGTAAAGTCCTGGCTGAAGAAGATCCCTGCACCTGTCCAAAAGAGTCTAGGTCAAGTATCTTTTCAAGATCTTTCATTACATTTTCAACATTGACCTGCTCACTATCATTTTCAACCAATGTCCCTTCTGTCCATTCATCCATATTAGCATATTGTTCTATTTCCGGGATTCTTTGATGGATGTATGGTGACTGTTTATTTTTCATTCTTCTATCACAGATAAAGTTGTTTGGATCATAAGGCACCCAATAGAAACTCTTTTGTAGTCTGAGATGGTCTTCTAAAATCCTTTCGGCTTCCTGTCCAGCTTCCCTAGAGTTACAAATGAAGGGACCTAATTGGCTCTTGATCCTGAGTTGAGCCTTTTTCTTTGCATTGCAAAAATGAATTATATCTGAATTATTCATCTGTCTGAAATATTCTAATGCAAAGAGTCTCATTGGGACATACTTGGGCAGTTTGAATGGGCATAATTCACATCCATATATCCTGATCTCTGTGTAGTTTTGATATAGGTACCAGTCACCTATCTTGTAATGCTTTGAGAGCTGAAGGATTTTCTTGGTTTCCATGTTAATTCTAGGAGGAGAGACTCCTGTCAACAAGGTAGTTACAGGATGAACAAAAAGGTCGACAAACTCATTATAGGAATAAGGAGAATCAAAAGAATTGTGAGTAATGGCAGACCAAAAGATGACTGACCTAGGATTCCCTTTGGCATCAAGTTTCTTAACATAAAAAGGGAAATTTTCTGACTGAAAGTAAATCATGAGATGATATATGACAAAATAATACTTAAATACTCTCTCATTCTCAAATCTCATGAACTGATCATGGATTTTGTCAGCAATATAAGATGCAAAATCGTACTTGACAGCAGGAGGTTGTCCAGGGGTAAAAATGGATAACAATACTAGGGTTAAGTGATCAACACACTCACTAGTATTAAAGCCCATTATGGAAGATATCATGTCTAAAATAACTCTACCCTCATCAGTAAAGAAAGGATAACCATAAGGGGGAGGGTATTTAGGCTGATGCTCTGGTAACATAAAGGTTTGGCATAGGCGGTTTAACTCTTCATGGGATAACTTAGTAGATTTATCAAGTAATTCAACCATGGACAGGGGAGTGAGAGCTTGACCAGGTTGGAATTGTAGCATTTCATTTATGGATTGAGCAGTTATTGGGAAAAGGACATTTTGACTTGGGGATAAAACTGCTCGTTGGTTGGGATCATACTTTGCGGAGCAATAATGGATTAACTCAGGAAAAATATGGACTAAGGGGAGAAAGTACATAGGAAGATTTGATTCCCAAAGTCCAAAGATGTCAGAACCATTCAAATAATTGTCTCTGCAGCGGAAAAATATTCGAAGAGGATTCTCACAGAGACGCAAGTCCTTAATTTGAAAATCCATATCGGCTAAAGGCAAATAATCCAAGTCCTTGTGAGGGGAATTGATGGGCACGACATTCAGAGCTACAGGAACTTCCATTTCTGATTCTTGTGGATTCAGAAATGGAATTTCGGGGTTTTTGTGGAAAAGGGGCACAATTACCAGTTTTGGGAATATAATTGCAGTTCTGGGAACGAAAAAGACCAAACTGAACTTCTTTTCAGACCTTAGTGCAGAATTAAAACTAAAACCAGAATTTTTTAGAGAGTTTAGCGGGGAATTGGAATAAATACCTGTTTACGGGAAATGAAACGTGTTTAAACAGGCGCTGGTTATGACAGAAGAACCCTGAAATACTCGGCTTCAATTCTCTTCAGCAAGGTAATGGTCAGCAAGCGTTAACAGTTGGTTTTTGAATTTTATTGCATGGAAGACTGGCTAGCGCACGGAACAATGAAAATGACGCATACGCAATTTGTTTTATTTACAAAGTCAAAAGGGTGGCGGGGAACAATGAAAATGACCCGAAAAAGATTAGGGCGAATTTGATAAGAAATTCACGTCACAACTCTCCCTCCGTACGCTAGCCAACTTCGGACCCGAAAAAGATTAGGGCGGAATTCATTTGGTTTTCGCGTCACAAAATTGGCCGACGTCAGCAGGCTATTTTGGAACGCGAATTTGGTTTGAATTATGGTTTATCGTTGTTTGAAGTCCGGCGGGCTCGACTTAAGAGAACCGGGGTCGTGAACACTGTTCAAATATAAAAATCCCACTTAATAAAGAGACAAGATTGTTGTGCTTTCGGAACCTGACCCGAGGATTGGACATGAGTTAACAAACAAAAGGAAAGCGGAACCAGACTTGCACCCGTGGTCAAGCCTGTACCAAAACCACGAGCGGAATCACAAAAGCGGGTTGCCCATATCGCACCGCGTTTGCGGAGTAGGCGGTATTTCCTATTCGCGAGCGATTCCATAGGGAAAGCGACACGTGGCGAAGTGACCCCCGGAAAACCACCGTTTAACCCGCGCCATCGCACGTTAAAGTCCGACGTTGGAAGCCGAGCGAAATTTCCAAGAGTCGTTGATTTGGAGAAGGGCCATCGGACGGTGGTCGCACGTTGAACTTGCCCGGAGGTTAACTAAGGTGTGCGAAGGATAGCCAGTTACGATACGAGTGTTTGATTGGTTATTGATATATATAGGTGGGGCCGGAGTATAATGAAATTGTTTAATTAAACGATTAGCGGATAATTAGCATAAGTCTGGAGCGTGATTGTTGTAAGGCTGGGTGGTGAAATATAGAGCGTGATTGTTGATTGGTTATTGATATATAACCCTTTCCTTTTAGACCACTGGGTAACAATTATGTTTCCTTTCACCTTTGAGTTTTCAAATTATGCCAACCAAATATAAGACATTTAAGAGGGGGAACTAATACAACGTTAAAAAGAAAACCAGAGCACACATCTAAAATAACAACCCTCCATGAAAAATTAAAATAACACATTATAATTTCATATAAGTGGACAAGGAAAGATCCACCGCAGTGAAGTTTCACGTGCAGGGGACCTTCCTTTAAACATAATTTTTTCTCTGACCTGCAATTTTTTTGTCACCGAGCCATCCTTGTTGAAGTACAACTCCTTTTCCATAGCTCTTGTATTAACTACCTTCTCTCTGTCGCGTAATCTCAGAGTCCCTCTTCTGCTTGAGCGATTAAAGGAAATGGGTGAAAAAACCGAAAGAGAAGACAATTGTCTGCCATAATTATCAAACATTGCACCCAACTTCTTCCCCTTTCCATTGTTACCCAATGAGGTAGATGTGGCAATTTTTGTCATACCGCCCAAAGCAGAGGCCATCTTCTCTTATGCTGAATATAGAATTACAAGATCTTCATATTAGTATGAACCTTAAAAACATGACTCCCATTGCTAAAAACCACTTTTAAGTTGTAACAGGCAAACTAAACAACTATCGCAACTTTTGGCAACTTCTGGAGCATTAAGAGAGAAACAACCAAAGAGAAATACAACCACAATCCTCATTTTAATGAGACCTGACTATATATTTGCATTAAGATAATAGAAAGAAATCACGACTATATTAAGGCCAGCACAAAACAATCTTTAACCAGTGTCTCTCGCGGCCTTCAAGTTGCCATGCTAGAGGTTGCATATTTTTAATTTAAATTCTTGACCTCTCGTGCCCATCTATGAATGCATCCAATGGGATATCTACATCAAATGCTCCTTTATATCCCCAAAAAACAAATTCCCTACTACAAGAGCACCAGTATTGATGGATCACCCCACACCATCCCACCCACTAGAAACGGTGAAAAAGGAAACCCGAGAAACCTTCTGAAATATCTCAAGATGACTATATGGGTGGTTCTTATGAATCAACTAACCATTCAGAACATGCTCATCAATCCAAACCATGAGTATTATGTGACGATATTCAAGCAGGCACTGAATCGGATTTCTGAAGCTATGTTAGAGAAACCCTAAACTCTCACTGAAAATAGGTGAAATGTGGCACCACTCAAAGATTGACATGTGCCAATTGGTACAAGTGGTAGACAATTGGCATGCTCAAACAACGAGGTGATGCAAGAATGACATGAGGGAGAAAATATCAGAAAAGCCCCAAATCTGGAGAACTAAAGCTCATCACCAACTCGAGATTGACAACTTTACATGATGTAACCTATGAAATCGTAAATGGAGAAATCATAGTAACAATAAAGTAACCTATGTAACAATAAATTCGGATTCATCCTGGGAGTGGTAATGGGAGAAATCATAGTGAACAACAGAAAACATGTAGAGTTGCTTACAATCAAATAGATGAAAAACACATACAAAAAACCTAGATAATAATCATGAACAAGCTTAATATTGAATTATGAACTGTAAAGGAACTTACAAAATGTGACATTACGAACTTGGTCAAGCGCACAAGCAAAAATATCCTAGACATGACCCTGGTTGACAAGTTGTATTTCTCATGATGCAAGAGGATTTGTACCTGCACTGCCAAGTCAATTAAAATCCATCATTATCTATAAAATAAATACAAGTAATTGATGTAGTATTTTTTACTCTAAGATGCATTCTTATGATAATGTTAGAACATATGTTGAAAATGTCAAAACATACCCGAATAAGCTCCTCTTCGTTTCAAGAACAATTTATTGGAGTCGCATGAACTTGGAACAAGCCTCCCACGATCTGAAAGAGTAGCAACTAAGTCAACAGTGACTTTTTTGTTGCTACGCTGGATCAAGGGAGGTTTGTTCCAAGATTAAATCGCTCCAATAAATTATTCTCTACTAAACAGGGCCAACCACGTGAAGGTGGAAGCTCTTATGGCCCCTCCCCCCCGCCCTCACATCACTCTCAATTCCCCAATACCCAATCTATAATTCATTTTTTACTTTCATGAGCATAAAAAAATATATTCAATAACTAATAAAAAACAATTCAACAAAAAGTACGCAAGGAAACATTGCAATTAATGCTTGACATAAAAATAGTATGATAAATGAGTTTTTTATATAACGCAAAAAACGTTCCAAGTATGGTCATTGGTAACGTTTGTCTTATAATACAATATTTTACATTATCGAATTTTCTTTTTCTTCTTCCTATTTTTAAAGCTCCTAATTACATCATCAATATCATCATGCTCTGCTCCTGTTTCGTGCCTTTCGACCCGCACTGCTGACCTAGTTGCGTAGTCACGATGTCTGGTCTCATCCAGTGACGGGGCATCGCCTACAAAAACAGAAAATATTAAATTTTAATTATCAGTTTTTAAATATTATTGAACTAGTTCGGTAATATTAATAAAAAAAATTGCAATGAGATTATTTACCTGGTGCACCAGTTGTCGGCGTTGACCTAGTTGGGTAGTCACGATGTCTGGTCTCATCCAGTGACGGGGCATCGCCTACAAAAACAGATAATATTAAATTTTAATTGTCAGTTTTTAAATATCATTGAACTAGTTCGGTAATATTAATAAAAAAAATTGTAATGAGATTATTTACCTGGTGCACCAGTTGTCGCCGCTGACCTAGTTGCGTAGTCACGATGTCTGGTCTCATCCAGTGACGGGGCATCGCCTACAAAAACAGATAATATTAAATTTAATTGTCAGTTTTTAAATATCATTGAACTAGTTCGGTAATATTAATAAAAAAAATTGCAATGAGATTATTTACCTGGTGCACCAGTTGTCGCCGCTGACCTAGTTGCGTAGTCACGATGTCTGGTCTCATCCAGTGACGGGCATCGCCTACAAAAACAGATAATATTAAATTTTAATTGTCAGTTTTTAAATATCATTGAACTAGTTCGGTAATATTAAAAAAAAAAATTGCAATGAGATTATTTACCTGGTGCACCAGTTGTCGTCGTTGGGACTGTTGCCCTGTCTTCCTCTCTGGTGGTAAGATCCTCAAGGGAAACATTCTCTGTCATTTAAACAAAAACGTTATAAGGACAACCATCAAGGTATAATTAGAAAAAAATATAAGTGGAAATTAATTACCGTCACGGCCCTCACTGATAGTAGCATTGTCGGCCTGGTCCCTACTACAATGATCAGGTTGCACGTGAGGATCATCTACATTTGGCTCTAAAACTGGGTTATTTGCGTCGTCAGTAGTGTTGCTCCCCTGATTTAAACAAAGTTGTTAGACATTAAATTTATGGATGAAAACAAACATATTGAAAGGTTAATGTTTTACCTTATCAGGAATTTTGGATCTTGGGACCTGCCCCAAGCTTATGCAACGTTCAACTACAGCTTGATAGACGAAATGGAAAGCGATATTTTTATCTTCCTCTCTAGTTTCTGCTCCGAAGTCATCACCCTACATTACATATGATTGTGTATTTTTAATCATATTTGATAGGATTACAAAAACGTTGGAAGGCGATACAATTAATTATAAGATGTTTAGCTACTTAATTACAATTCTTGCAGCTAATTTCAAGTAGCCGCCCCGGCCTAGCTTGTGATGGCCCTTTTTTTCAATCCTAGCTTTGGTTGCCTTTGAGGTGTCAGGCAACCTAGCATCAAAAGATTAAAGTCAGATATGACGTGGCACACTTTTATTTTAGACATGAGAAAATTAAAGCTATTGAATTAAAGTTGTAATACCTTGCGGGTCCAATTGGTATTTTTCCTTCTTTCTTTGCCCTTTTCTCTTTTCCGTCATGGATGAGTGCTCTCCACTCACTCTCTGGAACTGTGAGAGGACGCTCATATCTAGGGTTAAATTGCAATTGCGTCCTATAGGTGTCCCTGGTATATTTCAAATATTTGCCGGCAACTCGAGCCACCGCTGTTCTATCAAATATGCCGACCCCAAAAAGGGTTTCTAGATAATCTAGAAGTTCTTTTTTCAGGTTGGAACTCTGGGAATTCCACCCTGTGCGTATGGTTGGGCCAAAAATTACCAACGCATGGCTCTCCAGATACCTATAGAACTCATTGTTTCCTACACAGATTTAAAAAAAAAAAAAGATATTATCATTAATTTAAAAATAAAAATCGTGATAAATATGTTTTAGATAAAGTACATGAAATAGTTAAAATATTAAAATTTACCTGGGAGTTGTACATGCTTTATAGGGACACCTTCATCGTTCACCAACAACGTGCCGTTAATGGTTCGTGTGGAGCTGACACGTGTAGCTCCAGGAAACGCAATAATGTAGTTGGCCATATCAGCCTCATCATTGCCAACACGTTCAGCGGTTGGCTGGGTGTCTGCTTGGGTAGGGTGTGTTTCTTGGCTGGCACCTAAAGGAGTAGAAGGTGTACGAGATGGTTGCTGGGCAATCTCTTGCCCTGTGTCCCACTACCACCAACACCGGGTTCAGCAAGTGCCAGAAAACGCTACATACAAAAGAACTTTTTGTTAGTTTAGTCAATGTAAAAATTAAAAATCAAACTATCACAATTCATCTCATGCAGAACAAAAAAAATATCCTTTTGACTTTTTATTATTACCCGATATCTTTCTAGCTGGCTCATAAGTTGTTTTATCTTCTCTTCTGTTTCAGGTGTTTGAGGCGCGTCTATCAAAGTATTAAATTCCGACCTTGCATTTCGTGCCTTTTTTCGCAACAAGAGCACTGGAGATAGGGATGAAGAAAGCTCTTCCTCAAAGAGGGAATCATCAGGTGTACCATGGCTAGGTGTCTGCATATTTGAACAAAATTAATATTATTTCAATTATGTAAATAACTAAAATACCTGAAGATAGAGCAATGCTGGCACTTTACATGTTCTTTCGCTGGCCTCTTTCCGTGATCATCCCGTCTCTAGGTTGTTCCTGCACTGCTCTCATCAGTCTACCACATTGCAATAAAATTATAAATGTAAAAACTTGAAAACAATATCTAACTTAAAAACACAAAATGAAAACTGAAATAATTTCTAATAAGACACCTGACGACAAAGTTAGAGTTTCAAATATGCCTTGCATTGAATTCAGTCCTGGAAACATGTCATTGCACATTAAGGCACCCAAACAAGAGACGAGTTGACAATGAAGACCTTATTGAATATATTGTTGGAGCAACTTCTAGTAAACTTGTTGTGAAGACCTTGAGGACATTTTTGGAGCAACATTGTTGAAGCCGATGGTATAGCATTGTTGGAGACGATCTTGAAGGGCCTTGAAGTGAAGCTTTTGGAGCAACTATTGAAAAATCCTTAGAGCATTTAAGTAAGGCACTTTCTATCTTCCATCACCTTTTTCCTTTCAATATATTTTAAACGATTTTGTTGATATTTAATGTTTGAAATCACGTTATAATTCCTTGATTATATGTGTTTGGGGACTAGAATAATTTCACACTAAACCATGCAAACTTAAAAGTAACTTAACAGATCCATAAAGTAATAATAATCATAATTCCTAATTTCCTATTGTACGATAGGATGCAAATTATTCAAACATGAAGCAATGAAGACATGCAATGTCTGAATTTCAAGATTGATGAACCAATACAAGAAGTTAGAAACTACAACTTTGATTCAATACTCTGTGTGCTAACTCCAGGAAGGAATCTAGTTTGTAGTACAGAACATGCATCGTGTATTATCAATTCTTAATTGACAAAAACTAAAGGTCATCTACATCATCAATTCCTTCCCATGTGTTTTTATGTTATATTCCTTATAAAAGTGTCAAATTTCTCTCAAAGTAAGCAACCACTGAATAAAATAAAAAATAGTTGAGATATGTTTGAGAAATGGTCATTTATTTCTTAAAAGGATCTTCACGATTTCTTTGGTTGTTTTTCATCTCAAGAAACAAGAAATGACCTAAGAAACTATCGTGCTGTAATATAAGAAACAACACGGTGCAATGGCCATTTTCAAAGCCAAATGATGTCCATTGAGGAAATGGCCTTTATTTGGTTTCTGTTTCATAGGAGTTTCGGGTATAAATGGAACTTTTGTGTACCATTTCCAGTAGTAAAAAGGGAAAACCTTCTTTTTCCATGGGAAATAATTTACCTTTCCTTTTTCAAGATAATCTAAATCACAAAAAATATGAACTATACTGCTCAGATTCTTGGATAATGTGAAAGTGCAAAAGGAATACCCTACACAAGTGATGCACACATGTACACTTGAACACTAACATATTTTTGTAGTTGAAATGCAATGCTTTTTTTCATTTAAATGTAGGGTTTTTAAAGCAGGGAGAAATAATGGCTGCCAATTTAATAAGCGTTTCTTTGGGAAAAATTTAAATCTTGTACTGGGTGATGAAGATAATAGAGGGTGTTGAATCTTGATTCTTGACATTGTGTTTAACTTGAATAACTCAAATGATTATAAATATCAGTCGATGAGTTCTTTTTTCAAGTATGTCACTCAAAACTCTTATGTCAAACATTGTATGATGGCTAGCATTTGCTTGTTTCCCTTTCTTCAGTTCAATGTAAAAAGTATATTAATATATTGGAGCACGAATGATAACTACAATTTTTTGCTCTGCAGTATATCCAGCCCCAAGATTATGAAAATTTTTCTCAAGTGGAGCTATTTGGTTAGGCTGTAGGGTCAACCCTCTATAGGAGGAAGGGCCTGCAGTAAGAACTTACCATTTTGCAAGAGCTGAGGGCCAATGTTATTCTGCAAGAGCTGAGGGCCATCGTTGTTCTCAGAGCTCAAGGCGACGTCGTTTCAAGAGCTCGGGTGTGGCGAATGTTGAGGGCGAATGCTGTTCTGCAAGAGCAGAGGGCGAATGCGCGCGTGATATCAGATGTTAATGTAGCACACATGTACATTTGAACACTAATAGATTTTTGTAGTTGAAATGCAATGCTTGTTTTCATTTAAATGTAGGGTTTTTAAAGCAGGGAGAAATAATGGTTGCCAAATTAATAAGCGTTTCTTTGGGAAAAATTTAAATGTTGTATTGGGTGATGAAGATAATAGAGGGTATTGAATCTTGATTCTTGACATCTAGAGAGAACCCTACAGCCTAACACAATCCAATGGAATTGACCAAAAAAACCCCAAATAGAGTCAACCCTACTATAGGAGGAAGGCCTAAGAACTTACCATTTTGCAAGAGCTGAAGGTGAATGCTGTTCTGCAAGAGCTGAGGGCGAATGCTGAGGGCAAATTCTGTTCTGCAAGAGTTGAGGGCGAACGCTGAGGGCGAATGCTGAGGGCAAATTCTGTTCTGCAAGAGCTGAGGGCGAATGCTGAGGGCAAATTCTGTTATGCAAGAGCTGATCAGGGCGAATGCTGTTCTGCAAGAGCGGAGGGCGGATGCGCGCGTGATATTAGCTATTGCCACGGATACGAAAAATAAAATCATTTTTATGTAGCGTGCATATAAGTTTCGTATATGCATTTAGCGCGCATATCAGTGTCGTTATACCGACGGCGAAAAAGGCGTCGCTATTGCAACGAAGGTCTCCAAACGTCGCAATTACGACACTTAGACATTGTGTCGCACTTGTAGTCGTCGCAATAGCGACGCTTTGGGACATAGTGTCGCCAGTGCGACGTCTTCCTCCAAACGTCGCAGTGGCCACACTTTTAAGTGTCGGTATTGCGACACCTTAAAACTTACTATAGGAGGAAGGCCTAAGAACTTACCATTTTGCAAGAGCTGACGGTGAATGATGTTCTGCAAGAGCTGAGGGCGAATGCTGAGGGAAAATTCTGTTCTGCAAGAGCTGAGGGCGAACGCTGAGGGCGAATGCTGAGGGCAAATTCTGTTATGCAAGAGCTGATCAGGGCGAATGCTGTTCTGCAAGAGCGGAGGGCGGATGCGCGCGTGATATTAGCTATTGCCACTGATACGAAAAAATAAAATCATTTTTATGTAGCGTGCATATAAGTTTCGTATATGCATTTAGCGCATTAAATACGACAACGGTATGTATGCGCCGAAAAACGCGTTATTGCAAATGCAGTTTCCAAACGCTAATTACGACGCTAGACACAGTTCGCAGACTTGTAGTAGCGCTCTAATAGCGACGCTTTGCGACATAGTGTCGCCAGTGCGACGTCTTCCTCCAAACGTCGCAGTGGCGACACTTTTTAAGTGTCGGTAGTTATAAAAAAAAAGATATGGTGATACCTTTAAATATGAGGTAATTTTGGGTAAAATTAGAAGTGGAACAACAAGTTGTGGTTTGAATTTCCTTTGAAGTAGTAGGCTACATGAAATTTCTATCGAAAGTTTTTTTTGTCGCCCAACATGGAATAATCTTTGGATGAAAAGGTTCATTATGGGTGGTATGTTTTTTTAGCCCTTCAACTCATTAGATTCTTTGTATATTCATGGTATTTTTTGTTCTCAACTTAGAATCCCTAAAAAGCCCTAAAAGGTTATGACAATGTAACTTTTGGAGGCATTTTTGGACAACCCCCACACACCACCCCCCCCCCAAAAAAAAAAACAATAAAAGTCATTAGAATAAAACTTTTAGAAGATCGCCTCCAAATGTTCAATTCTCCTGAATTCTGGAGGAGGGGATCTAGTTTTGGTGTATTGAACGGGGCAAGGGGACATAAGGGTAGCATGGATGGGTAGAAGTGAGAGGTTCGTGCATGGTTTACTGAGATCTATAATCCTAACATTAGAGAATGAGAAGGAGCCTTAGGGCCTTATGGCATAGGGGCTAGGGGATCTATAAGTAAGGCAATGAGAGAAATTGATAGGGGAACCCCCAATAGTTGTGATAAGGGGATTATGGACCACATTATCACAACCCATAAGAACTTAACCCATAACCACTAAAGTCCCTATCCCTTTAACCCCAAATCCACAATACCTTAACCCCTACACTCATAACTCATAACAAATTAACCCCTTCGTCCCTTAAATCCCAAGCCACTAACCCCTTAACCCCTAACCCCTAACTTAGAATCCTTGAACCCCATAAACCCTAATTCCATATCCTCTTAAACCTTGACCCTTAACCCTTAACCCGATAACACCTAAATACCATAACCCTTAGGCACTTAACCCCTAAAACCCCTAACCTATAAGCCCTTGATGGCTAACCATTAACCCCTAAATCCCTTAACCACTAAGCCATTAACCTCTAACCCTTAAAATCCCTAACCCCAAAACCCTCTAAGCCCTAACCCTTTACCCTTTACACTTATCCCCTTACTCCTAAACCCTTAAACCCCTTAACTCCTAAAACTCGTTATCCTTTCTCCCAAACCATAGGTACTCCAACACTAATATTCTTGGGCATATTATGCTTTTTCCTACTAACTGCTCCAAATACAACCTCTAAGCACTAGTAGGGTCCAAGGAAAAGAGATACAAGATCCCCAAATCTGATTTACATTTTATGGACAATCACATTTCCCCCAAATATCCTCCATGTATTTTCTTTGGTGTATTTGAGTTTGAAAAATACATAGGATGCCGCAAGTAATCGTAATCCTAAGACTCAACTTCCCTAATGAATAGGAGGCCTTAAAAATCAAACAACATCTGAACTTCTACCTAAAATTACTAAAATTTCCTATCCTAAAGAAGTAATTAGAAATTCTATAGAATTATCGGGCAACAAGGAAACCAACTTCCTCTTCTAGAAATCAATAAGACCTTCTCGAGGAAAACTACAAATTTTGAAATAAATTGTTGAAATTATCCTCTTGCATCAATAACTACCAATGGACACCCCCTTTAAAAATAGTAATACCAGTGTCTTGGGCATCTCTTCGAATAGTTTTTTAACCTAACTGGCTAGGGTTAAAAACTGTTAAGCAGAGCATGCCGAGACGAAACTATCTGTAACTTCTTGCTGAGTACTAGTCTATGTATTTTTGACAGGGAAGTCTTTGTCCTTCTCGCACGGTGAGGGCTATGAGAATTCCAAATGATGGAATCGATGAAGGTCGTCAAGTACCAATTTCTTTATTTTTCACATGGGAGTCTCTACATTTCTCGCAAGGCGAGGGCAGGGAGAATCCCAAATGATGGATCGAGGACGGTCGCAAAGTACCTGTACTCTCTATATTTGTCACAGGGTAGTCTCTATATTTATCATGTAGGGTGAGGGCACAAAATGAGTTTTGAATCTATTTTCAATTGGCACAAAGAATTTATGCATAGCTATCTAAAATGTAATCTTCTAGCAATGCAGTGATCAAAAATATCAACTACCATTTCAAGCATAAATTTTATGTATGAATTGGAAATGAAGTTATTCAAAATGGTAATCTAGATTTTAAGGGGCCTCAAACCCATAAACAAGTTTTAAAAGTACCTTATTTTGGTCCCTCAACTTATAATTGTTTTGATTATCACATCATACCTTGCATTTGAATGCTAAATCTTGGCATGGAATGAAAGAAGAATCCATATATTACAAATATCAAAATTTCCACAATATCCCACGTGTATGGTGGTTTGCTTAAATGGCAAGTTGTTTAAATAGCCAACTAGCTGCACATGCCCACATGTTGCTAGGGGTTATTAAGATAAACCATCTTGAATGTTTCCATTAGGATTGGCTATCCTCTACTATCCATTTGTTCAATATATTGTGTTGTATTCCACATGGTAGAGTGCCAAACTATAATACATGAACAATTTTTCATATTCCACATAGTAGAGTGCCAAACTATAATACATGAAAAATCTGTCATATTCCACATAGTAGAGTGCCAAACTATAATACATGAACAATCTGTCATATTCCACATTGTAGAGTGCCAAACTATAAATCAACGTTAGTTTTCCTTGGAAACAAAAATACCTTTTTAAATGGCAGCAATAGAGAAATACAATATACTTTGTAATTCTTACATCTGAATCATGGAATACCATAATTGAAGATTTATTTATTTATTGATATTATCTACAATGTGGGCATATCGAAGCTATTGTTCTTGGACTAATGTTTCAGACAATCCTCAACTGATATAGAAAAATATGGTCCATTTGAAACGACTAGATCTTGAAGAAAAACAAGAAGGATAGTCACGTTCACTTTCACAACAATATTCTCCTTCTCAATCCGATCAAGAGCAAACAATTCATAAAAAAACATCTCCATTTAATCTTCCCAACTCCACTGAGAAGTCTCCTCCACAGCCCCTTGGCATTTTTTTTCAACAAAACTAGAATCATCAGTAAATACAAAAATGCAACATTAAACATCAAATGCCTCATCAACAACATCAAACACCAAACCCTCCTGAAGTGCAATAAAATCAAAAGGCAAAGAAGTTCTTCTGTTTGCATGTAGGTCTTATAAGTCATACAATGCCATTGTCTGCACACAATGTCTCACAAACTTTAGCTCCCATGGACCCTTCTCCAATTGAACATGCCCCAAACAATATTGCCCAAGATCTCTCTTCAAAAATGGTTCTGAACTAAGACCAAAAACTCAACATCTATCTAATAAATTGCCACCAAGAATTGCAATTGTAGGAATGGTTGCAATCCATAATCTGGTAAGTAAAATCTTCTTTATTCAATTCCCGTGCAAGAAAATACTTTGAAGGTTTTATTTATTTATATGACAATAATTGTCATACAAGTATTGTTGCTTTGATCATTTTACATGTAGGAATGGGTTGAAGTTTGTGATAACATCGATGGAGTTTTTGACTCTGGATATCTCATTACTGTCGGTTAATGGTCAATTATTTCGAGGTGTTTTATTCAATCCAGTAAGAATTTGGTCCTCATATTCTTCTTTATACTTCTTTGTATGACTATCCCTTGACATTTTGGATTTGTTTACTTGATCGTTTATGTAATGACCCTCGTCATGTGGTAAACAAGTACATATTGTGTTAATGGTCTCAGTTATGGCAATGGCACATTTAGGCATATAATGTAAATACTACCATAGTCATCTCAAATCAGTATGATATTATATATATTTTGTTACGTTTGGAAATACATATTGAAATTACATTTACATAATTATAACAAATATACTAGAAATAATAGAAACACTATGTCTATAAATAAAATATAAATAAGACTTTAACCACCTACATAAATTAATAAATAAAATCTAAATAAGACCTTAACCACTAACATAATAACATAATGGCCTTTCCTTAAAGGCCCACACACCTTTATATACATTGGGTAGGACCTCAACAACAATAAACTAAAGTTGAACTATACTAAATATTCAAAGTTAAAATATACATAATTGATAACAAAGTTGAAATATACATAATTGATAATTCTTGGTATCTATAGTGCACATTTATAAGGTATAACAGATTTCGGTGATAGAGAGGGGAATTAAGCACCAAGACCTAGTAAACCTAGGGTGTGGAGGGAGAGGACAGAACGCAACCATCAATGGTTGGCAGATAGTTTGCAATAGTGAACAAGATTTTTTTCCCTCCCACACACCTTGTCGAGCTGGCAGGAGGGAAAATGGCATGAAAGGGAGTGGGCAAAGGAAACTGTTTTCTAGTGACGAGTTAGGAAGGACATGGGCCATATGAGGTTGGGCCTAAAGGGCAAGGCCTAACTAACTAGAAGGATGATGCGAGAAAAAGAATACACGGGGAACACAACAAAAGAGGGGAAAAAGGAGAGAGAACGCAGAAAACGAGGGAAAAAAAGGAGAGAGAACGTAGTGGGAATGGAGGGGAGAGGAAATAATATAGGGAGGAATATTGAAGAGCAAGAAGAAATTGAGGGGCAAAATCAAGCCTGCTGATGGTAGAGCTCAGGCCCAGACAACGATGGGATAGAGCTGCAAGACTTGGAGCGTCATAGCACCAAAGGAGAGTTAGATCCATTCTAGTTTTAGTTTGATATCTATCAGTTCATTGAAAACGAATAAAAACCTAGGGTAAAGATCAATGAAGGTGTATGGACTGATAAAGGAAACCATGCCTGTAATCTCAATCGCTTGTATTATTCTTACTGCTGCGAGTCCTATTTGTGGCACTGACATTGCTGTGTCTACATAAGGAGGCTATAACCCTTAATCTCTCTATGTGGGGAATGATCATTCAACAATGCCAATGAGTGGATTTTTATTTACATCCTGGCGTGCCACTGCTTGGATGGAATTATTCCTGCTAGGCAGAAATATTGAACCCATTATTTGATAGAGAATGATTGGGATCGTTTTATGTTTCATAATAGGGTGAAATTCATATCAGATAAGAAACACGTGGAATAGTTTTCATGTTCCATAACAGAGTAATATAACTTTCGAGCCCTTCACCTTTCATTAAGAATGTTTATTGTTGGGTTATCTAGGGTTCCTAATTAAATAGAAGGGTGGAGGTGTGGAACAAAACACTTTGGAATCCCTCATGGTTTTTTGGTGGAGGAAGATCTTCTCTGGAATCCCAAAATATGTTTGCAGGCTGAATCCATTAGGGTGGATGTGTGGGAACAAAACCTCTATAATCCCTAATTCCTGGGAGATTAAGACAATGTTGTGATCCTCATTATCTTAAAATATTACCTGTCTGACATGGTTCTTAGAGCCACCCAACCAGTAAAATTGAATAGATGTCTTGCTGCTGCATATATACATATTGACAGTAAAAAGAGTTTTCAGTTGAGCATGTAGCGTGGGAACAAAACCTATGTAATCCCAACTTGAATCATTGGTCAGCAATTTGAAATATATTCTCATGCCTAGCTTGAATCCTTGGTCAGCAATTTGAAATATATTCTCATGCCTGTAAGGCACTAAGGGATTGGGTTTTAGCTAGAGTAATTGAAGGGCGAGGAAATGAGGGAAGCAACTATAATGATGTTGATTGGGTTACAAACATTGATGGAAGAAATTTGATGACAGATTATGTCTTTAATCTTTGTGGGGGGAAATCAATTGGCGTAGAAGACAATACTCTGTTGCTTGACTAAGTCTAGAGGCAGAGTAAATGGCCTTGTACCAAGTTAGAAAGGACTAGAAGTAACTCCAGAAATAGGTCCATTGATGGCTGCTTTTATTCATAATGTTGTACATATTCCATTAATTGTAACACACAAAATTAGGCATTGTTAGTATGGTTAATTTTTTATCCTTGCTTGTAATAGATTATGAAAGCAAACCAATACTTTGAGTTTCCATTTTCAGAATTTTCCTTTATGTCCAGTGTAACTAAATACAAGCATAAGTCAGACATTCATTTGCTAGCTCAATTGCTAGTTCACTTTTCACAACCTAAACAGTGGCAGATGATCATTTCATAATAAATCCATACTTGTTTGACATATTGGGCTGAGAATTGTATTCATTGCCTCTCAATCAACTAGTTAAGTTATGTATGCTTGTAATTGTAAATGGATTTTCCACCTAGCACAAGCTTTACCTGTAATTTATTAAATCCATTGGAATTTTCTTAGGTTTCACCTGGTTTGTTCTCATCAGGGATCATCCCCAATATTTGACAACTAATATCCTCTTGATACACCTTTAGTGACCTATGCATATCTCTCACCTATCACTGTAGCTCAATGAAATGACATCTAGTAGATCTAGCGAAAAATAGTCCAATTTTATGCCCAAGACACCAATATAAATGGTGTGGTTGTGAAGGCAACGATCTCCATTAGGGATTTCAATTTTTGCTACAACATAAAAGAAGAATCTTGGTATTGGAGGAAGAGATAAAATATCTCTGCCAAAAACACAATATCATCACTCTCCTAGTGCCATTAATTTTTGTTAACTCTTTAGAATGCAGGTAATGTATAAGGATTCATTAGAATCTATGAAATTTTCTCTCTTTCCAATAATAAAATAGGTTCATCCTACAATTAATATATAAAATAAGGTTCATTAATAAGGTTACCTAGATGGAACTCCTTACATAATTATCTCTTAGATCCTACCAAGCATGACAACTTTTAGTAAAATGAATGTGCGCCCTACAAGATTCTATCCTCATGGCCTAAGATAAGGCATCCCTCTATGTCACCCATGAATATTGCATTAAAGGTACATTATTAAAGAGAAACAAACTTATGAATCATTCTTTGTGTTGAGTTTCATGGATAGTATAGGAGAGTTTTTTTATTTAGTTTTGTAATTTTTCATCATACTCCTGAGAACTTTCTCCAACCATTTTCTTAATCTCCTTCAGCTTGGTGATTTTTTGTTGTTCAATGTTTAGCCTCTAGAATTTAGCTATTAATACCACCTTTAACTTTTCCAATGCCTTAGCTACACCCTAGGGATAAATCTATATGAAATTCATGCACCATTAGAGAAGCTCCCCCCATAATGTGGTTAGGAATTTTATCAACCTAGAAACAAGCACTGCAATCCTTTTCACCCTCCAGATGAATACACATAAGAACAAATGTGGTTTTTCATCACCATTACCCTTTATATTTTTGGTTGGATGGTAAAAACATGTGCTTCCATCCTGGAATGATGCAGCTTAAATGTGTTCAGTTGTACCATAAATAAAGTGGTGCCTGGTGTCGATATGAGAAGCACTCCTAGTCTTCAATATACAACAATGTTAATGAGCATAAATAACTATTAAGGATTTTCCTTAAATGGATTCATGATAAGCCATGCTTATTTCATTGTAAATTCTACTTTAACGCTGCTTTCATAATTCAATCTTTGACATATTAAAGGAATAAAGGAGGACCTTAAGAGACATAACAATTATATGTGCTATTATCATCCAACAACTGTCAGATCAGCAACTCTCTGCAGTGTACTTTAGAAATGTCATTAATATTAATGAGCAGTTGTCCAATGTATGAGGCTTATCCATAAGTTGTCTATTTCCGGATTAACAACTTTTCCATCCTTTAAACTTAGCATATACATCATGAACATCACAGCTCCCTCTGAATATTGAAAAAGTAATCTTTCCCAAAACATATCCATCTAGCTATTTGCAACCTATAATTAATACTTTGATCCATGTGCCAAAATCTTCCAATTATAATCATACAACTTATATGCAGTATCTAAGGAAACAAAGATATGAGTGATGAGGGTCATCATATTCAGATGACATGAATTGTCTCAAAATTGAATAAGAAAATCATCAGGGATGTTAAGCTCCCTCTAAAGTCTTGCTATGACAACTACCAATACATCAAATTTCCCATTTCATGAAGAGGAGGCTTTCTCATTCAGACAATTCTTTATAGGATCTCATCTCAATGTAATAAAAGTAGGATCTTCTGCTTACCGTGCTTTGCAAGACATTATGTCATGCACTCGATTCAAGGATGAAAGCTTCAGTTTCTCAAACTGGCAGATCTAGTTTCTTCTTCATAGATAAGCTATCCTCTGTCTTGTTCAAAACTTCGTTTATGAACAAGATTATGACATATCACCATGGAAATTGGATAGTAAGAATATCATACATATTGTTGGACTGAAAAGAAACCATAGATGATGTTAGTTTGTATGTGCTGAGATGCCATACCTAGGACTGATGCCACATATAACTTTCAAGGAAGTTGTTACCCATTAGCTGATGTTCCATTTGATGTCGTGCTGACCTGCATACTACTTCAAGTGGCTTTCTGCAGTCCATAGTTTCTGCTAACACTACCAGTTTAACTATCTACGACATCTGCTTCTATTGTTGCTCTCGTTGTCTCTCTTCATTTACCATACTATTGTTCCATTTCTGCACAATCATGTTTATTTTGTACATATCACAACTATTTCTTCTCTATGAGAGAGAGCCTTAATCTCTCTGTGTTGCTTCTCTTCAAAAGGAAAACACTAGTAGCATGAAAAATGTTACAATTATGTCCTTTATAGTTGAATGAAGAAACCCATATTGAATATTTCTTGTTGCTAACGGAAAGCCTATAGATGGCGTCTTTACACTGTGCCTACTATTGATTGAGAGGCTTTCTTTGATATCTCCATACTGGTGATGTTTTTTCTCTGCTCTAGAATATTGACGTCTTTACCAAGACATAAGTAGGATAAGATGTATTACTTATATCATGGGCAATAGCATATGCCACCAACCTTAGTTACTAGCTCATCATTAAGAAAATCCTATCTTAGACATAAAACTGACTTGGCAACAAGCATGAGCTTGGTAAACTCCAATTGAAAAACCCTACTGGTATTATTCAAGGGCACAAATAATTTTAAATGCACACACAGTTTCAACATTTATGTTGTGAGGTTATCATAATATCAGCTTACTGTAACTTTGGTAGTTGTAGATGCAATAGATGCAGATATAAAGTGATGGCCTACAATGTTGATTCAATGTAATCAAGGTGACAGTTTCACATACCATACTGACACAACTCTATTTTCATTATCATAAATGCACTAGGGGATATTCCTTGATTCATATACAATTCATCTTCATAAGAAGCTATGCTACTGAGATTTCATAAGTTCAACAGAATGCTACAAATGCAAGCTTTAGATCATAAGAGATTTGTTCAGAGTTTACAAAAAGACTTATATTTCATTGGTGCACAACACAATGCTTCATGGAAAACAAAACAGATTACCTAGTGCACTAATACTGACTGTAGATCGTCTATGAACTTTCGTAGTGGATCACTTCAATTAGTCTATTTATCACATCTCCTATAGAGTAGTTTATAGAAGTATATCATCATCGTGAATAAGGATCATGTTGTGTGCTTGTAGAGTGGTTCTAGCTGTATAATCTCTGGGATTATCAATCCCAAAATGATTGTGAGTACAACTCCTATCTCCTAGAGACTTCACTCGATGAACATGCTATTTGGACAACGTTTCAACTAGAAATATGTGTTGTTTTATGATGCAAGAATCAATTATAATCCCTTACATAGGCTCCATGATCTTCCAAGAAAATCTACAGGGCTCAAACTTCTTTTGTATATTTGGTCTCAGCCCTTTCCACAGAACTCAACCAGCAGATAAGGATTCCCTTGGCCCTTTTTGACATCATATTTAGTTGTCTCAGATGGATGATCGTGTCCATGGGATGTAACAATATTTTGGCCCTTCAATGGGCTCAACTCAACCAACAATAGAGAAGTAACCAGAGCCCTCTTTATGACAATGAAACTCTCCTTTACAGTGATAAAATCAGTCCTCCAACTCAGATATACTCGGCCTCTTTGACATAAACTCGGTCCTCTTGTGCTCAGAGTTGTGGTTTTTCGACCAGCAAGGAATAAAGGACTTTGATCTGAACGCAAATGGTTTAGATTTGGCTCTCGGCCACAAAACAATACTCAGATGTCAAAGTAACCCTTCAGACAAAGCCAATCATTGTTCTCTGAAATTTAGATTGCCCTAGATCTTCTCATATGCATAGAGAAGAGTTATGCAATAGAGATACATAGTCAATGTAGGTAAAAATTTCAAGTCGGACATTGGTCCAAATAATGGTCAAAGTCTGCAATGTATAATAATCATAAACCCTTAATTGATTCATGCCTCAACGCCTATTTCGAGCGGGAAGACGATGTTCATTTTGTGTCATGTCAGGTTCTAGCTATAATAATTTTTATTTTTTGGTTTGGAAGCTGCAAACAAAGATAGAATCCTTGTCATGGGCTCCCCTTTACTATTAATAAGAAGTTTTCTTTAGGCAGTCAATATAGTTTGAACAATTCCGATTTCTGAAATAACCATGGGCAAGACTCAAGAGAGCAGAGCGTATTGTGGAGCTAACAAGTGTTGAACTTCTCAGATATCCTTAGTTTTAAGTCCCAGCTAAGATGTATTGATTTACTCATTGATGCAAGAGAGTTTACAAGGAGCTTGAAAAAGGACGAACAAGTATGCAAATCGTTTGGTAGATACGGTATTGTAATGGAAGACAAATCCCACCTGCTGATGATGAAAATATTGTAAGGAGCTAGGAAGAATTGGACTACGAATACCAATTCCTTGACAATGAAGATTTCGTGAGGAAAATGTTAAATGTACTAGATAGAATTTTTTTTGCTCTTGACTCATTCCTTTTATAAATCAAATGGTTTCCTAGCACATCAGTTGGAATCTGTCGAGTGCATTGACCATTAATACGGAATAGTTCAAGCTTGAGCCTGTGAGAATCAGAAACATCAATTGACTTGTTCACCAACTGCATCAATGTCTTATCAATCAAGACATAAAAATTTGAGATATTGTTTGGTCCATGAATGAAAACATTGTGCGGAGCTAGGAAGAGAAATTATGTAAGGACAACACACTAGATAGAAAATTAACACTCTAACACATTCCGTCAGTTAATTAAATGGCTGCTTATCACATCAATTGGAATCTTTTATGAGCATTGATTATCAATATACAATTTCTCAAGCTTGAGCTTGTGAGAATTATAAACACATCAATACAACTATACACCAGTTGCATCCACGTGTTATCGATCATGACATCAAAGATTGACATCCTATTTGGTCCATGAATAAAATGAGCATTTAATTGTTACATCTTTTGTAAGATATAAAGGACAGATGTTGATACAAATAAGTGAAATTAATGTTTTGTTGAACTTCATATGTATGCATTTTTCTTAGGTGGGCATTTATGTTGCCTTTATCACAATTGTTGATTCACTTAACCTGTTTGCAGACAACAAGACATGAAATTTCGTAATTATCTCCCTAGAGATAAGAACCTTTAATAGAACAGAGTAGCTCCACCAACCATCCCTAAATTAGATGATCCTGTGGCTACTGCTCCATCAACAACAAATGGGATAGAGGTATTGTTCTTTTATCATTTATAATCATCTTTTAGAGGGAATTTTGACAAATGAACTTCATTGTATGATATTCAATGGCTTTCAATATGCATTTTCCAAAATGGATGCTGATTTAAATGATTTGTAGGATCCAATTATCAACATAGCCCCCAAAAATCCAAATTGGGACCTTCGTAGGGATGTGCAAAAGAAACTGGACAAGCTCGAAAGACGAACCCAAAGGGCTGTAATTGAATTTATGCGTAAGTCCACCATTATGCTTGTTTATTCTGGAACTTGTAAAAGTAATTATTGAATATTGGGCCTTTATAGATATCTTGTCTTTAACTAATAAGAAGTTTGAAGTTTGAATACAAAATGTTGTCAATTAACAACCATTTTTTCTTGAGGAAATTATAAACAGTATGAGTTAAAAGGGGTAGACATAACATGAGTGAGATTTTTGTTGTTTGAAATGGTAATTCAAGTTGAAATTATATAACTTACTCTGGTGATAAAAGTAGTTGAAAAGCACTGAGACATGCCAGCATGCCAGATAAAACAGTGGAGTCCCTAAAACATTCCCTGATAAGAATATTTCAATACTAGAATGAAATAGTTGTCCATCCAAGCACCCTTGTAGGTATGCAAGGCACAAAATCAGTAGGAATTTTAAACACCTTTTTTTGGGAAAGTTGTTTATGCTATGCCTTCCTAGCTATCCTATAAGGTAAAAATCTCTCTGTGGTTGTATTGGACAATGGCTGATATGAACCTGTGCTTGCTGATTTTTGTGAATCAACAACTGGGACAGACACTATTTCTACACCCTCAAATCTGTTGTTGGTCCCTCTTTTTGAAATCATAAGATAAGATAAATATATTAATGTTTGAAGAATGAACACAAAAGTAGGTAAGTGGGACTGAAGAGTACAATAATGTGGGAGTGCAAGCACAACTCATAGAAATGTCAAAAATAACATAGATAAAGAAACCTACATAACATCAAAACATATCTATAAAACTGTGACAAAGGTTGGGTGATACAAAACACTAAGTGAGTTTGGACAAATCAAGAAACTCTCAAGAGGGAGAGAGAGATCAGACAATGAGGTTGATTATTACAAAGCCTCTTTAGTCTAATGGTCGAGTGCAATGGCAGCGAACAAGGATTGGTTTACTGTTGGAGTCCTCTGAATTTTGAAGCCATCGAGGGTTCTAGTTGTATGATCTTGGGGGGAATGTACCAGTGAGGAATACTTTTAGCATTTTAGGTCAAAGGAAGGAAACTTCGAATGGATCTCTAGTTGTTTCTCTGGGGTTGGGAAGTAGCCTGATGGGTAGAGCTGATCTTTCTAATGCTCTGAGAATGTGCGTCCTAATGTATGAAACAATACCTGCAAACTGGTCTCGATAATATTGGTTAGCCTCCTTACGGTTGGGGTGGGGTGGGGTGTGGATGAGGAGAAACCCAAACATTCACCATTCTATTGTCTGGTGCAAAGCTTTGTTGACCATTAGTTGCCCAATTTGACAGATCAATAGGAAAAGTATAAGGTGATTGGTTTTGTTGTCCTAGGACATTAAAATCATTAAGAAAGGTGCTCCAAGCCTATCTAAAATAGAACCAGAAAAGTAGCTGAAAGAACATCTAGATGATGTACGTTAGCAGCTAGCTGTCTCAAGGCAACAATCCATGTATAGAAAATTCTTAAAAAATAGCAAATGAAACCTCTCAAGAAAATTTTATATTTTTAGTACATAATAGTAGATAGAAAGCATGATAGAGGTACTAATTATGGTGTCAATCTTTAGCTTAAAATATCATACAGAAAGAATGGCCAAGCCCTCCGAATAGAGCACTTAGGTTGACTAAAGGTGTCAAGAGGGTGTCTCCATGTTGGACTATGTTACCCAAACTACATCCTCTCGAATGCATTCAGTCCTTAACACAAATTTTCGAAGTAGTGAATTTCACTGTTAACAGGATAGATGAATTGATTCATCATGTTTGGCTGCTTTCAGTTGTTATGATCAAAATTTGTTGAATTAAAGGGGATGGTGAATAAATTCATTCAAACTCGAAAATTAAATTTTGTTGAATTGAATGAATCCTATTTCCATAAAATACCATTTAAATTTGTCTTTAAATTCATTGAATATTAAAGGAAATTTCTCTCAAAATTATTTTATCTTTTAGATTAAATGAATGTAATGTTCATGTTTTCCTTTTGAGAGCAAGTCAGACATGATTTCTTCTTGAATTTTTTGGTTGGGAAGATTTTTTAGCCTTGATTGTATGCCTTTGAATGTGCTCTATGTCTACATAAGCCTTCCCATGAATGGATTTCTAGTATGTATGCCTTTGAAGGTCGTCTGCTATGGTTGAAATGGGTTCTCTGAAATGGTTTCCAGAGTGGTTGTCAGATTGATTTTGTACATTCATTGGTAGATGAAATATCATTTATCCATAAACATAATGGGCCTTTGTTTGCCATCACTTGTCTAACCCAATAGATTGAAAATTTTAAGCTTGGGAAAAAAAAATGGGGCCTGCCCATGGTGAACAAGGATTGTCTCCCAGGAAAAGACTCAAGGCAATTTCCTGCAAAATATTTCCAGTGAGTAAGAATACATGAAATATCTGATGGAGAGTGTATATCCCCAAGCATGAATAGAAGCCGTCAAATGTTGGTTTTTCCAAGTTCGGTTTCTTGGGTGAATTATGTTGTTTATGGTGCATTTAATTGTTGTGACAACACGTACAATACCAATCACATGAATGCTTCCTTAAATGTTTCCATTATTTCCCTAAGCACTGGGATTGATTCCATATTTAATTGAATCGATGCTTTTAAAGCTAAAATGCTTATTTCAATTTCTCTGTTCACTGGTTATTCAATTGGTACTTAAAATAATGATTTGCTTGGGTTGGTGAGTTAATATTGTGCCCACATAATGTTCAATGTGTTCATTGCTTGTGCACTGAGAACCCCACAGTTTTTTCATTTGCCTAATCCATTGATTTGTTGAAGTGCTAATGTATGGCTCCTTGAACATGTTGATGGTTGAATTACAACACTCTTATTAATGCATTGGAATCGAGGAATGGTAGTTACAACTATGGCATTGTTGATTTCCTAAGCCATTGGTATTGAGCCTTTCCGTAGCCATGCACTGCCCTCTATGTATTTAGTACAAACCCCATAGGTTTAGAATCTACTTTGATGAATGTATTATTTCACGTTATATTTTAGGTTTAATTAGGTTTTATTTTTATTTTTAATGTCAGGATAAAGTTGCTTGGATCAGGTTGAAATTGATTATTCAATTTTCCTTATTGAAATAATCCTCTTGCATTTAAATTTCAGATATAGAGCGTTGATACTGATTTAGTGGATCCCGTGTACCAATCGAGGTGAGCATGAGACATGTTCTTCATAGGTGCTAATAGTCGTCTTAGAATATACAATGCTGAATGAAGCCTCTGAGATGTTAATTCAAATGTTGTTGGTTCCATTTTCCAATTGGTTGTAGGAGATAGTGGATGAATAAATATGATACTATTATCCTGTTATTGCCTAAATCTACCTCAGGCTGAAAGAAGGCAGAGTTCAGGGTAACATCAAACCACGCTTAGTCTGGTAGCTAGCCCTACCAGAACAGGAGAGGGCTCTCTCCGGGTCAATCTCAACAAAAATAATCAAAGGGGCTTGAGATGACTTGAAAAAAAGGCTGATTTTAGGCTAGGTATATAAGTAAAGGAGTTTGATTTTATTTGGGGGTTTTTGTTGGAATCAAAGGGAAGCGCAGTTTTGGATCTGGGGAAAAGGCCTAGTTTTTGCAGAGTTCTGATTGGGGCAAGGGAGGCAATTTTTTTGATGCTTTGGATTGAATGAATGGATAGTTCAAACCGCTGAGGGGATGAAGAGGGAAAGAGGCTTTCAAGAATCCTCTTCAAAGAGATGAAAACATGGAAAATTAAACAAAACTGAAGGCAGAGCAAAGCAATCTAATGAATTCCACCTTTATCACTCATTTGTTTAATTTAAGAAGACAGGAGAAGGGAAATGATACACATAAACATCAATGAACTTACAATCACATAGATAAACACACCATCAAAACATAGAGCCACATGGATCCCAAAGAGTTCTGCAAACCCTGGTCTATTCCTTTGCCAAAAGTGTAGAGATGAAATGTACAATGAAGTGCCAAGCAATCCCAAATGTCCAACCCTGAAAATGACTGAAGAACTACATGATATAGACAAGCCTAACTCATTCCCATGCCTCTAGGGGTCTAGCTCATCATTCTAGGAGCTGTTTCAACCATATCTAAACTAGGAACTGGAAAATAGGCAATGAAACAACTTGCCTATATATGATAGGAAACTGATTCATTCACTTACATTTCACTTTTTGGTGAATGAATCTACTAGAATGAGTAAAAATGTGCCAAAATTACATCATGGTCATGAAATTACATCAAGGTACATCAAGAGTTACATGAAAAAGTCAAACTAGCCAAAACTAGGCGAAAATCTGAGCTGTTGAGTGAAAAATAGGCCAAATTTCCCTATGCGCCGCGCCTGAAATCTCTGTGCGTAGCACAAGTTTGAGGCTGATTTTGAGGGCCTTCCTGAAGTCAAAATTGAGCACAGGATAGCTCGTTGGAAAGCCCTTCCTATCTACTTTCCAACCCAAGTGGAATTTCTAGATTTGGTTGCCATTTACCCCTCCAAAAATCAAATCTCCCAACACTTCTTCCTGTGTGTGCAAAAAGTGGCAGAAAGGCCATTTTTAGGGCGTTTTTGACCCTTTAGGAAACCCAAAACTTGTCAAAATCCTAAGGTAATCCATAGGAATGCATACATTTTGATGAAAAATCTAGAAATGCAAAGTTTTCCTCCTGAAGAGCTGCCAATTATAAGCGCGCGCCAGGTGGCGCTGCACGTCGGGCAAGAAAATCTGTTTTGAGGCCAAAAAATTCAAAATTGACAAAATTTTTCCCAAATTTCTTGAAATTTGGGCTGAAGGTCCCTCATCAATCACTATGTTGGGCCAAAGAAGCTTCGGCCAAAATTTGGAGCCTATCATGCCTTTTGCGACGCTTTAGTGCCCTCTTTAGCCTCGCCTTCAGGATCTTGATCCTCGCTTTGCAAACATGATTTCGCGCTCAATAATGGTTCTTCATGTGTCTGAGCATGTTCTTTTCCTTGTTGGCCTTCTCCAATAGCTTCTCAAGATGAATATTGACCCTCTCAAGCCAAGTCTCTCTATCAGCCTCAATCTCCCGCTCAATGGGTGTCATCTCGGTTTGGCTTCTTTGGGCAGTTTGCCGATTCTCACAGATGTTTTGCAACTCCATGATTGTTTTCTGATCCTCCAACTATTTGTTCCACTGATCCAGGTAGTTTATGATCCATTGGACTCTCTGCAACTTGACGGTCAAGGTATCGATCTCAACCTTCTGCTCCTGAATGGTCTCTCTCAACTTTGAGCTTGGAGAGCTCAAATCCTCATCAAAAAGTATGAATTAGTATCCTGGCCTCCTGAAGGGCCCTCATCCTGCATAGGCCTCTTACCTCTGTCCTGTACCTGTACCTGTGCTGCTGAAGACGGAAACAAGACCCCTTCCACCCTAGGTGGAGATAGTACTCGTCCGGCTGCTGCAAATAATACTCTGGTGCCTCTCTGATAAGTAACAAACACTGGCACACTGATAGGCTCTGTCTCGTGACCTTCAGGCTGATGTAAAGGTTCACCTGCATCATGGAAAAACTCCGGAGGAACCTAAGGAGCTGTGAAGAAGTCATGGGAAATGAAATCTTCCCATGAAATACCCTGCAATCCAAGCTGATGTACAACCACGATCTTGATGAGTGCATAGTGATAAATACTGTTGTATTGTTGCTCGGGAGTTTTCTTCTGCACAAGAGTGGTCATTCTCTCGATGTTCCGGCACATGAAATAAGGAATGTTCATCATCCTCACTCTTGTGAAATGCATCAATAACCTGATGTGGTAAGCGTAGAGGCGTGAAAACCGGCCCTCACAACTGAAGTATCTGATAATGAGTTTCATCAGAGGCGCATAGGATTCCTTTAGGAACCGGAATGGGAACACCCTGCTGAGCTGTCTCACATAGCTAGGCCTGATGTATGGTTCATAATGAACTCTGTCCACCTGTTGTCTTTTGTTCCACTGTTCACCCACATTCGGTATTCCAGTTGCTTAAGAGATGGTTTCCAGTGTCAAAGTGAAATTTACATCAGCAAGAGTTACCTGACCATCATGCAAATGTAATACAAACAAACGTGCTAACTCCTGATGATGACGAATCCTAGCAATCATCTCACAATACTGATAGCATGACTGCTCTCGAAAACATGCCATGGCAAGTGGGCAAGCCTGCAATTGAGTCAATGAGGTGGGCTCTTCTTTCACATGTTTGCCACCTTTACGAGGCCTTCTCGATGCATGTAGCTCAGTGGTAGAATCACTATCTATGTCATATGATGTATCAATGTCTGTTTCCATGGTGTTTCAAGGTCTATGTTTAGCTTGTAAGAGATGAAAATGAGAATTTGGTGCTTTGTTTTAGTTGCCAAATGTGTGTCAAAGGGGAGGGACTGTAGGAGATATAGGGCAGTGGGGACAATGGGGTTTAATCGAATGATAATTTTCCCTTTGAAAATTTGACAAACTTAGGGACAAGGGACAACCACTGAATTTTTGGGGTTCTTGGGGTTTGGGAATTTTTATAAGTGAAATGGGAAGGGAAAGTGATAGGAAAGGAACTGATTTAGGGATAGGAAAATGGGAAAGAGATGGTATGAGTGGGCTTTAGGGATGTAAGGGGATAGGGAATAGACTGTAATGATAGTATAACAGTGAGGGGAAGGAATAACCAAGAGGGGAATGAAATATTTGGCACCAAAATTACTTTTTAAAACACCAATTTCAAAACCCTAGGGAAGCACTTTCAACAAGAGGATAGGGTTTATAGTTTGACATTCAAATTCTCATAATAAATTTCAATCAACATCAAACAATGTTAATGGCAATTTCAAAATCTCATGAACTTACTTGGAAAAAAGGAGGCCGATTCGTTTTGAAGATTGAGGGAAATGGCAGCAAATTTTATGTTTCGGGCCAATGCGCCGCGCGCACAACCAAGTGCACCGCGCTCTCTGTGTGCGCCGCGATCGTTCTAATTTGCATGGAGGTGAGCGGCCTTGTGCGCTGTGTTTGGCTTATGCACCGCGCCCAATGCCCAATGCGCCGCGACACTGAACTTCACCACTGTTTCGACTTTCACACACTATTTCGCCCTCCACAATTTGTCTTTGGCTCTTTGATGCCTTTAGCGTGCAAATGAAGTTTGGCATTTGGAAATATCTTATATATATAAAAAAAAATTGATTTTTCATTTGGCAAACCCACTTTCTAATGTTGCAGACTTTGGCACTTTTTTAAATAAACTCTGTTTTTGTTTGTTTCCTTTGAATTTTGAGCTGAATGATGAATTTCTTTTCTGTCTTTGTAGGGATAGCTGGCATGGGATTTTGGCAAAGGCGACCAGGGCTGCGCCTGAAGAACTTTACAACTGAAAAACTTTGAAAATTACATTACATTTATTACAAAAGATGAAATTGACGATTTTTCTTCAAAACAGAGTTTTGAAGAAGAATCATTATCAAGCATTACGATGATGAAATTTTTGCCATGAAAACTTATTTCGAACCTCCCTCATGTGCTTGCTGACATTATTAGACATTCTGAAGACTAAATTAATGAAACTCTAAACCTAATGAGACTAAGAATCTTCAAATGACTTTTTGCCAACTTTAAGACCAAACATGACTTTAAAATTGATTTTGATGAATAGACATGGACCAACAGGTACATGACATGAGGGATATGAGTGCAAAGACCTTTCCATCAGATGATCCATGCTCCTAATGGAATGCAGCTGACTGAACTGAATGAGACACCTAAAATGAAATGCAACAAGAGAAATTTTGATCTTTTACGGAGGGATGAAGATACCGACTCTAACATATCCCATAAGATGAATGTAATGATATCTCTCTTGACACGGATGTGGGCTTGGCTTGCATTTAGGTCCCAGAAGGTAGCCGCACAGTTCTTCTGGATAGGCGGTCAACAATTGAAATCATCTCTAGGAAAATTATCATAGTGTAGGTCTGAAATGTATGGTGGCTTTTCCGGGAAGGACGTTGTTTGTTGGGAGTCAAATGTGCTATGCTCTCTGAAGCATTTCAAGGATGTGTCAAATCCACTAGTTCTTTGGGATGTTCTAATGGCACCGTTGGCTCTAAAGGTTCTAACATTAAATTTGTTTGAAACAATACTCTCCAAATGGCTCCCTAGCTAGTTCTCAGAGAGTCGTCATGTGTGTGCTTTGGAAAGGTGTCTAATTCATTTACCAAGGTTACTGTCAAAGGCAAGTTTTCGTCGCATTCATCTGCTAGTCATTATTTGCAGGTGTTTACTACTATCAGGCATCAAGATAGAGTCTCTAATTTATGGGTTATGTGAGGTCGAGAAGAAATAAAGCATTTATAGGCGTGATCAATTGAAGGGCTGGACCAAGTTATTGCAGAGCAGTGAGCATGAGCTTAGAGAAAGGATTGTATACTTTACTTTGTCAGCTATATCATGCCGTGCTTCTTATGTGAAGCCAATTTGTCGTTTAGGAAAAACAACTTGGGTGCCAACAGGAGCTCCACAAATAGAGAAATGGGTTTCTTTGAATAGTGCCAAAGTACATGATCCTCTTAAGCAAATTGCAGGACATATCTGGGAATTTGGGTGAAATAGGTAAGGTCTCGAGTGTATATGAACTCCTTTTATGGAGAAAGTTATTATTTTCTTTGTTTTCTTCAAGTGTGGTGTTGGATGCCATGGTTCTTTGAAGTAGTATCAAGGATGCACAAAAACAATGTCCAGGCATCTATTAGAAGTTTGGAGCACAAAATATATGTACTTTTTGGTGTCCTTGATCATTAGTTTGAACCTTCAATCTATTCTATTGAGTATTCCTAGTTATCACTGTATCATGGACGTTTTTGATGTTTTTGTAACATCACAAATTACTAAATCTTTTCCTCCATGCTTACTAGAATCTGGCCTCATATAATAGAAATTATGTTACTAGTGTCATTATATCCACAAAAGGTTTACTTGTCAAAAAAATTGTTGATTTTATGTCTCATTTGGCAAAGTTGCCTGCATTAGTGAATATGTTGCCTCAGAGCGTTGTACCTTTTGCAACACACCTATGCAATTTAAATCTCCTGAACTTGCCTACTTTCAAGCTGGGCATTGTGATTCAGGCAACCAAAATCACAAACTCCAGCGTTGTGCAGTTTCCATGCAGGTTTGTCATGCTATTTCTCTATGGATTTGCATTTTCTATGAGAGATGGGCTCTAAAACAAGCCCCTGATATGTTCTTCTATCTGTCATCATTGAAAAATGTTAAATATTTATCTGAGCACTTTCTTCTACGTGGATGTCCGAAACCTTTATATTCTTTCTGTAGCATACTGATGCAAAGATTGATCCCTAAATTTCTACTTACAAGTTCACTAGTATAGATATGACAAGTTTTGATAGATGGAATTGAAGAAAGTAAATTATTTTAGCTCTATAATGGTAAGGAAACATAGCTTTCTTAGCCACATTCTCTGTTTTGTTAGCGGTCACAAGTGAAAAGTCAACAAATGAAATTGGGATCAAGAAGTGGTGTAAAGTTGGCTGAAATTATCTTGAACATTATATTTTATGTAATAATATGATGTGATTTATTTCAATATTCTTGGTGCCATTTTATGTAATCCTAACTTTGCATATAGTTGTACAATTATGAGCTTTTGGAACCAGGTTTTTAAATTTGATTTGTCACAAATTGCAAAGATGTTACAAAAAAAAAATCACAGTTGAAGATTGCAATGATGGATAAGCGGAGTCACTATTTACTATTTACTAATTACATACAACAAAACTAATTTAAATAAACCAAATTCATATATTTAGCTAATGACTCATGGATGTGTGATGAGTAGCTTGAGGAGATGCTTTTTTTCATGGGAACTGGTAGATTTGTATTGATTTAGAAAAATTTCATCCAGATGTATACTACAGAAGTGAGCTGTCTTTGAAAGGGGCTATACCTAGACATTAGGCTCTGAGATTCCATCTAACTTTTTTGGAAGAAAGCCACGTAGAAAGAGGGGGCCCAAGTCTACAGGAGGAACAAAGGATGTACATAGAGCTTGCAAAAGGGAGACACAAATGAAGTCCAAAGCAAAAAGTGATTAGATAAATGATTTCTCATGTCAGTGGTACTATTGTTGGTTGTGAAAGTAGCAAGATAAATCCCAAGGATGCAAAAAAGGAGATTATTTTCACAACAAGTGATATATTTAGTGCCATGTTTGGCTTACCTATTGATAAAACTGTGAAAAAAAATTATGCAGAAGTGAAGTCCCAAATTGATACTGAATTAATAGACAAGCAACACCAGTATCCTATGGATCTTCACAAAACTGTTCAAAATAGTGACATGATAGACTCTTTTTTTGACCTAACACCAAAGCATCAACATGATATCCAAACTATTAACAATGTTGGTAGTCTTGAGCCAACTACACAGACTATAATGTTTGAGATGTACCCACGGATCCCTGGAAATTGCTGCAGAACTGAACCTAGTACATCAAAGGATGACTTATGATGTTCTTTTTGTCACTTTTTTCGAGAGGTGATGTTATATTGAATTTTGTTTCCAGTGTGGATATATTTGATTGCGTGTTTTTCCAAGTTGCTAAGTAATAATGCATGCTCCAGACTGCAGGGCAGATGATGCATTACAACAATGGAGTTCTGTAACAAAGCAAAAATAAATGCCATCAAATGTTATACATGTGTGTAAGCCCTATGCTGAATGGTATGCACTTAGAAAATACAGTTCCATTTGTTTTTGCAATTCTTTTTTTGTGAGTGTTCAGTTCATTCTTTCTATTAAATTTTAATACGTGAAAGAAATTCCAGCATACCCTTTAGAATGATTATCGTTTGCATAATCTATGTTGTTTATGTTTAATTCTTGCTTTCAAATTCAACATGGATTTATATTATATTAAAATTATCCTTGTCGTTAAATTTTAATTTAAAGCAGCCATTCTAGAATACCCTTTAGAATGATTATTGTTTACATAGTCTATGTTGCTTGTGTTTAATGCCTTCAAATTTAGCATGGTTTTATATTCTATTAAAATTTGGATGAATTTAGGGCACCAGATGTCTATTTCAAAGATGATTATATAATGAATCTGGAAGCATAGGTAGCAAGAGGTACCAAAATCAAATGCACTCTCTGTGGACTTAAGAGGGCTGCTCTGGGTTGTTGTTTCACAAAGTGTCGTAGGAGCTTTCATGTTCCATGTGCCCTTTCTACTCCAGAATGCAGATGGGATGTCGTAAGATTTTAAAACCTTGTCTCTTAAGTCCTCTTGAAGAAAATTCTTCAATTATTACAAACGAAAATTGAAAGGGGTTTGTCAATTTTTGTTTACCATGTTTTCATCAATATAATTTGTGATGCTCTGCCCTGCTCATTCATCACGCAAGTTTCCAAATGAAAGGAGATCATCCACAAGCTCAAAGCGCATCAGTTTTCCCTACCAAGAAGTGGAGAACACTTTGCTGATAAGGTAACACTAGCTAGGCTATATTGTAAACCTGCTTTTAAGTTATGCATTTGATTTTTAAACCTCAATTCTATATTGGATTTAACTTACTGTCTTTTCACCCCTTCAACACTTTCAGAGGAGACAAAAGCCCTGGTATACAACAAGCCGAGGAAGGTTTCAAAGAAAATCAAGCTTGGACATGGCCGCTGGGACAACCATGCAAATGGGTTCTTTGTGGTTCCGCATTGGATTCTGATCAGAAGGTATTACATGTATTCACCTTTAAAGCGTGTATTTTAAACTTCAAATCTACCTACTAATTAAAATTATGTGTTATAGGTCCTCAACAAGTCGCATTTTTAAGGCAGGAGCAACTTAATAGTTTTGCAAGGCTCACTGGTGCAATAGTATCAAAAACATGGAGTCTTGATGTGATCCATGTGGTTGCATCTACCGATGCAGATGGTGCTTGTAGAAGAACACAGAGTTTTTTAATGTCAATATTGGAATGGAAGTGGGTTCTTAAGATAGATTGTAAGTTTATCTAATAGTCCTGCAAGATGCCATTGAATGTCCTCTTCTATACACTCATTTTCCTAATATTTCTTGTATATGTGTCCAAACAATTCCTTGACATTACTTAACTTTCATCTTTAGCTAAAGGTCATACTCATTTATTGAAAAGCATGATTTTAGGGATTGCTGCATGTATGGAAGCAGGGCATCCAGTAAATGAAAAGCCATTTGAAATAACTCATGATATCCATGGCACCTTTGAGGGACCAAGGCATGGTTGAGCTCGAGTTGAGAAAAAGGTGTGGAAATATACCAAGGAAAGACATTGGGCACACTCGATCTTTGAAGATATACCCAAACTTTGTGCCTCTTCGACCAATTGATCCCCACATCCAGTGAGACATTAGAAACCCTTCTATTTTAAATGTTATTATGTATATATTCGAAGGGTGCAAATGATAGTTGAAAATCAATGCCTATATATGCAATTTCAAGGACTACCATAACTCATAATTCTTTAAAGGGTGCTATCTCAGTGGAAGAGCACCTGCTATATAAGTAGGAGGTCAGTGATTTGATTCCATTGTGTCCTAATATGAATTAATCAATGATATTGTAGTTTATTTTAATGGTGAGATATTTTCTAGATTCATTATTTTATATTGTCTCTAAAGAGACAAAAGTGTTGTTGTATTATCTTTGAATGCAATATTTTATTGTCTCTAGATAGACAATAATTAAGATCAAAGACATTGTCTCTTTAAAGACAATATGTCTTTGATCCCAACTATTGTCTCTAGAGAGACAAAACTCAAATTGTCTCTAGAGAGACAAAAATGTGTGTGTTATATATTGTATTTATAGAGACAATATTTTAAGACAATTTAATTTGAGACACCCGCTTAAATACAATATTTAAGACAATACACAAGTTTTATTTTGTCTCAAGTTAAGACAAATTTCCCAGAAATTGTCTTAAATATTGTCTTAAAACCCCCCTTTGTGTTGTAGTGAGATCTCCCTCTTATCCTTGAGAGGATTGTTCTGCAATCAAGTAAATTTGAACAAATTGAATTTTTTCATGTGTATAGACAATTGAATGAACAGGAAAATGCAATGACCAAGAGAGGAACAACATTGGAGCAGGGGAATTTAGAATTGGATCAAAGGATTATTCCTAACTCACCCATGCCATGAACTATGAAAATGGAAATTATGATCATAATTATGTTTATAAATGTTTCCTGATGTAGAGGTTTCCCACGCAACGGTCGCATCTCTTTAACACTGTCGTGTTGATTCGATCTATTAGATTGGGCTTAATGATGCAGAGACCACCCACGCAATGGTCACACCTCTTTAACACTTTTACTGAGCCTTGCTTCTGATTTATTTTTACCTGCAATTTGGAACACATCAAAGATGGGGGGTTCTATTCTAATGAGGGGGCATCCTTCTAATTTAATGGGGAGATTTCGTGTAGTTCCCAGGTTCCACCGTTTGGGTTTAAATACATTGGGATTGTGTATTTTTTTGGGGGGCGACGATTAATTCTGAATTGGGGATTTTGGGATCGGGCATTTTTTTGAAGCTACATCAACTGGTATCAGAGAAGGAAGATGGCTAGAAGAGGAAGAGGACAAACAAGTCTTGCTCAAATGCGGCTAGAAATGCAGAAACTCCAGAGGCAAGTTGCAAATCTTACAAACGCATTGATTAATTAGACATTAATAAGAAGAGAAACATTTGATGAGGAGACATACCATGAACACAAATATCAACAAGTAGAAGGGCAGCTAGAGAACCTGACTTATGAAGAGAGAGTGCTCAGGGCTCTAGAAGGGAGAAGTGATGGGGTTAAAATGGAAGTCCCAGACTATGTAGGGAGTCTTAAACCAAAGGAGCTTATAGATTGACTTAACGCCATGGAGAAATTTTTTGAATGGAAGCGTCCACCAAATTAAAAGATCATGCCATGATCTGGTGGGATCATGTGCAGAAAAATAGAGTAAACAAAGGGAAAGAAAAGATTCAAACTTGGAGCAAGATGGAGAAAAGGTTGCGCCAAATTTTTTTGCCTTTGGACTACGCCCAAACCCTTTTTCATAGATTTCAAAATCTGAAGTAGAACCTGTCTACCGTGGACGAATTCACACATGAGTTTTATCAATTGTCCATTCATGTGGATCACAAGGAAACTGATGAGCAATTGGCTGCAAGGTATGTGAATTGCTTGAAATTTACTATTCAGGATAAATTGATCATGCACAGAGTTCACAATGTGGAGGAGGCATATCAATTAGCCTTGAAGGCCAAGGAGAAGCAAAATCGCCAATTTTCTCAAAGGAATAGGGGAGCCAAAAGAGGAATCTCGCCTCCATCATGGGGAGGTTTCAACGTTGGTAGAGGTGAATCATCTCATGCCGCTACGAAAGTAGAGGAACCACGACAAAATAACCTAACCCAACCATGAGGAAGTGGACTTCAGAGGGGTCGAGGTTATGGTGGCGGCAGAGGAAGACCTTTTTTTTGTTTTAAATGCGGTGAAGAAGGTCATCGATCATTTGAATTTCCAAATTCGGATATACTATCGCCAAAGAGAGGAGAACAACCAAGGTTGAACTTGGTCCAAGCCAAGGATGAAGAAGAAGTGGCTGATTTTCAAGTTCCACCAGATATGGGGGAGAATCTCATGATGCAGAGAGCCATGATGATTCCAGAAAAGGAGCGAAAGCAGAGCAACAATTGTCCAGATTCTTGGCTTCGGACAAATATCTTTCGAACTAGATGCACTTCAGGGGGAAGGTATGTCAAGTTATTATTGATAGTGGAAGTTGTGAGAATATGATTTCAAAAGATATGGTAGAAAAATTGAAGTTAAAATGTGACATGCATCCCCATCCTTACCAGATTGCATAGTTCAAAAAAGGGAATGAAGTAACCATAAATAAACGATGCTTAGTCAATTTCTCCATTGCTAAGACTTATAAACATGAAGTTTGGTGTGATGTAATTCCAATGGATGTCTGCCACTTGTTGTTGGGGAGACCCTGGCAGTATGACAGGAAAGTCATTCATGATGGAGAGAAAAATACTTACACCTTTTGGAAGGATGGAACTAAGGTCGTCTTATTTCCCCTTAAGGATGAAGGGAAAACCAAAAATATACTATCAAAAAAATAGCTTGCTAAAGAAATAAAGGTAACAGGCTATTGCTATGCCTTAATAGTAAAAAAGGTAGTAGGGGAAGATGCCCCAATTCCTACTGAAGCAGCCAAGATCCTAGCAGAGTATGGTGATATTACACCAAATGAGTTACCTGATGGACTTCCACCAATGCAAGATGTTGTCGCTCCTAGAGACAGCCTAGAGTTGTGATAGGCCAGTGCCTAGGACATCTTAATATAGCAAGGAGAAAATGATATGACAGAGGGAGTCATCAATAAGAGGCTCTCATGCTATCTCTTGTAAAACAAGGAAAATTAATCTGAATGGGACCAAGACCTTCAGAAACTGACACAAAGGAAGGAATATTGCAGAGGCAACATGCAAAACTCCAATATAAAAGCAGCAGACAATTCAGAGACAACTTACTGTAAAGCGGGCCGGTTCAGAAATAATTCACAGAGATAAATGATCTGAAAGTGTTTATGGTGTAAGAAAGGTGAGAGGATACTAGCTGTCATATAGATGATATCTAGATACAAAATATTACCATGAATGGGCTTACCAATTTAAGAATCCATACACAATAACAGCGTTTTAAAAATAACATTCCATAGAAGCTAATATAGCAGAAGTATGGTAGAAGTGAAGATGGAATAGTATATCATGCATGAGCCATATTTAAAGCGCTTGACGGATTCAAACATGGGTATAAACTAGGATAAATCCATACCAAACCAGTGAGCCACTCGCATTCCAAAACATGATACAAGAAAGATGGATGAAAAGAAGATGAACATTTAAATTAACACATAAAGGGAGAAGTTACAAACTGTGAAATACCAAAGACCAGAATCATCTTTAACAGATGGAACTCCTCCTCACTGAAACCCTACGAACTCTGAGCACTCATACAAGAGTTCAACAAAAATGTATACAAAATCTTCTTACTGCACAATTTTCTGATGAATCTGGAACCCTTACAATGTGTTTCTTCGTAGTTTTTATAGCTGAATGAAGAGCAGTGGTGGTAGATTGAAAACTAAATGCAAAATTAAAACCCAGAAGAGCCAGGGGGCCGAAGCCCATTCTGTTTAAATTCTCTGCATTTATCTCTAGTACCTTTTGGGACGAAAGAGTGATATTCTTCCACTTCCATTTACTTTGGTATGATCCTGATGTACTCTGATTGCAGTACTATGCAGGGCTCTGGTGAATAAACAAAAGAGTGAAGTGAATGACTGAATGGTCTTCCATACCACATTAACAGCTGCTCTAGTAGCTTGGGACTGTGGTCAAGGCGGAAATCTTCAGAAACATGGTAAATAATAAAACTGATATGGGCGCTTTGTACTTTAGAACCATCTGCTGATGTGAAGTCCTGCTGACTTAGTTTTCTGTGCATTGAACTCTCTGCTGCTTCATTTACATCTCTGTCTATGAAATATTTCCACTGTAATAAGGACTGTGTAATCATGGCGGCCTTTCCCACCTGGTAACCCTGCAGAACACGGCACTCGGTCATGAAATCCATGCATATGGGGGTGATTATGGAGGGCGGGAGAACAATGGCGCGACGGTGGTGGAACAGTGTTTTATGCGTAAAAACGGTGAAAAATGCAATGATATAGTGTATAATATGGTTTGAAGAAAGAGTGCGTATGGACCATTCGATCTGGAGTTGGAGGCGTAGATCGACGGCGGGGATAAAACAGGGGACTGACATATGAACATTGGTGGAATGGACATAAAGCCTTAAATTTTAGTGCAAATATGCAAGTTTGGACTATGGAGGAAATACAAAGAAGATACGTGAAATGCAACGGAAATGTGATGAGGTGGGACCCATATGGAATCGCAATCGGAAATCGGAGCGGGGCGGAGATACATATATATGAAACAATATTTCCAATGCGATTGGAGGGGGTCCGGAGTCCATCGCATCGGAGATCAGGAGTGGGAGTAATCGCAATTGCAAGCGAGAGGATGTGTGATGCGATTAATCGGAGGGGACAACGATTGGAGGGGAGGTGCAACTGCGATCAATCGCATCGCAAATATCTGCAATGGACCGATCGGAGGGCTTCGCATAAATGTTGTGATTGCGATCCAAGCGGGGGTGCGATAAAGCGCCAGCCGTTCGATCTAATCGGCGGATCAACGATGCACAACGCGTCGCGGGACTTATAGACTTACGCCAATCGCATCGGAGATTTTCTATTGTAACAAAGGAAAAACGCCCGCCCGAAACTCCGATTGCGATTAGCGCTTAAGACTTAAGCGCTTGGTCTTAGCGCTAGGCCGTATGGGGGAAGTGGTTAAGGGGCTTGCGGCAAAGGGGCTAGGCCCTTAATATAAGGTGGGAAAGTGGGTTTTTGCCCATTTTTAATGATTTTCAAAGCCAAAGAAGGGCAACGATAGAGGGGAAAAATGGGAATTTGGCCAAACAAACAGTAAGGGTGGAATTCAAAGGGGATTTTGGGATAGTTAGGAGAGCTAAGAGAGGAATTTTGGGATGGAAAGGGGACTTTAAAGAGAGGGAAAAAGGGGTGAAATGAAACATTCTGCAGAGGTACAAGGGGCAAATAAAAGCCTTTTGGAGCACAACTTCTTGCAGTCCGTGAGGCTAATTGACTCCAGAACAACAGAGGGAAAGGTATTAAAGAGTAGGGAATCATGAAGGCTTCAAGGATGATGTCTCTTCAGGAGGAATCCATTCTTTGAAAGCTTAAAGACAACTTGACCCCTCGTTTGCTTGTCAGAAATTAATAAGGGGCTAACATGATCAACACAAGATATTCAACGTCGCATTGATCTAATTCCAGGAGCATCACTACCTATTCAAGTAGCCTATCAGATGAGCCCTACGCAACATGCAAAGCTTGATCGACAAGTGGAATAACTTATAAAGAAAGGTCTAGTAAGGGAAAGCATGAGTCCTTGTTTTGTACCCACATTGTTGACTCCAAAAAAAAGCAGAGAATGGAGGATGTGCACAGATAACTGGGCAATCAATAGAATTACTATCAAGTATCGGTTTCCTATTCCGCGCTTGGATGACATGATGGATGTGCTAACAAGAGCTCAATTTTTTAGTGAAATTGATTTATGAACTGGGTATGCGAGAAGGGGATGAGTGGAAAACTGCCTTCAAGACTAGATACGGACTATACGAATGGATGGTGATGCCTTTTGGGCTATCCAATGCTCCTAGTACTTTCATGCGGTTGATGAATACTATGCTTCACCCTTATATTGGTGAGTTTGTTGTTGTTTATTTTGATGACATTTTATTTTTTAGTAAATCCAAAGAAGATCGTTTGCAGCATTTAAGGGCCATATTGAATCTCTTGAGAAAGCATTAACTTTGTGTGAACTTGAAGCAATGTAATTTTTTGCAAGAAAGTTTGGTATTTCTAGGTTTTGTCATCTCAACAGAAGCAGTGAAGATGGATTCTGAAAAGGTCAGGGCAATTTTGGAATCGCCCCGTCCGGGGTGCATAACCGAGGTAAGAAATTTTCATGGGTTGGCTACATTTTACGGAAAGTTTATTTGTAATTTTAGCAGTATCGTAGCACCAATCACAAATTGCACCAAAGGCAAGACATTCTTATGGACCAAGGAGGCTAAGGAAAGTTTTAATTTCCTAAAGAAGAAGGTGACAAAGGCACCCATCTTAGCATTACCAGATTTTTATAAAGTGTTTGAGGTAGATTTTGATGCCTCTCATATAAGCATTGGAGCTGTACTCAGCCAAGCCAATAGACCCATTACATTTTTTAGCGAAAATTTGAATGAGGTAAGGAAGAACTACTCCACTTATGATGTGGAATTTTATGCTATTATACAATCATTGCAACATTGGAAGCATTATTTGGTGCCAAAGGAGTTTGTGTTATTTACTGATCACATTGCCCTAAAATATATAAATACTCAAAAGAAATTGAGCAGTAGACATGAAAAGTGGGTCTCTTTCTTACAAGGTACAATTTTGTTCTGAAGCACAAATCTGGAAAACAGAATCAGGTTGCAGATGCTTTGAGCTGGCGTGTTGTTATTTTAACAGCTATGGAAAATCAGGTTATTGGGTTTGATTCCCTCAACGATCTCTATGTGTCGGACCCTGTTTTTGGAAAGATTGTGGAGCAGTTGAAGAACTCATTTGTGGGGAATATGGGCCTTGTTCGTGGTGAATTTTTCCTGCAAGATGGTTATCTCTTCAAGGTAAAGCAACTCTGTATTCCAATCGGCTCTATGCGAGAATATATCATCAGAGAGCTTCATAGTAGTGGCCTAGCCAGACATTTTGGGAAGGATAAGACTCTGTCCTTAATAGCTAATAAGTATTATTTGTCAACGATGAGGAAGGACATCACCAAGTATGTGGCACGATGTAGAATTTGTCAAGTGTCTAAAGGGCACTCTCAGAATACAGGGTTATATATGCCGTTACATATTCCTCTGAACCCCTGGTCAGATGTGAGCATGGAATTCATATTGGGGCTCCCAACTACCCAATGAGGTAGTGATTCTATTTTTTTGGTTGTTGATAAATTCTCAAAAATGGCTCATTTCATCGCTTACAAGAAAACCAGTGATGTGTCGAGGGTGGCACAATTATTTTCTTTAGAAATTGTTAGATTGCATGGTGTACCCAAAACCATTGCCTCTGATAGAGATACCCAGTTCTTGGGTCATTTTTGGCAGACCTTTTGGAAGAAAATGGGGACTAAGTTACAGTTCAACAATTCCTATCACCCCCAAATGGATGGGAAAACCGAGGTAGTGAATTGAAGTTTGGGAACCTTGTTATAGAGCATTGTCGGTGAGAAGCCCAAGCAGTGGGATTTGGCTTTACCTCAAGCAGAATTTGTGTACAATAGTTCTATGAATAGACCCACAGGTAAATCTCCCTTCTAGATTGCTTATGGCCGAAATCCTTCAGGTGTCCTCAATCTGTTGCAGCTACCATTGGGGGATAGAATTAGTGATGATTGGGAAGCATTTGCTAAACACATTCAACAACTACAACAAACAGTGAGACATAAATTGCAAGACAGTAACCAACAGTACAAAATTCTAAGAGATGTTGGTCGATGCCCTCAAGTCTTTAACGAGGGAGATTTTGTGATGGTTTATCTGAGGAAAGAGAGGTTTCCTCGAGGAACCTACAACAAGTTATAGTACAAGAAGATCGGTCCTTGCAAGATTCTCAAAGAAATCAAAGACAATGCTTATAAGGTTAATTTACCCGTTGATCTTGATATTTCACCCATGTTTAATGTTGCTGATTTAGATGTATTCCATGGGACAGGTCAGGGTAATTGTAACGATGAAGAGGTGGATTGGAAACAAACCATTCCCTGCAGGAAAAAGGAACAAAGCACGTGTATCCTAGATAGAAAGATTGTTCAGACTCGCCAAGGACAACATAACAGGTACTTGGTACAGTGGGAAGACTTCGCATCAGAAGAAAGTACATGTATCACAGAGCAGGAATTGCAGACCTTGGACCCCGTTCATTGGCAAATATTTGAGCACAACAACTTGCAGGAGCTGCGTTGTTTCCAACCAGAGGAGAATGATGTAGAGGCTTCCCATGCAACAGTCACATCTATTTAACACTGCCATGTCGATTCGATATATCACATCGGGATTAATGATGCAAAGACCATCCACGCAATAGTCGTACCTCTTTAACGCTTGTACTGAGCCTTGCTTCTGACTTATTTTTGCCTGCAATTTGGAACATGTCAAAGAGGGGGGGTTTTGTTCTAATAGGGGGCGTCCTTCTAATTTAATGGGGAGATTTCGTGTAGTGCCCAGGTTCCACTGACTGGGTTTAACTACATTGGGACTGTGTATTTTTTGGGGGGCAACAATTAATTCTGAATTGGGGATTTTGGGATCGGGCATTTTTTTGAAGCTACATCATTTCCTCAGCTGAAAAATTGATTGATCTTTCAAGGAAGATCATGTCCAAACATTCCTCCCAGCATGCACATGAATCTCGACTCGTAACTCAGTGTTAGAATGAAAGGAATAGTGGCCAATATTAATTATATGGCCAAGGATCAAAGGCGATGAACCTATTTCTTAATCACCTTAATATTTAGCATCCAAAGGATGTTAATTGTGTGCACAAGTGGCACATGTCTTTATTATTTCAGGGCTAGAAGGAGTTAACGCAAGAGATGGGAGCCTCATCCCTGCGAATGCTTTCAACTAATATCAAAATGTTGATAATACTCCTCCTTTGTATCATTCGATTGACATTCCAAGTAATCATTGTGATTCAGGCATGGACTTGGAAGTTTCATAATTCAATGTCCTAGGGTGGCACTCCACAGGACGACAAGGTTATATATGACATTATGTTTCTTTTGATCCCACTATACACTGTTTATGAGTGTTCAAAGTTGTGAACTGAGGCAATACTTAAATTTTGACACCCCAAGCATGGAGCATCAGAATCCTGCTCTGGCGGAATTGGAGGATCTGTTTCAAGAGGAAGAGTAGGTCAAAACAAACAAGTTGTTGGCAGGTTTGCTCAAATTTTTTGAAGGGTTGTTGTATACCCTTAAGCAGAGGAGATCTACAGAGGAGAAAGAGTTGAAAACATATAATTTTCTCATGGACACTATACACAAATTATTGCAAAGCAAAATGGACCAATTTCAAGTTGAAAACGGGTCTAAATTAACAGCCTTGGACATCAAGGTGGCTGAGCTTGAAGAAAAATCTAGCAACGACATCAAATTCTTTGTGGAAGCAGTAGAGATAACCAACAAGTCTGTGAAGAAGAAGTCTAGCAACGTTCAGGAGGTAGGAAAAATGAGATAAAGAAGAAGATTAAAGCCACATGAATAAGTTGATGAACTGGGATTTTAGTGACAGATAATCTAATAATTTTTTACTTTTCTAATATTATGTAGATATATATTGTTATTAGGAGTTTTTTTTTCAAATATATAGTAGCCATTTATTTAGAGTAGTTGATAAAAAAATTTCATAAAAATATATTTTTTCCACTTTTAGACCTTAAAATGCAATTCTAATCATTTCCCAAATGGCTATGCACTTTTCTATCTTAATTTTCTAATCTTTTTAAGACAAAAACAAAAAATATAACTTTATATTCTGGCATTCTTTCCATCTTCTAAAATATAATTTGTATTTATAACCACATTCCGTTACATAAAACAAATAAATATTCAAGATATTTCATTCATGTTACATCTTTTCATATTTTACGTATAAAAGATGATCCATTCATAATACATCGAACCACACTAAATATTCTATACATATTTTCATATTTTGCATATAAACACAGATTTACACAAAGATACATGTACACATCACAGAATTATCATATGATAAATAAGTACAAAATATTTACGATAAAATCAATTTTATTATATATACATATATATTTTTAAAATGAAGAGTCTCAACTTAGTCAAACAAAAGTCTTTTTAAACAAATTCTTAGAAAAGTCCCTCTAAACAAATTTGGAAAGATTAGCAAAACAAAAATAAATAATTTTAGTATGGATATTTTCATAGTTGATGAATTGATGTTGATGAAGGTTTCTGGTAAAATGTGTGTTATGTCCATTGATATGCCCAATATTTCGCTTGAACATTTAGGCCCATCAGGGACATGAAACTTAATTGATGATGTGAAGAGTGCTAGACCAAAATAAATAGATGATGGAGATGCTAGACCAAAATAAATAGATGATGGAGATGAAGTTAAACTCCATCCTCGATTTATTTTGGTATGGTACTCTTCAGATTAGCAGTTAAGCTTCGTGTTCGTGAAGATGGGTGAAGTGTTCACCTGAAATGTCGGTCATATCAACAAAAAAAACACATAGTTTACCAAGAAGTATTCGTCAACAACAAAAATAAAGAATTCATTGTTTTAATGTGTCAATAATGGAGGAAAACAAGGATTCTAAACACCCAACTAAACAAGGGTTACATGACAGTGTAGTCCTGCCACAAAAATTTGCAAAAAGATATTACTTAATTGTTAGCATGAACCAAGTGATTACAAAAGAATTTAAATCAATTTATGTATGAATTTATATGAATTGACACTTTATGAACTTATGTTAATGATTTTGTGTAATTGATCTACACTGAACTAAATAAACGTGAACCTTGAGTGATATAATAAAAACTCATAAAATTATTATGATAGCCTAGTGAAGCATTCAATCCAAATCTTTGCACCGAGATCCATGTTTGACTAGTATTTTACAAAAAATTGTTACTCTGTTGTGTCATTCAAAGGTTTAGTTGTTGCATATTTTTTTCTTACATTCCATTTATATTTCTTGCAAATAAAAAACTAAAAAAGCAATTATTTTTCTTGTATATTAAGAACTTCAATATCAACTATGCTACTATCTTACCTATGCTTCCATGATCTATCATACATATCATCCATAATAGTATTCACGCGGGCCACTTTTGAAAATAAGAATCTACATTTGGCATATTGGGATTCATATGTGCTCGTCTTTATTATGAAGAAGCATTCCACAGGCCTCTCTCGACCGAAGGGTAGTAAAGGGAACTCTCAATGTTTAAACCAATTGTGGTGCAAAATCAATCAAAGAAGGAATTAGAACACATTTGAAAGTGAGTAATTAACTTATCTTCATATTCCAGACATAAAGTGGATATATATTACATTCTAGAAAAATGGTTGGAGTTCATTAGGTTGGTTAATTACGTGGTGAAATTCTTCATCTCTTTTTGATGGGTTGCCTGGACAATGTTGAAGTCTAGTGTCACAACTCTAAAATATTTTGGTTATTCACTTTGGGTAGCTTGAAATTAGAAAAAATGTAGCACCTAGTCAGTATTATTATCATTATCAACGAGTAAATGAAAGAAATAACCTAAAAATTATATTAAATTTTGAAAAAGGATGAAGAGAATGAAAGTAAAATTAAATCTAGGGTCTCACTTACTTGTAAATACTTTTGGTTAGGTGTGCATAATCTAAGCGATACGCTTAACAATATCTCTTTTCTTCCACACTCAGGGGAGACTGGCATGCTAATAATTTTCCAACTCATATAGAATCTAACAATGTGTAAACAAAATATTAGATGTGATGCCACACTTTTCTTATGGTGACACATTATGTGAATTCGTTACCTGGCATAGAATTTTGATGAAAAATTGATTCTTTCATTATGTTGTCACGAAGGTGGAATAAGACCTTCAAAATATGAATTGGTTTTTTTTTAATATATATATATATATATATATATATATATATATATATATATATATATATAAACACTAGAAAATTTAATGGTCAAAGTTCATTTAATGGATAGTCAAAAGCAATTTTCCTTGGCTTCGACTAATAAAGTTTGCTTCTTTTCTTTTTAATCTTTCAGAATAATTTTTTTTAAACATTTTTGAAAATGTTTTAGATAGCTTAATTATTAATTTTAAAACACTTAATAATATTAATAATATAGACATAAATAGCAATACCACAATTTAGAAATGAACTTGATTTAAATCCAAGTATTCAGAAAGCTAAATTAATACAGGTATTGTTGGTGTCCGGATGTGAACAATATTCAAACCCTTTTTCCACATAAATTATCCACCCGAGGGTGTTAGTTATTTCAAGACTAATGACACATTATTTGCAAGAGAAATCACATAACCTGCTATTAGATCACAGGCTTAATTAATGAACACACATACTACTGTAACAACAATTAAAATGGATTGCAGAATTAAAAGACATTCACAGCAAATTAAGAATTGTATTGGAACAATAGTAAAAAAACCAAATAAACATGAAATCAATGAAAAGAAAGGCAACGCGGCACCTGATCAGAAGAGTGGGCCCAACTCTCTCATCAGGGCTGCGACAAACTCACAAATTACAAGTAAAACAACTGAGTGTTTTGCTTTCAATTAACTGTAGAATATTTATGTTACAAAATCTGTATGTACTGGGCTTAACCCCGATTCACAGCCCGCAGGCCCTCTTTATACAACTGTTCAGGAAATCGAAGATTTCCTTTAACAACTACATATCTACAATTATACAATTCGTTACAAAAACAACCTAATTTCCAAAAGGAAACCATGAGAAATCCTGAAATATTGCTAGGGTGAAACGAAGTACGTTGCGTTGTAGCAACAAGTGAAGATAATGCTGGAAATTAGGAACTGCTCCACGACTCACAGTTGTAACCTTCCCGCTTTTTCCAAATCTATAAAAATCAAAATTAACGTTTGCAAAAGGTAAAACCTCCTTGACTATTACTTCATTAATCAAATTTCCCATGTAAAATAAAAGAAAGGGGTTTACCTCATGTGTTTAAGAATAATAATGACACAAAGAGATAGAAAGGTGGGCGAAATTGGAGAGAAAAGGATACAAATCTGGTACCCAAAATCTCCCCCCACCTGGTCTATCTGCATGTCCTCATGCAGCTCGCCATCTCCTCAGATCTAGGTCAGACTGACTCTAACTGGCATGAAGCTGTGTGAGATCATATTCTTTGGCCATTTCCGTCCCAGGGGGTTTATAACCTTCCATCAAAACAACATCCTTCCACCAGTCTGGGTCAATGTTGTATGCAGGAGTATATTGCTTGGCTGGAAACCAAATAAGGGGAAACTGAAACCTCAACCCCATTCATCTGACCCCACAGGTCTGAATGCATGCTACAAAATGTGGCATCCTCTCTAGAGCTTGTGCAAAGTTAGGTGCCCCAAATGGTTTTCGTCCTCTAACGGTTGAGGATGACAACATCCACCTTCTCTGACAACTGTCCAGCGCTTCCTTACGGAACATTGTAATTTGTCTGACATAGAGGTCAGCACACCATTTATGGGTTGTCAACATGTGTTCTCTATGCCCCTCAATCTGTAGGAAGGTAAAATTCTTGTTATAAATATTTTCTGACTGGCCATGCTCCTTCCTCATCATTAGCGGCCTTATGACTTGGTTCTCCTCAAACGTGTCATAGGCCTTTCTCCATTTAATCTAATTGATGGTGTAAGAGGAAAAAGCTCTTAAATGAATCTCCCCCACGAATGGAACGGGGTTAAAACACTGATCATGCCTCAAAAAGTAACCATGCATGTAGAGCTCACACATTAAGTGTTGTCCTATAATATCATGAATTTTCAGAATACAGAGGAATTGAATGGGGTCCTCAATCTCGTGCCAAATCTCCTTATATATACTTTCAAGACAAAAGAAAATAATTTTTTCATGAAGGAATAAGGCATAACTATGTGCAAGAGGTATGCAGGCCATTACCTATTGTGCCAGGGAGAACATCTTCTCCTTATCTGTCTACAACAGCTGCACTTGTTCTTCCAATTCTTATATTCTGACCTTTTGTTTAGCTTGCTTCAGCCGCGCCTTATCTAGTTGGTCTATGTATCCTATAATGATCCTGGCAGCCTGTTCTCGAACCTGCATTGTCTCTTTCTTATGTCCATTCGAAATAGACTGCCACCTCTGGATCTCGGAGGCCAAGAAAAATTCCCGGCCTTCAAACAATTGTTCAATTGGACCAGTCTGTGGAGCTACAGAGGAGACTTCAATTTTTGGTTTTACTGCCCTCCATTTGTAGACTTTTACCTTCTTTTTCAACCAGGAAACTTGTCCCTTCAACTCCCGAACATCCCTCTTCAATCTCATGGTTTCATTGAACCGCAACTGATACCTTTTCTTGAGAGGTAACCTTCTCTTCTCACATTGTTCAATCCATTCCTGTTTGACAATAAATTCATTTTATGGGCCTATAACAGGCTTAGGAGGCGGCGGAATGCTGCCGGTATTATCAGTTGGTTCTTCTGTTAGGTCTTTCTGGCTGGGCTCCCTATCTTTAGGGGCATCTCCCTTTACATTTACTTCAGGGAATCCTGCCGTCTGGTTAGCATTTCCATCGACCACTCTGTGTCCCGATGTTTCCACAGGAATCCCATCTTCTTTGCAAGCCTCTGAGTGCTCCAACAGATATTTAGCAATGAATGGACCGATATTGGCCATGTCCTTTCCTTGGTTGACAAACTTAAGCACTGGTGGGACAATTGTTTCCTCCTTTAATCGTTGGGGTGATCGAAATCCCCTCGCCCCTCTAGGCATCATGGACTGGAACAGAGAGTGGGGAACAACTTCATTATCCTTGTTTCCAGCTTGGGCTATACTTCCATGCACTATTACTTCAGTCAGAGTCAACGCTGGTTCTTGTGGAACAACTTCGATTCCGGGAGTCGTTTCCCTTCTATCCTCCTTCCCTTTGTGCATTATTTCCTCTTCTATGGTCGACACTGGTTCTTGTGGGACAGTATCAACCTTGCAAGTTATTTCTCCTCTGTCTTCCTGTTCCTCCTGAATTTCTTCTTTGTTTCCCTGATCTAGCTGAATCAGGGGTGGTTCTTGTGTAACACCGCTACTTGTTTCAATGTCCATATCTGCTTGGGCAGGTGATGTTGTTTCTTGCAAAACAACATCATTTTCCATCCATTTGTCTGACATTCCACTTTCCTGTTCTTTATTGACAAAATTCGATGACTGTATGACAGTCTCGACCTCATGCACTATATCCATAACTCCTTCATCTGTGCGTTCCTCAAACAAGGCAGGTTCTTGTGTGGCAGCCTCGACTATGTCGCCAGTTATCTCCTCTACTCTCATTTCTTCAGGTTCTTCCTGATCAACCTCCATTTCCAATTCTTCAGGTTCCTCCTGATCAACCTCCATTTCCATTTCTTCGGGTTCCTCTTGATCAATTTCCTCTGAATGTTCTTCTTCTGCTAAACCGGTTGGAGAGACTGGTTCCTCTTCTCTAGCTGCAATGACTACTGCTATTTCTACTTCTGATGATCCACAGAGTTCCGCCCAAGAAACTCGAAATCCGACTAGTGCATGCATGACCATTAAATGCACCAATCCATGGATGGAAATCACTGCCGGCATATGGCACGAATGCCATGCGAACTACGCCATGTGCTATAACTGTTTCAATAGGAAGAAGGGCATGTTTAAGGAAAGCACCTGAGCCTATGGGAATTGAAGGCGAGTTAAAATTTTAAAATTATATTTAAACAGAGTTTTGGCCTAGCCTTCACAAGTTACGTATTTAATTACGAAACCTGCGACTTCGTTCCATGGATACGACACAAACTTGCGCTCATATCCTCTGCCCATTTGAATGATGCTCTCTCCTACCTACAATAATAATTCGGGAAACTCCGGGAGAGGAACTCTTTGAGCAAACCATTGCTTCCCTTGTTGTCTCAGCCCGCCAAATTATGCAATTATCTCTTCAGTGACAGGAATTTCCAATCCTCTGACCTGCAAGCCATTCTCATCTAAATTAAGCGCAAACTCCATTGTGATTTCCCTGTCGAACCCCTACAATCTGTCGAGATAGGTATCCCAACCTGCATTGGCAAAGATTTGCCACACCTTTGGATTACTGCGGATCGAAGTTGTATTTTCAGATTCATGCCGCACAGCCAATCCGCCCATACTGTGGGGGCTGTAACAACACTTCTTGGAATAGCACACCATTGGACAGAATAGTGGATACCAAATTTGGAAAAACAACATGGTGAAAGTGAATGGTGGTAACGGTAAATACGGATGGTAATTCTCGGAAACCGAGAAAAATCATGAAAGAGTATGGTAAGTGCAATGAATAGAATGGTAATTATTTCATATGAAATGGAAAGGACGTGTTACAGATCTCAATATTTATATGGAGTATTGATAAGTATCGTAATGTGTACCACACACGATATTGTAATAATGAATTACAAAAATCGTCATTACGTCGTCATTAAATTATGACGACACCCCCCCAACTTAAAAGTTTTCGTATGCGACATTAATGTTCTCACATGGGATATTTAATTAAATCGGTAAAAGTCACGTGGAGGCGTACCTAGTAGCCTACTTGGACGAAGTGACGGTTGGTAGGATGACAGCGCAGTAATGATGTGGTTGGAGTAATAGCAGTACGACTAGCAACATTCGTAGTAACATAATCTGGAGTAACAGAAGTGCGAGTAGTAGCATCCGGAGTAACAACATTTGGAGTAACAGTAGTGCGAGTAGCAGCATCCGGAGTAATAACATCTGGAGTTACAGCAGTACGAGTAGCAGCATCAGGAGTAACAACATCTGGAGTAACAACAATGCAAGTAGCAGCATCCAGAGTAACATCATATGGAGTAACAGCAGTGCGAGTAGTAGCATTCGGAGTAACAACATCTAGAGTAACAACAGTGCGAGTAGCAGCATCCGGAGTAACAACATCTGGAGTAACAGTAGTACGGGTAGCAGCATCCAGAGTAACAAAGTTTAGAGTAACAACAGTGTGAGTAGCAGCATCCGGAGTAACAACATCCGGAGTAATAGCAGTACAAGTAGCAGCATCCGGAGTAACAACATTTGGAGTAACAACATCATGAGTAGCAGCAACTGAGTAATAGCACCCTGAGTAGCAACAATCGAGTAACAACATCATGAGTAGCAGCAATCGAGTAATAGCATCCGGAGTAGCAGCATCTGAGTAACAACACCCTGAGTAGCAGCAACCGGGTAACAACATCATGAGTAGTAGCAACTGAGTAACCGCATTAGGAGTAGCAGCAACCTAGTAACAACATCATGAGTAGCAGCAACCGATACTTCGAAAAATTTTCAATTTTCAAAACATTACTCCTTATTAGTAACTCCTGTAGAAAGATAGAAAAATAAATAGTAACAGTATAATTCTTTATTCTTTTTTTCTTTATATATATATATATAGCGAGGATGCAGAGGAAGAGTTCTTTGTGATGATAACCTTCAAACCAGATTTCTCAGAGAGGTGTTTGATAAAAGCATCCTTAGAGGCTGGGCGGTGGTATAATCTTAAGCGATGTCCATTTGCTATAAATGAAGCACGTGTATCATCAATTGTGACTAGCCTGACTATTCCATTATTAAATACAACATCCACCTCATAAGGTCCCATCCAGTAAGTGCAAAGCTTTCCCTTAAAATCCTTAAATCAGGAGTCATATAGTAGTGTCCAATATCCCCTCTGAAACACTTTATTCTTGATAAAATTATCATGCCATTTCATTCTCTGCTGCTGGATAGCAGTAGTTCTCTAGACAGCCATTGAACGGATTTCATCTAGTTCATTAAGGTGGGCCAGTCGATGTTTCTGGGCATCTAACAAATTCAAACCAACTTCAAGAGCTATTTTGAGCATGCTGATTACAAATTATATTGGAAACAATGGGGATTTCCCATAAACCAACTCAAATGTTGAAAACTCGGTTGTGTTCTGCCATGTTGTTCTGTATGCCCAAAGAGATTCAAGCAGCTTTTGAGCCCAATCCCAACGATGGTATGCCAAAGTTTTTGTAAAGATATTTTCCAATGTATTATTTGTGCTTTCTACTTGTCCATTCACCTGGGGATGGTATGGAGATGTCACCCTATGTTTGACTCCATATTTCTGCATGAGCTTTGCTATCTTGTGTGATGTAAATTGTGCTCCTCCATCTGAAACAATCTCTCTTGGGGTGCTGTAACAAGCAAAAATTTCTTCAAATGGAAAATCCAAGACCACCTGCTCTGTTGCTTTCGCAACAGCTTTGGCTTCTACTTAGTCACGTAATCTGTGCAGACCAAGATGTGGACATTTTGCTGGGAGGGTGGGTTAAAGATTCCAACGAATTCAATAGCCCGTTTCTCAAAAGGTTTGAGGACTACCTGTGCCTGCAAAGGCATTTCAACAACTCGATCGAGGTACCCCATACGTTGGCAACTATCACACCTCCTGACATAATTTTGTGCATGCCGAAAGATAGAAGGCCAATAATATCCCATTTGTAGCACCTTATGGCCTGTTATTTTTTCTGCAAAATTCCCTCCATAAGGGCCATCATGGGCAGCCTTTAATACTTCATAAATATCAGCCTCAGATACACAACGCCAAATCTTCTTATCAGCTCCTGTATGAAAAAGTTACCTTGCCATCCAAGAATATCGGGCACTGTGATGAATCATTTTTCACCGTTACCTATATGAAAAATGAAGAGGCACTCTCCCTGTAGCAATATAGTTAGCAATATCTGCATACCACGGAGGTTTAGTAGAAACTGAAAAAATATGCTCATCGAGAAAACTATCCTCTATAGGTGTGCATTCGTCATTGTTATCCATTCTAGATAGGAAATCAACAACTACATTATCTTTTCCTGGTTTGTCTACTATTGTGATATCAAATTCTTGAAGAAATAGCAACCATCTTGTAATATGGCCAGGAGTGATAGGTTTATTCATTAGATACCTGATTGATGCATGAACAGTATGTACAACAGTAGGATACCCGGTGATGTAGTGCTAGAACTTGTTGATAGCATAAATGACAACCATGAATTCTTTCTCTATCACCGTATAATTCATTTCAATAGGAATTAAATTATTGCTGACATAATAAATTGCATATGGCGTTTTGTCTACCTGTTGTCCTAAAACAGCTCCTACTGTTGTCTGAGAAGCATCAACATGTCTATGAAACGGTAATTCCCAATAAGGTCCTCGAAGGATTGGAGCCTTGCAAATCAGTCCCTTAATTTTTGTGAAAGCTGCTTCACAGTCTTTAGTCCACAAGAATTATGCATCTTTTGCTAGAAATTGAAAAAGTGGATGTGCTACCTTAGCAAAATTTTCTATAAAGCATTTGTAATAACCAGCACAACCTATAAAGCTACGTACTTGTGTAGGTTTCTTTGGCATCGAGAAGTGTAATATTACCTCTACTTTGGCTGGATCAACTCGAATTTCGACAACTGAGAGAAAATTTCCCAATACTATCCCTTCTTCCCTCATCATATGGCATTTGAATGTACTCAGAGATACATGGGTCTGTTTACATATTTTTAGTTCTTTCTCCATATTTTCCAATCCCTCTTCAAATGAGTTTCCATATGGAGTAAAATCATCCATATAGATTTCAACACTATCATTAACCAAATCAGAAAAATCCCCAGAATTGCCCTCTGGAAGGTAGCAGGAGCATTACACAGGCCAAATGGGAGGACCCTATATGCAAAGGTCCCCCATGGGCATGTGAAAGTTGTTTTATCTCGGTCTTCCGAGGCTATCTGGATCTAGTTATATCCACTGAATCCATATAGGAAGGAAAATAACTTCTTCCCAACCAGGGTTTCTATGACTTGGTCAATGAATGGCAAAGGGAAATGGTCTTTTTGAGTTGCCTTGTTTATCTCCCTGTAATCTATGCAGATCCGCCACTTACCATTCTTTTTAGGAACAATAACTAGCGGGGATACCCATTGGCTATTTGAGATGGGGTAAATGAAACCTACATCCAATAATTTTTGAAATTCTTCTTTGACGTTGTTCTTTAGAGTAGGATTCATTCTCCGTTGGGGCTGTCTTATAGGGCAACAATCTTCCTTAATATAAATATGATGAGTACATAAATTAGCAGGGATCCCCTTCATGTCAGTATAATCCCAGGCAAAAGCTTCATGCTGATCTTGAAGGACTTTTAAGAGTTGTTTTGTATGGGATTTAGACAGATTAGGGTTGATATTAAGTGTTTTCCCTAGTTCAATTTCGATTGGAATACTATCATGGGATGTGGTTACAGGAATTTCTTCAATTTCATCTTCTAGATCAAATTTTTCCTGTTTTTCACAGCTCATAGAAAATTCTAAAATTTGACAAGTTAAATTGGAAACAAAACTAGGATCATTTATAAAAGTGTTGATGGCATCGTCCTCAGTATATGTTTTGAATTGAAGGTTCTACCCAATAGTGAGGATTGGTCTAACTTCTTCATTTTCAGGTTCAGGCTCTTCTATTGGTAGAGGTTTCTGACTGGTTAATAAATTTTCCAATGGGCTAGGTTCCGCAGATGGTAAAGAATAGGATTATTTGTAACTGTCCCATTTGATATGATCATATGCCCAGATCGACAACCTATGTAAGCATCTGCAGTTGCGAGCCAAGTTCTTCCCAAAATCAATGGGTGACCTCCAACTAAGGATATTGTCTGTAACACAAGGATATCCACTGGGTAGTGCCATGAATCCACCGAAATGGTCACATCTTCCAGTTTCCCTACTGGTTTAATTGTAGACCTATCTGCTAGTTCCAAGATGGTAGGGGTTGGCTTGACATTTCTGAGACCTAATGTGTTCATTGTTTTGGAGGTAATGATATTGATGGCAGTGCCCAAATCCACTAGTACATTTGGGATTTCAACCCCATTGATTCGTACTGTCAGAATTAGGTTTCCCGAGTCTCCATATTTCATAGGCATAGTCTTTCCTAGCATAATGTCGGACAATCTACCCATCACATGAATAGTTAATGGATCCCTTGGTTTCTTCCCAGGTTTCTTAGAGAAGTACTCTTTGAGAGTTTTTGCATATATAGGCACATCCCTCATAGCCTGTAGTAAGGGTATTTTGACAAAGAGATTTTGCAATTCCCCCAGGAAACCAAACTTTGCTTGAGGGTTTGGTTTATTCAAAGTCAGTCTTTCAGGATATGGAGGAGAAGTTGAATGACCCCGATTAGGAACAGATTAGGGAGGTGTCTGATTTGTTATGTTTTGGTCTGGTTTATCCCCAACTGTCCTTTTTTCTGGTTCTGTAACTTCACTGTCAATCTGTCCTATAATAATAGGTGAAGTGGGAGCATTTACTACCCTCCCAGATCGTAAGTTTATTTCGTTAAGTCTAGCGGTGGAAATGCTATAATATGAAGGGTTAAGAGTATCTATTTGTTGGACCCTTTATTATTAGGATTTCGATTAGGCTAGATAGGAAGCTGGGGACGAAGGGTTGGATTACCAGGAGGTACATTAGAGGGCAACTGAAGTTGTTGTTGAGGCATAGATTGAGGAAACTGACCAGTAGGAGAGGGTCCACGCCAGCTCTGATTCCATGAAGGATTCGAACTAGCCTGGGGAACCCATTGTTTCCAAGGGGGTATTGATATTGAGACCACATAGATGAAAATGGTGCAGACTGGGGACCCATATTAAAATTATTAAAATACTGGGATGGGTCCTGAAACATACCTGGTTTCATAGCTGGTGGTCAAGGTTGCCATGGATTTTTCGGACCCATGAAGTACAGTTGGTCTACCACATTTTCTTCACTCTCTCCTTGAAAAACCGCCTTCAGTACGGGCAAGGAAGGACATGAGCTGGTCACATGAGTCTGTTCACAAATTGTGTAGGCTTCCACTGTGTTTAATGGGCATTATTTCAAAGGATGCTTCTTTTTGCACTATGGGCAGAATATAGCCATAGTATTCTCCAACTCTATCTATTTCTGTTTTGCTTGTAGAGTGTCCATCTGGGCGGATAATGTGATGAGGATATCAGTCCTTAGATTATCCAGTAGGTTTCCAATCTCAGCCTTTCTAACCCCCCCACCAGAAGTCTTTAATGACCAAATTCCTTGTCCGCTTCTTGCAGCCCCTCGTGAATACTGAATGTAATAGTCGCAGATTGTGTCAAAGTATTCTTTTGAAATATCCCCCTTCCCTACTATGTTCAGAAGCTGTAGAGAATCTTCCCTAAGCGCCCGAAGAAGAATGATCTTTAGAATATCCTTATCCAAGTCACTATGGCCTGACCGCTGCAATATATATTTGAATCGTTCCACACAGTCTTCCATGTTCTCATCCTTTTTCTGTACAAACTTAAAGATTTCCTCCTTAATGTCATGGGATTTAAAGTAATATTGATATTTCTCCAAAAAGGCTTCTTTCATCCCTTCCCATGAGGTAATATTTCTCCCTCCTAAACTCATGAACCATCGCAGGGCTATCCCTTTTAGGGTAGCAGGGAATATTTTTAGTTTTTGAGCATTGGAGATATAGTCATACCCTTGACAGACAATGTCAAGTTCGAAGATGAATGTATCAGGGTCTTCTGAAAAAATCCCGTGAAAATTAGGCAAAGTTTTTAAAGGGATGGGCTTCATCGGTGCATCACCTATAATGTTTCTAATTGGAAAGTCAATAGAAGAACTGGTTTTGGCTTCATTGGTGCCATAAATATCCTCCAATACTCACCTGGGATGTCAACTGGTTCTGCGACTGGTACTTGGGGTGATTCAACTATAGGAGGTTTCACCGCACTTCGCTGGTCTCTTGGTGACACAAAATCCCTCAGGAACTCTCTTTCCAAATCGGAATTGCTTAATTCAACTACAAGAGGCTTCACAACACTCCCTCGGTCTCGTGGTGATGAAAACCCTTTCCGAGGTTCTTCTTCCTAATTGAAGTTGCTCAGTTATTCTGACCCTATGCTTGCTATTTCTTCCCCTTCTGCTGACAGCAGGGATTGCTCCTCCACCAATACATTATTTATTGCTTCTTCCGCCGTCGAGAGAATTTCCTCTGGTACCGTGGCTGGAGCTGGCTGTTCAATCGACTTCCCTTCGGACCTCGTCTAAATCCTTACCCTAACAATAACACAAGAGGATGCTTTAGGTTTAGTCTTCTCGATGATCTCTTGAATATATGTCTTCCTTCCTAGATCCTTTCCTTTCTTTGGGGGTCTTCCTCTACCCCTCTTATTCGGATCTTTGTTCATACAATTGGTGAGAATAATTCATCAAAATAACAAAAGTGCTCAGGCCCTGGAGCAGGAAAGATAGCTTCCTCCTCGGGACGAGAGAGTAGGTTCAAAACAGAAAATCAAATAAACTAAAAAGAAAATCAAAGTTCAGGACCTGAAGTAGGGCAATCAAATACCCTCCCCAGGACGAGAAGTTGTCCCTTTCAGAAAATAATAAAAAAGCAAAAAAGAAAAATTGAAACTATGCTCAGGACTTGAAGTAGGGTAATAGATACCCTCCTTAAGACGAGAGATAGGTCTTAAAAAAAGAAAAACAAGCAAGGGAAAAACAACACACTATGCTCCGGGCTTGGAGTAGGGCAATAAATTCCCTCCCCAAGACGAGAGATCTAACCTTAGATCAATTGCAGATCGTGTTCTTGCACCTTGTTAGCCTTCCCCAGCAACAACGCCAAAATGTTGGTCTCTAGATGTGAACAATATTCAAACCCTTTTTCCACATAAATTATCAACTTGAGGGCGTTATTTATTTCAAGACTAATGACACAATATATGCAAGAGAAATCACATAACCTGCTATTAGATCACAGGCTTAATCAATGAACACACAGACTACCGTAACAACAATTAAAATGGATTGCAGAATTAAAATACATTCACAGCAAATTAAGAATTATATTGGAACAACAGTAACAAAACCAACTAAACATGAAATCAACAAAAAGAAAGGTAATGCAGCACCTGATCAGAAGAGTGGGCCCAACTCTCTGATCAGGGCTGCGACAAACTCATGAATTACAGGTAAAACAACACAGTGTTGTGCATTCAATTAACTGTAGAATATTTATGTTACAAAATCTGTATGTACTGGGCTTAACCCCGATTCACAGCCCGCAAGCCCTCTTTATACAAATGTTCAGGAAATCGCAGGTTTCCTTTAACAACTACATATCTACAATTATACAATTCATTACAATAGCAACCTAATTGCCAAAAGGAAACCATGAGAAAGCCTGAAATATTGTTGGAGTGAAACAAAGTCTGTTGCGCTGTAGTAGCAAGTGAAGCTAACGCTGGAAATTAGGAACTGCTCCACGACTCACAGCTATAACCTTCCCGCTTTTGCCAAATCTGTAGAAATTAGATTTAATGTTTACAAAAGGTAAAACCTCCTTGACTATTACTTCATTAATCAAATATCCCATGTAAAATAAAAGAGAGGGGTTTACCTCGTGTGTTGAAAAATAATAATGACACAAAGAGATAGAAAGATGGGCGAAAATGAGAGAGACAAGTATACAAATCCGGTACCCAACAGGTATGAACCCATATTATTATAAATATTATATTACACTTAAAACACACATATAAATCTAAATAACAATGAAATGAATAATTCTTCTTTCATGGAATAAATTTGTTAGTTTTAGTTTAGGCTTAGCCTAATATGAAAAAAAAAATTCTAAAATTGTTTTCCATTAATATTAATTCAATGCTCACCACAATGATACTATTTTTTAATAATAATTTAACTATTCGTAGAATTTAATTAGATTTTTCAAAACACTAAATTTTAAATAACAAAAATTATAATCTAAAAAAAATTGTCTATCAGACAAAAACTTTAAATATAAAATAGTTAAACAACTCCACATTCATATCTTAAATAGTGACATATTAATCTTAGATAGTGACATATTATACTATGTATAACGCACTTCAACAAAAAAACACTTTAAATATTAAATAGTTAAACAACTCCACATTCATATCTGAATTATACTATGTATAATGCACTTCAACTAAAATTCCTTGAACTTCTAGAACATGGACACAAGTATGAGTTGTCGAATAACATGGTATTACCGATCGTTCCGGGTTGAATAAAATTTATATGAATCTTATAAAACATCTTTAAACTCTCATATGAATTTTATAAAACATCTTTAAACTCTCATGGTTGAGGCATATGTCCTCGATATTTTCAAATGTTTTACTATTATAAATAAGATAACTATATTTTCACTTCAACACTTCTAATAAATAGATATTATTTTTGGAATTGAACTGCGTTAAGTAAGTCATTCATCTATGACCATTTCCATGAGAGGTAGTCGTAACTGACTAACTTCTCATGATTTTTTAATAGTTCACTTAGCAACTCATTGCATTAGGTGATTCTCGTAGGGGTAAAGAAGTGGGATTGAAACTTCTTCACCCCTGTGAGCATCACCCGATGCAATGAGTGCTAAGTGGACTATTCAAAAATCATGAGAAATTAGTCAGTTACGACTACCTCTCATAGAAATGGTCATAGATGAATAACTTAATGCAGTTCAATCCCAAAAATAACATCTAATATAATGCACTGCGGAAACCCTTGATACATAAAATAAAAATTTCTAATAATTATCATTACAATTGGTTGCTTGGTATAACGTAGTAGTGAGAGTGGCAGAAAATATATAATTTTCAAGTAACATCGAATACAAAGGATTATTATGCTAGAGCTACTTGTATAAGAGCACATTGACACGATTTTAAATATTTCCATGAGATTCTACATTACTTATTATCATGTGTGTTGTAAATGATACTCTTTTATAAATTAACTTCACTCAACAATCAATATTCTAAAGATTTGTTAAATGTTGCGAAAGGTCTTCTATTTTAATGACCCTCGTAAATAATAGAATTCAATTAATGTGGTTGAATGCTTAGGAATGGTGATTTCTCGCCCATTCGTATCTAGTTAGTTTTTTTGAAGGCTAATCCCATTTTTTTGGAAGTGGTTATGAAGGAATCTAAGGGGAAAATTATACCAATACAAAGAAACACATGCAATTGTATTATTCCATTAAGTTTCTTGATTGGGTATTGATTGGGTATTAAGGTGAAAATAAGAGAAATTATCACAAAATTTAATATGTAAAATAATTAAATATTCTAAAATTGCTTCAATTAATGTTTGGAGAAAGTTCTAAAATAAGTTAGATTAAAGATTTAGGTGATTTGGTACAATACTTAACAATTAAGTTAACAAGCACTTCATTATAGATTCTTGTTGGATAGTAAATGGGAAGAAAACACAATTTCATTAATAATAAAGATTCCTTATACAACACAACCATTAGCAAGATTGCATGTAGTCTCTAACAAAACCTGTTAGATAAACAAAATACCTTCAATAATTAAGGAAAAATGCCTAACCAGAATGCCCATAAACTAGTAGCAGCAGTAGAAGTTGTGGTACAAATGATTCCATTTCCCATTCTAGAGGAAAACGAGATGGGAGAAGAAAAGAGGTCGGAGAATCATTGTGGTAAGAAAAATTCATAATAAAAACACTAAGTTCCCACTCCTCGTTGCAATTGGCAGGAGCATCATTGCTAAGGTAGAAGAGATTCAAACGAAGAAGCTCAACCATCATATTGTCATCATTATATTATGCAATAATATTTGATGTATTGCAAGGTTTTTAATCTATGTCCTCTTTCAATAGAAGCACTGAAGCACTGGAACCTTTAGCTTATTGTACAAGAAGTAGATATCACCAACGACGTGAAACTTGTAGTGCTAAGCCCATTGAATTTAAATCTCAGTTTCACTTCCCATAATCATAATCTAAACCCTTGGGCTTCCAACTCTAAACTGATTTGGTGACAAGACTTTGCTCACAAATAACAAGATATATTCCAACCATATATGCATGCATGGATTCAAATTTAAATCCATTTCCAATTAAATGAAAAACCTTGGTTGGAATTCACACGACAAAAAGATTAAAAAAAAACAAGGAAAAGAGATGTGTCTTATTGTAACCAAAATTTGTATTTTACAGATTGAATTATTAGTTATGGTATTTTGATTAGGGCCCACAAACATTAGTCTGAAAACAACATTTGGAGACCCAATGTATCAATAGCAACAACCAATACACCCAATTACACAATAAATTGAAATTTGTTTTATAGTGAATTGGTTCCATATTTCTTCAATCACTATTTATAACCTTAATCATTGATAAACTGAAATTTGACTAACGCGCCTATTTTTCTTTCCAGGTGTAATGGGGGAAGCTTGAATTTGTTGTCCTCATAAGGAGCAGAGATTTTTTTATAACACGATAAAATCTTAAAATCAATCCACCATTCAGTTAACCAAAATTTCTAATAACCTCAATTCATAGTTCTATAAATCCATTTACTTAATTATATATGTCTTCCACTATAACTAACAATATACAAGCATGGAATATTCTTGCTACAATACATACAACAAAAAGAACAACAAAATTATCACATCAACAAGGCGAAAGAAAGAAAGAACCTGCAAATTTTGTTAAATTTTGCAAAAGACTGAAGAGAATGAAAGTGAAAGTAAATATGGGATCTCAATTACTTGTAAACACTTTTGTCTAGGCATGCATAATATTAGTTGGCTCATTTTTCTTATAGTCACATGATTTTATTAATTTGTTACCCAACAGAACTAGGGTTTTAGCATTGTTGATGATTGAGCAGAACTACATGGAAATAACCATTGAGAGTAATGATAGTGATGAAAGTTGCAAGAATATTGGGAGTGGAATAGAATATAGCTAAAACAACAAATTTTTCATTATGCTCCAATGCACATGTCTGAAGGTGGAAATAAGACCTTCAAAATATAAACCAATCAGACGATGACAAATTATTTTTTTAAGATATATATATATATATATATATATATATATATATATATATATATATAAACTTAAACATTAGTATATATATTAGTCAAATGTCATGTAATGGGTAATCAAAAGCAAATCAATTGCTAGAGTCATGCCTTGAAAAGGGTTAATAGGCTTTCAATCTCTATGCAATCTCTTTTAAAATGAAAATAACCAATGTGAACTTTATACAATTTTTTTTTTTTTGGGGAGGGGGGGGGGAGGCGGGGTGGGGGTTGAATGGAGCTTTTTATTATATGTAATATTATAGGAAGATAAGTATGAGGGGTTTCCGCGGTACATTATATTAGATATCAGAGATGAATGACTTACTTAATGTGGTTGAATCCCAAAAACGATATCTATTATAGGAAAATATTACATTGTGATAATTGAATGGAAGAATATTTATTTGCTTTTACGTTTGATGATTTTATTTTTCATTATAAAGCTTTTTATTATATGTAATATTATTGAAAGATATTACATTGTGATAATGGATTGTAAGAGTATTTATTTACCAAAAAATTTGGTTAATTATAAGGACGATGTATTTGGTGTCACGCGCATCTTTCTTTCACTTGCAAATTTATTATATCTTAGTAAGATAAAGGGTCTATGTTTTCAAATGGATTGGGTTCCTCTATCGAGCCACCTGAGGAACATCCGTGCACAATTTTATTTGTCTTAAATTTATCTTTTCGGAATTCCAAAACCATCTTTTTTTTCAAAGATAATAGCTCGAGTGGAATCTTGCAGGTTTAATTCTCCTTTCATTTGAGTTCTATTGATATCTTGATATTGAAGTGAATATTAGGTTGTGAGTGATTGATAAACACCAATAGATATCAATGCATAATAATCATTAAAACAATTACTTCATAATACATCTCACATCACCAAAAAAAAAACATTAAATAACATTTTTAACTACGGAGATTTACCTCCACTTCACTATGAAGATTCTTAATATGTAAATAGGCTTTGTTACAATACCATAGGTCAATACCATGGTTTATCAACACCATATTCCCACAAAACCATAACTCACTTCATATGGAATTCTTTTAATTAATCAAATTAATTAAAAAAATAAAAAGGGAATAGTTACTTTGGAGATAAATTTGAACCTTTGATTTGTGTATATTATTAAGATTAAATCTCAATCATCCACCTAATAATTATTAATAATTAAATTAAAATTTTCACCGTATTATTTATAAATGAGAACTTTCATTACTCTTACTTAAGAAAAACACATCACCTAAAAAAATTGAGGCTAGTTTTTGGTCTAAGACCAATAATCTATGTTTCAAAAAAATAAATTTTTAACAAATAAAAAACACATTATTTCAACCTAAATAATATTCACAAGAAAACCAATGTTCCATATCATTATCACTTCCAATTAATTAATTCATGATTTTAATATCATTTAATTTACATTTCTTACCCAATACTATACATTGCTAAATTTTTTATCAATAAAAATAATATAATTATAATTTCTTTAGTTTACATTTCTTACCCAATACTATACATTGCTAAACTTTTTATCAATAAAAATAATATAATTATAATTTATTAGAAATCGATTAAAAATAAACATTTTATCATTATTATAAACTCTAGTAATTTCCAAAATAACAATGATCTTTCTATCTTAATTTTCTACCCTCTCTCTACCTAAAGAAATAAATTTATATTTAGCATTTTTCTATTTTTTAAAATATAATGAACTTCATTACATAAATTATTTCTTAATTAATTTTGTTTTATATCTAAGAATTGTAATCAAAATAACATAAAAGTTATTTCTTATTTTATTAAAATATCAACAAGTGAATTTGATCAACCAATTTAACATGTGATTGAGTGCTTAAGTAATTAATCTTTATTACATTAAAAAGACTTTTTGAAAAATATCATAAAAAATAACATTCATTTATAATAACAACTTTCTATATGATTACTAATTATATAGTTCTTATAATTTACTAATTATATAATTCATATAATTCCATTTACTTTGATGATAAAAAAATTTAGAAATAATTTTTTTTTTTTAAATTAGATTTTGATATATAGTAATAATTAATTATGAAAATTTTAACTTCTAATATTATTTTATATAATTATTTTTATGAAACTATTTTTTATATTAATATAAAAATAATTAATTATAAAATTAAAACATAATTGTATATAAATTTAAATTGAAAAAATATTAACTTTTAATTACTTAATTAATTAGAAAAAAAGAAAAATGTATTTACATACTTGTATCTTTTTTAAAATAAATACATATAAGTTCAACCAAATGCATAATTTTAAGGAAAAGGCTAAAATGAAAAAGTTAATTGTAACAGTCAACATTACCAAAAACTTACCTTCATAAATTTTTTTTATCATTACCGAAAATGCAACCAGCATTAAATAGAAAATATTATATGACACGGTCCTATATGTTTGCACTGCTGGCATCGTTCTTGGATTATCGTATCTTCGGTACTACATAGTAGAGTTTGCTGTACTATGGATTATATATATAGATTGTTCGTGGATTTTGTTTACCATAATGGCTCGTAATATTAATAAAACTCAGAACTATTAAGTGCCGGTAATTATGTTTATCCATTCCGCATTTATCATTGTCAATTTGCAATCTTTGGAAATTGGGTTCGACTTTTATGTGGTCCGGCTGGCCTATCTGCCTGACACTTGGCATGCCTTTCTCCGTCGATTTGATATGATCGCACGGCTCTTGTGCCTAGGGTTAGTAATGACCCTCGGCGCTCTAACTGTTCCGGTCTCATTGTTACTCTTCGCGCTGAGAGTTCTGCAGGCGGTGTGGCTCTGCCAGGGTTTCTTCACGGGGTTTCTAGACCTTCCGAGGCGATGGTGGTAATGCGGCGGCCAGAGAGCTTGCCTCTCGACTCAGGTAACATCTCCTGACAGATCATAATTCTTTCTGCGGTTTTCGTGGAACAGGTTTGAGTTTCTTGTGTGAATCTAATGGAGAAGACTGGTTATCATTTTAACCCTGAAGCTTACGATTCTTTTCTGGCCGTTGTTCTCATGTGTTCTTTCAAATTGCTAAAATTCTTTTCGTTTTGGGGGTTTTGGACAGCGGAGGTCCGGTGTTTCAAAGAGAAATTCCCGGGTTCGGATAACGACAGGTATTCTCTCTTTGAATAAACAAACTTGCCTCCGTTCCGGGGTGACCCTGTTCTACATCACTGTTAATAATTCTTTTGTTCCTTTTATAGAATTTGTCTTCCGCATGCCTAATGGAATCTCTCTTATGACAGGTATTGCCATACTTCCTGCTCCAGCTCGGGTTCCTTGTCGTTTTCCAATCTTGCTCGCGGAAAGAGGGTTAACCCCTGCATGCATTTCACAGGTACTCCGTTTCCGACAGGGACTGTACCCTTAGACTTCCTTTGGCGAAACGTTTAGATGATAATTCCTGTCTAAGTCCAGTTCAGGGTTTAGCCTGATATGTTTTTAGTTTATGCCGTGCAGGATAGGCTCTTGTTCAGGTTTTCCTTATTGTCATTTGCGGCCTCAAGCCGACAGTTGTATAATTTTTGACTACTCCTAAGTGGAGTTTACTTTGATATAAACTGTGAATATGTCATACGGTTATTTGCTGGACTGCTTCTCTATTTGAATTTGAACTTCTCACACACAATGTATTTATGCTTCTTGCTATGATTTTACCAGTTGCAGTAGTAGTGCGACATTCTCAGTTGAGTTTCGTTATTGTCTTTTGTATACTGTGTGTATAACGCCGTGAGGCTATTTACTGTGTCTACAATCTTTTTCAATGGTATCTACAGTTGCTTTGCACCAAGTCATGGGTTCTTATGTATCACAGGAATTGTTGGTTCATCGTTCACCGCTTCGATTCTAGAATTTTTCTTGTATCTACTATTAAGAGTTTTATTATCTGTTTGTGGGGTTAATATTTCTATGCTGCTACTATCAGAACGTTCTGCATTTCCTACTGTTTTTTGGTATTCCTTATTCTGTTTAATCTTTCCCTAAATAGTACAGGCGTTCGGACAACCATTCATGTCCGTGTTTCTTCAAAGGCGGAGAACGACCAACCCTTTAGCACAAAATTCTGGCTTGAAGGGTTAACGGTTCTCCCGTTCCTCTGTCTGTGTTTATCTCCCACTATTTATATTCTACAGGACTGTCTTAACTAGTGAGGGAGATATGGCCAGTAATTAAATTTCAGGCTCTGTTATTAAATACTTCTTCCACAGGAATTTAACCTACCTCTGTACATGTTATAATAGTGTGAAGAAAAGAAAGAAAATACTGAGTAGACTATTGATCTTTCTGGCTACTGTACAATCTCATCTGTAGACTGTCTTTATAGAATATAATACTTATTTCCAACAAACCCTACTGTAATAGAAACAGGAAACAAGATTCATCCTTTCATGGTAACAAAGTTAAGTTTTCTAACTACAACATTCTTCAGAAATTAAATTCAGAAGAAAAACAAACAAAACATTCTACTTCATCTTATTCTTTACTCATCAAGTCTGGGTCTCTGTAATTCTCAGAGCGCTGGACAGAAACTTAGGACAATCCGGTCCAGTCCTTCCATTCCAGGGAAAAATAGGAAATTCTGGGGAGATCACGGGACGAACCGGTCCAATCTCCAACCCAGAGCACCCTCTGTTCTGAAATACCTCTTCCAGGTTAACAGAGTTCCTCTTCCTTCCTCCACAGATCCAACCCCAAACTCTCCTCTGGATTTTCTATTTATTCCAGAGTTCTATGGGTAACTGTGGGAACTGTTTTTCCAACTAACACCAGATCTTGATTTACTTTTACTTTTATTTTTACCATCATTGTTACTCATGAAACTAATTCACAGTAAATCTTTATCAATGTAAATTTTAATTTTTGTTCAATATTCTAATTGAAATAAACATCAGTCTTAATTAATAAAACAAAAAGTCTAACCATTCGTTTCCACTAAAACGGTGGTTACATTAATATTGAGTACCTTAGAAATTAAAATAAAATAAATTTGATAATTGAAATGGTAACTTTTATATATACTCAAAATGTACCTTAGAAGTTAAAATCCTAGCCTTGTCTCCTTTCAAAAAATTTGAGTTAATATATAATATAAATAAATTATATACATAGTACCTAGAAATTAAAATCTTTAGTGTTCCTCTTGTGGAAGTTGAGTGATAAGGTTTTTATCTTGTTTTCACATGATGTTTGGGATAAAACATGTCTAAAATTAAAATCTTATTTGGGAATTCAGCGATTTCAATGGGCATCTAAGTTAAGTAATTTTGTGTAAAATTAATATTATTTTTTTCCTTCACAAAGATCAAAAATTAATTCCACAAATGTGTTAGTGAAACTAGTAGACTAGTCTTTTGTTTACAAAGCAATGCATGATAGATCAAAATCAAAATGGATTTACATTAATTCTTAGTATGTGAATGTATACATGAACTAGTGCATGTACACACATGCCAACTCCTTGTTGAACATGATAAAAATTACACATCACTAATATTAAACAACATACTAATATATATAATAATAATAATAATAATAGAGATTGAAATTATTTTTTAAATGGCATTTTCTAATTCTACATTAAACATTTAAAAACTGATATATCTCTATAGTATTAAGATATAAAAACAATTTTAAATTAATTTTAAATAAAAAAGAGTTGTTTTCAATTATTTTCTTTGAATTATTTAGATAAAGTTAGTTTTAGAATATTTTATTTAAGATATATATTAAAATAATTTACTTTTAATAAATATTGATTTTTTTTTTTTATTAATTTATTTTAATATTATATGCAAAATTTATGTAAACATAAAAAGTACACATATTTTTCATATTGGCTTGTAAAAAATACATTTTGACAAAAAAATATAAATTAATTCATTTCAACTATAAAATATTTTATTTATTAAAAAATATTTTTAATACAACAATTATTATTATTTAGCCATGGTTTGGGGATTTTCTATGTTATTATATAAATCTTTAGCCAAGTTATTTCTTTCCTAGGTGGTAAGGTCGTATTAATGAAATTGGACATTTTATGAATGGACGAAAAATTGATCGATTATGAGGATGATGTAGATGGTGTCATGGATATCTTTCTTTCACATGTAGATTTTGGTAGATCATAACAAGATAGATGATCTAGGTTTTCAAATGGATTGGATCCCTTTGATCATTCATTGGGGGATCATCCGTCCATAATGGAGCTAGTGAGATCGAGGAGCTTAGGCACCATGCAGGGTGGAAAATTTTATTTGTGCCCAAATTTATCTCCTTTGGAATCCCAAAACCATTCATATAATGCTCTTTCATTCTCTAAGCATTTCCCTACTCATAGTAATAATTCTCTGACATAGGACAAGTGTCTAAATCCCACCTTTCTAGTTTTAGGGGCATCTCTTTCTTCAACTCCGTTTGAACCTAGTGGCAAGGGTTAAGAAAAGTGTGCTAAGAAGAATAGGAATAGGAATCAAATGGTAGTTGAGGAGGATGTATCTGTATCTAGAATTCCTAATCTATTGGATAAGACAATGGTGGGAAAAATTTGTGGGAAATTATCGTGTTGAGATGTGTTAGAGAACTAGATTTCTCTTAATTTGGATCCTATTGTGGGATATAGCCCCATTTTCCATTTAATGGAGTGTGGCTAGATTTTTTTTTATATCCAGGGCCTCTAAGAACTTGTCCTATATAATAAAATATAATTGTCATTGTTGGCTCTCAAGCCTTTTTACTAAAAAATGGGAGACAAACTTTGATGCTTGCAGAGAGATGCTCTCTACTGTGAAAATTTGGGCAATTCTTATTAGTCTCCATCCATTTTTGGTCCATCAAAGCTCTAGAATTCATCGACAACAAAATAGGCCAATTTTTAAGGGTTAAGAGAAACTGGGATATAGAGTTAGATTGTGGGTTATGGATCCAAGTCGAGGTTGACCTGAATGATGGCTTGTTGGATGAAATCAAACTTGTTTGTGACAATTCATTGTGGGTTCAACAAATTGAGTATTGGTGCATCCATTTTAGATGTTTTGGTTGTCATAAGATGGGTCATATGTAAGAACAATGCAAAACATTACACTATTATTTCTTTGTTTTAAAAAAGTACGGAAACTAAAATCCTATTAGTCTAGTATGGTAGAACATTTTCTGGATAATTGAGACAATGTCTATAGGAACTTGGGGACTCAAGCTAGCAAGCTTCCAATTTCAACGATGGATGCAAGGATTCAAACCAAGGGTAATGAATTCACGATCGATTTCTTCTTTAGTAAGTCCCCCATTCTTGGGTTTGTCAATTCAGGCATGGTTGTTGGTGATTCTTATCCCCTTTCGTTTTTGCCTCCCCTTGACCTTTTAATAGATAAAGAGATGCCTTTCAAGCTCTATGAAAATGCTTCAATTTTTACTCTCCATGTCCCTCCTTCCCTTATCCATGTGAAAAAGGGATGGTTAGGCCATGGACCTTTAAAGCCCAACTTGGATCCCAAGCCATTGAATGGCTTGATATTTTTAAATTATTCCACTCTAAATATTGTTCCTTTATTTTCTCAATCTGTGATGCCTTTATCATCAAATAATTGCATGAAAATGTCTCCCTTCACTATGTGTATCATCTTCATTTAAGAGACACATCCTCTAATGATTGGGGCATGGAGGGGGGTTTAGTGGTTGAAAAACACTAAGGTTCTTAGGTTGGATTAAAATCACACCTCTCTCTAGCTAAAACTCAAGAAAAAAATACATTCAATGTGGAAAATAGCCCACTATTTCTTAGGCCCTTAGAGTGGGGAGTACCAGAAAGAAATGACAACCATGATTTATCTTTGTTTTAGTTCCCACGGGGTTGGTGGTGCCTCAAATATCCTAACCCTCAAATGTTTGATTATAGCTTGCTCATCAGATGTGATTTTTATTCAGGATAGGAAGCCTTTTCTCTCTAGCTAAAGGATAGGTTTTTTTCCAATGGATTTTAGTGGTTTATCTAGTGGCCTCTTAATGGATTAGAGCCCTAACTTGAAATTTATTTTTCCTTACTTTATATACTCCAGTACCATGGTTAAATTGGAGGATCAAAGCCTTTCGACCTCTATGTGATTTATCAATATATACAACCCCTACTATGAAAGATATTTTTGATACAATATAATATCTTCTAGCCTTCTCTCAATTTCAAATATGGTCATTAGCAGAGATCTTAATTGCACCCTTTCCATTAGAGAAGTGTGGGGATCTTTGTTGTGTAGTTAAATCCTCTCTGCGGATAGAGATGATCCCTCTAGCCCTAGAGTGGGTCTAGCAACAAGAGGACATGTTAATGTGCTGGTTCCTAGTTAACAAATGAAACGAGTTGGGATAGATTGTCCTACTTGTAGTCCAACGCGATCGATGTAGCTGCAGCATAGGTCTCACGATCCTTGTCCTGACACGTCACGATCCTTCAACAATGGTATTTGGGTGCCTGCATAAATATCAAAGGAAAAAATCAGCATACATGATAATAATTGCATTCATAACTAGCTAATCAGTCAAGGAAGATTAAACATATTGCATAATGTAAATCACATCAACACAAGCTGGGAACCAAAACACCAGTCATGCATATATTAAGAGAAAGAAAGAGATTACAACCGGAGCCTTGACGTCGCAGCCTCCTTCAGTGGGTCCAGTTGAAGTGCGTCTCGAGCATTCGTCTGGGAATTTGGATGTAGCGAGGAAAAAGACTAAGCTCTCTCTTGACAAGGGTCTCTCTCTCTGCTCTATCTCACCAATATGTTCAACAATTCCTCCTCAGCTATTCAACTATAATGGTTCATCTATCTGCATCAATATGAGATAGCTTTATTTATAGAGGGATAGGAGGAGGTTGAGATCCTTCAAATGGTGGAAGGGAGGCCTTATCCTTTGGGAGATTCCCCCAAAAGGTGGAAACAAGAGGACAAAGGAAGGTGTTCATGGTTATGCAGTCGAACAACCCAAGTTGACTTGCTCACGAAGCAGTTAGCATGGAAACTTTGCCTCTATATTTAAAAAACACTCCAAAAACAACTTGGCGTAGGTAGCTCACTGGAACATAGCGCCAATGGGCATAGGGCCCAGTGTTAATTCCCTTTATTGGCGAGAGGGCACAACGGTCTACCAGTGCCACCCCAAAAACATGTGTTTCTGATGGTCTGCTCAAGGAGAAGTTAACAGAGAAATTTTTCTCCTCATGGCAAGGGATGCAATGATGTTCTTTACAAGGCATGAAAATTCATATAAGTCACAGAAATGGCCCTCCAATTTTCGGGATGGGGATTGTAGGGATGGTGACAAAATGCTGTGTAACAAATGCCCTTAAAGCATGAGGTCTGAGAGAGAGGGAGGGGTGAAATGCTTTACGAGAACGCGTTTGAACCAAACACTGCTGTCGGAAGACCTGCAAGTACAAATAAAATTGATATCTCTGATACATGAACATGTGGCATGGGCACAACCATCTATAATAGAGTACATAAAAACTAAGATCCGAGGTATGGACGTAGCCATCTAGCAATAAGGATAAAAAAATAGACTTAGGTATGGTCGCAACCATCCAATCAAATAATCATGCACATAATCATGATAAACCAAAATATCTCGCAGCCTGGATCTTATTAGACAAAATCCATGGTCTTGCGCCCCATCTCGATTCGAATAAGTACAAATTCAAGCATGCGAATATGTGAGATGAAGTCGAACATGTAAGAAAGTCACCTGATTACCAACCAATGATGAAATTTGTTAATAGGCACGAGAGAAACCACCAATAATGACAATGTATCTCAAGGTACAACAGGTAAAATCCACGGAATATGAACAATGATCTGACGTCAAACACCCGCAGAATCACTCCATCGAAGGCCAATGATTTGGACCTATCTTCGAATGCGAAGAACTTGGCATTGAGGCATGCAAGCTCCAAGGTACCGAAAGGGAGTCTCTAGGTCAACTTCCTGGATAATGAGTTGAAGTCGACATGAAGTGGACTGGTCGAAGGAGGGCCATAATATTTCCCACATCATCGACATGATACATAGGAACATGATGATGGTGAATCAGGACTAAACAGAGGATTAGAGGGAAGTTGAAAACTGCAATCAGAAACTTCTCTTGAACATATCGGTGACACGACTCTGGATTTGGCAGTATTTGACATGAAGGGATCCGAGGCCATGATGATGTGGCAAAGAGCAGATGAGAGGTCAAATCATATTACCCAAACCCATGGAGGAAAAAATGATGAAATGAAATGTACCCAACCCGACACGAATGCAGATGAGTGTCATGTTCAAGAGCGACATACTACCGACACAACTGAGAACTGGTTCCATTTTTCCCACCATTTCTGGTGAGTACCCCAATTATTTTTGGAAAACAAGCTTGAAGGGGATAACATATGCTTGTCATGTAAGTATTTCCTTTAGAAAAATCCATCCTAGTACATTTTACGAGCCTTAGGAAGGAGGAACTTGGTGACGTCATGGTGATGGTTTCCGATGTCATTTAGGTTTTAACGAGTTTGAAAAAGGAATAACTCGACATCTTTTCATGTTTAGAGAGTTTGAAAAGAAGCAGAAAAGAAAACTCCAACAGTCCCTTGTCATAGATAGTCTCACAGATCCGAAAAGGTAGAAAACTGTGTCTAAGAGAACCTCTTAGTCACGATAGGCTAAGGTATTCCTTTTTCGTAAATAATCTATTCCAGCCCGAAAAAGGGGTAAACGTATACTGGGTAGATATGGTTTCGCAGCCATTTAACGAGTCTAAAACGACAAGAGTCTTGGCAATCTTTTCATGTTTAGAGATTCAGAAAAGAGCTGAAAGATGACTCCAACAATGAATTTTTCGTGTTTTTACTGAGTCCAAAAAAGTATAAAATACAACTCGTTACTTAGTAAAACTTATTTTTTATTTTCATGGGTATTTTAATTTTTTTTGTTATGCATGTTCTGACATTAAATCCATGTAATTGCAGATGTTTGCCCAAAGAGACCTTCAGGTATGTCTCTGATAGCAAGGCGGATTCCTCGCGATTTTGACATAGCCCCTCATGGTGAGGGAGGCGAAGAGGAGGAAATCATACGAAACTTGGAGGGATTCTCCCGTGGGATTCCGGACTATGCGCGATTCGATGATGTTCCTTGTGCATACCAGAGGCACACTGCAGGGGTGTCAAACCGAGTCCACTGCTTGCTGAGGCAGCTTGTACGAGCAGTGACATGCTATCATGAGCGTCACGTCAAGTAGACACCTAGGTTTTATTTCTGCATATTTTTGATAGATATGATGTCTTAGGATGTAACTGCAACATACATATTTTTTGAACTTTATGATGCACACTGATGCAAACATTCGATATATATATATACATCTATTTTCCTGTATCGATCTTGTCATGCGATGATGATTATGTAAATTTCTATCTAATACAACGTTAGCTACTGTATCAGTTAAATAGTCTGGATAATAAGCAATGACCCAAAAGGCAGGAAAAATATCACAAAGCACACCAAGCCAAAAAGGTTTCATTTTTATGCAAGCTCGAAAACAAAATTAAAGTATGCTTGAGATTGGTTTCATTTTTATACAATCTTGAAACAAAGGTAAACTATGCTTGAGATTGGTTTCATTTTTACACAAGCTTGAAACAAAGGTAAACTATGCTTGAAAAGTGGGCATGCCCCCAGCATGGTGACTCAATTTGAGGTACATGCCCCCCAAGCTTTAGTCCAGCCGCAATGAATAAAAAGCGGATGGAGTGAAGGCTCAAATTATGAGATCAGAGAAAGACTTGACTAGGATTTTACGAGATCTGATCAAAGACTCGAATTGAACAGGAATGTGTTTCATTGTTTTAACAAGGTTGACACATTAAAAGAACTATCCTCATGACATAATTCATTTTTTAACGAGGTTGACATAGAAGATGAACCATCCTCATGACACCTTGTTTCATTTTTTAAGGATCTCGACACAAGAAAAAAAAATCTGCTCCGCCGACCTTTCATCATAATGAATAAGAGGTTATGGCTTCCAAGAGGTTCGCATCTAACGGGAGAAGAATATCTTGGAAACTGCGATCGAATGCCCCCAGTAAATGGTACTTGATGGCATTATCACTGGATGAGGGAAATGAACAAATGGCCACATAATTAACCTGTGGAGGGGAAGATACAACTGGCAGATAAAGATCCAGTAGATACGATGGTGGGCCAGTTGCCACCTCATGATTAAAGAATGAAAGCTGATCAATGGTCACGATCTGACCTTCGTGTGTAAAACAGATCACACGAAAAAGGGAGGAGACAAGTGCACCCATGGAATAAGAATAGTCGTGCCCCAAGAGTAAATTGAAATCCAAGGGGCCTGGAACAACCATCATGTCAATACAGGAGGATTTCCCTCCCAAAGTGATCGACAACTTCGGAAGGATCCCTAATAGTTGACTCGTTCCTCTGTTAAAAGCCAACAAATTCTGTGTAACAGGCATAAGCGGTGGAGAACCAAAAGCTTTCCAAGTAGTTGAAGATAGAACACTAGCAGACCCACCGTCATCTATAATTGTGCTAGGTATGGCCACATCAAAGGTTTGTACCGTGATCTCAAAAGGCACATAAGAAGAAAGGCAGTATCCTGCAAATCGACTCCAATCGAAGGAAGCGACCAAACTACCTGGAGGGGATACATCAAAGTGAGATGGTCTTCCCCTGGTGTTACCGGAGCAAGAGGAGCATCCTCTTGGACCATAGACATGGGAGCAGGATGTTGAGATTCAACAAGATGATGAGCTTAGTGAAAAGAGTCGCCTTCACTAAGTGTGCCCGCAGGCTATTTTTGGCGCAAGTCTATTTTTAGACATGTCGATCATATTTCAGAAGTTGCAGGATGCTATTTGTGGATGGTTGATCAAGTTGGAAAAATAGATGAAATTATATTTTTATAATATTGGGCGAAGTCTATTTATAGATCGTCAATCTAAAAATAGATGCATGTAGATTATTATTAGCTCTTAATAATAATCAGACTCTAAACAACAACTTATTCTCTTGGAGCACTTCATTTCAGTGCACAAATGTGGCACAGTAGCTGACAGAAGGAATTCCGCTATTCCTGAGGGTTTAATGGAGCTATTGCATGGAGGACTTAGTTAGAACTCAAGTGGCAGAGTTATGACACAATTGGAAGAAGTAGTTATGGAGTTTTATTTAGTTTAACTCAGTTAGACTCAGTTGAGTTAGTTGTATCTAGACTAACTTATTGATACACTAGTGAGAGTGGAGTGAATTAATTAGTTAATTAATTCAAAAATAATAACTCATTAATCAACTGAACAATACAGTAGTTAACTACAGTGCTTGGTAGTTTTAGTGGAGACCAGTGGAGAGATAGGTGAAAGGGCAAGATAGACTATCTGTTGTGACTATTAGTGATGCATTGATTGCATCCAACACACAGTGGAGATGCTAATGAGGATTGCGCAGTGCAAGCAAAGGTAATTCAAATTCATTCAGAGCTATTCTTCATCAAATATTGCGTAGTGGAGGCAGGCTAGTAGGTGGCATAGATCGGTGCATGGATTTGCAAGATTAGGCCTGCATAGTGTATGACGATTGTAATGTACTGAGAGCTTGTGATAAGCTTTGTATGTTTGTATGAGATTTTCATATGATCTCCATGTTACATAATATATAGTTGGGGTTTTCAGCTTCAGGCTTTCCCGGTTAAAAACTGTGTTATGTGCGATTGAATATTTTTGTTTATGCTTCACATGTGTGTGCAATTAATTTTTCCGCAAAGATTAACAAGTGGAATAGATTCAGTATCTTGCATAAAGTTAAATAGTGTGAGATCAGGTGGATCTTGGACATATGCATGCTTAGTGCATATAATTTCTACATGGTATCAGAGCATTGTTGATTGAATATTGCAATTATGAAGTGAGTTTGTGCTGGTGGACAATTCAAAATTTTCTACAAAAGATTCTTGGTGCAAAAATCAAGTATACATTGAAATTTTTTTCAACGGGTTGAGATTGGAGTATGCCCTTGATGGGAGCTCGAATTAAATATCCTGGAAGGACAGGATGGAGGCGGTGTTGGAGGATAATGGGCTGAAGGACTTCATCGATAGCGATGTTCCTAAGCGGGATCTAGCAATGCTGCATTACTTGATGCATGGAAAAAGAAGACAGCAAAGACGAGGAGGATTTTGTTGGAAGGTGTGAAGGACCATATTGTGTCCAGCCTTCATGGGAAAGCCACTCCATTGTTAATGTGGAAGCCTTTGACATATTTTTCCAAAGCAGAAGTGACCAGAGGAATTTTGCGCTTAAAGACAAGCTCAGAAAAATAAAAATGGAGAAAGGCGACAGTATTCCAAAATACCTCATGAAGTTTGTCCACTGCAAGGATGAGCTGGGAAGTGTGGGGGTTACTATTGATGAAGAAGACTTGGTGAGCTTAGCTCTCCTTGGGCTTCCTAAGAGTTGGCATAGCTACGAAGACTTTGTCAATGGACGGGAGAAACTGCCAGGATGGGAGCAACTTTAGTCAGATCTTGTGCAGGAGGAGATAAGGCGGGGTACCAGGGATGGATCTTCATCGAAGAATGAAGATGAAGAGAATTTCACTTTGGCTGCCAAAGAAAGGAAAGGGAAGGGGATGAAAAATCCTTCTAAACCCGATGCGAAAGGCAAGAAGCAAGATTTGTCCAAAGTGAAGTGTTTTCACTATCACAAGCATGGACATTTCGCCACTAACTGTCCAAAAAGGAAGAAGAATGAACAAGTTACTGGATTTGCAGTTGGAGAGGCCTTAGCCTCGCAATTTGAGCCGGATTTTTCTTTGATCACATGCTTGGTTTCAAGCTGCATGGGATCGGTGTGGTATCTTGACAGTGGTGCGTCTTTCCATATGACGGGAGACAAAGAGTTGTTCAGTGACTTGGAGGAGAAGGACCTCCAGGTGCATATAGAGATGGGCAATGATGGTTGGTACAGTGCGACTGGAATTGGTACCATTACCTTTGAGAGGGAGTCTGGTAATCCATTCTTGTTGAAGAATGTCATGCATGTTCCAGGTCTAAAGAAGAACTTGGTCTCAGTCGCAATGCTGGAAGACAGGGGTTATGATTTTGTTTTCAGTGAGGGAAAAGCTTTCCTTCGACATAAAACAATGGGTCAAACCAAGAATATAGGGGTTCAAATTAAGAATCTCTACAAGATGGAGGTAGATGGCTATGCTGCAATGGTGGGAAAAGCAGAAGAAGTGGTGAGCCGGGATGAAGGTGAGTTATGGAACAGGAGATTGGACCATCTTCACCATGGCACTTTGAAGATTTTGTAGAAAATTTCTACTGGAATTCCCAAGGGTACTTTTGCGCAGTCAGATCAGTGAAAAGGATGTACAATGGGTAAGTTTGTGAAGACCACCTTTCATGAGAAGGAGAACCGTGCTTCGGTGATCCTAGAGAGAATTCACACAGACGTGTGTGGACCATTCTCGGTTGCTTCAACAGTGAAAAATAGGTATTATGTGATATTTGTTGATGAATTTTCTTGTAGATGCTAGATCTTCTTCATGCAGAAGAAGACTGAATCGTTCTCAAAGTTCTGTGAGTTCAACGCATTGGTGGAGAAGGAGTCAGGGAAGTAGGTGAAAGCTCTAAGGAGAGATAATGGTGGTGAATACATCTCTGGAAAATTCAAAGACTTCTGTAGAAAAGAAGGAATTCGAAGAGAACTCATAGCGCCTCATAACCCACAGCAGAATGTGGTTGCAGAGAGAAAGAACAGAACGATCGTGGGTGCTACACGAGCGATGCTGCATGATCAGGGTCTACCGATGCACTTGTGGGCGGAAGCATGCACCATTGCGGTTTATGTGCAAAACCGTTGTCCTCATAGAGTACTTGGCATGAGTGCACCCGAGGAAGCTTTTACTGGTAAGAAGCCTGATATTTCTCACTTGAAGATTTTTGGCTCACCTATTTACATTCATGTGACGAAGGACGCCAGGAAGAAGCTGGAGCCAACTACAGAAGTTGGGATATTTGTGGGGTACACAGAAACACCCCATAAATATTGTGTGTATTTTCCAAATATTCGGATGACTATTATGCGATGGGATATAAAATTCAATGAGGTGAAAGCCATGCAGTTGTTGCTTGAGAGGGAGCTACACTTGCATGCGGAGGAGGAACTTCTTGTTCCCAAAGATGAGCCTCTAGATGTGGATCAGCCACAGGAGGAGATTCATGGAGTGGAAGAGTCCACTCATGCAGAACCAAACATCAGACAAGGCAGGAAGCGTACCACAGAAGTTGAGAGACTGAAGGTGGATGCAGAACAGAATGTAGGAGTTCCTACATCATAGCGCAGAAAAAGACAGTCACCTGACCAATATACTGGATACATGGCTCTTATGAGCAAGTGTATTGTGACAGAGCCATCTTCTTTTTAAGAAGCAGCACAGGAGTCCACATGGGTAGATTCCATGGTGGAGGAGTATGACTCCATTGTCAGAAACAATGCTTGGGAGATTGTTCCAAGGCCAATGGAAAAACCAGTTGTAGGATCAAGATGGATCTACAAGGTAAAGCAAGCTGCTGATGGGAGCGTCGAGAAGTATAAGGAAATATTTGTTGCCCAGGGCTTCTCATAGTTTGAGGGGATTGATTATGAAGAAACCTTTGCACCTGTCACACGGTATTCTTCCATACGGACCATCCTTGCTCTCTCAACGCAAATGGGTTGGCACATTCATTAGATGGATGTGAAGACTACGTTCCTTAATGGGATCATTGAGGAAGAGGTTTAAATTGAGCAGCCTGAAGGATTTGAGATCTTCAATAGCGAGTCACATGTGTGCAGACTCAAAAGAGCGTTGTACGGGCTGAAACAATCACCCCGTGCTTGGTACACTCGGATCGACAGCTATTTCACTGGACTTGGTTTCACCAAGTGAGGTGGATGCAAACTTGTACCAAATTGTGGTTGAGGGTAAGATTTTGATCATTGTAATTTATATTGATGATTTGTTACTAACAGGTGATGAGCAGTTGATACACTCATGCAAGGCAGATCTTGAAAAGGAGTTTGAGATGAAGGATTTGGGCCTCCTTCATTATTTCCTTGGATTGGAAATATAGCAGTGGGAAGGTGAATTGTTTGTGTCTCAAGGCAAGTATGCCCGAGAGATACTGGATAAGTTTCACATGCAAGGCTGCAAGCCTATCGACACTCCTCTTCCAGGAAATTGGAAGAAAGAGGATGCTACATCGGCAGAGGTAGTGGATGCCACTTTTTATCGACAATTGGTGGGTTCGCTCATGTATTTAGTCAATACAAGACCGGACATATGCTATGCGGTGAACCAACTTTCACAAGCGATGGTTAAGCCTACCAAGCTCTTTTGGAAGGCGGGCAAGCATGTCCTGATATATCTCAGGGGCACATCTGAGTATGGTTTATGGTACAGACAGACGGATGAGGTGAAGTTGCAAGGCTTAACGGATGCAGATTGGGCAAGAATCCCAAAAGACAGAAAGAGCACATCAGAAGGTATTTTCAGTATTGGATCCACGATATTTTCTTGGTACAGCAAGAAACAAGATCCATGGCACTCAGTTCAGTGGAAGGAAAATACATGGCAGCAATTTTAGCTGCATGTGAGGCTATCTGGATGAGGAAGATTCTGGTTGGTTTGTTCGGTTCACATTTAGATCCCACGGTGATTCATTGTGATAATTAGAGTTGCATTAAACTCTTGGTTAATCCTGTGTTTCATGATATATATAAACATATTGATATCTGGTATCATCATATCAGAGATTGTGTGCATCGGAATATCATGTTGCTTCAGTACATTCCTACAAAGGATCAGGATGCAGATATTCTGAAGAAGGCGCTCACCAGGAGCAAATTCAAATACCATAGAGGCAGGATCGGGGTGAAGGATAATCCCTATCTTGTTGAGAGGGATTTTTTAGATTCAACAAGATGATGAGCTTAGTGAAAAGAGTCGCCTTCACTAAGTGGGCCCGCAGGCTATTTTTGGCGCAAGTCTATTTTTAGACATGTCAATCATATTTCAGAAGTTGCAGGATGCTATTTGTGGATGGTTGATCAAGTTGGAAAATAATTGAAATTCTATTTTTAGAATATTGGTAAGTCTATTTATAGATCGTCAATCTAAAAATAGATGCATGTCGATTATTATTAGCTCTTAATATGTCCAGGACTCTAAATAACAACTTATTCTCTTGGAGCACTTCGATTCGGTGCACGGATAACGACACAACATCGACGGAAAGGGAATTACGCTATTCCTGAGGGTTTACTGGAGCTATTTGCATGGGGGACTCAGTTATAACTCAAGTGGAAGAGTTATGACATAGTTGGAAGAAGTAGTTATGGAGTTGTATTTAGTTTAACTCAGTTAGACTCGGTTGAGCTAGTTGTATCTAGTCTAAATGATTGATACACTAGTGAGAGTGGTGTGAATTAATTAGTTAATTAATTCACAAATAATAACTCATTAATCAACTGAACAATACATCAATTAACTACAGTGCATGGTAGTTTCAGTGGAGACCAGTGTAGAGATAGGTGAAAGGGAAAGATAGACTATCTGTTGTGACTATTAGTGATGCGTTGATTGCATCCAACACATAGTGGAGATGCCAATGAGGATTGCGCGGTCTGTGGCTTGAGGTAATTCAAATTCATTCGAGCTATTCTTCATCATAGATTGCACGGTGGAGGGCGGGCTAGCAGGTGGAATAGATTGGTGCATGGATTTGCAAGATTAGGCCTGTATAGTGTATGACGATTGTATTGTGCGAGAGCTTGTGATAAGCTTTGTATGTTTGTGAGATTTTCATATGATCTCCATGTTACATAATATATAGTTGGGGTTTTCGGCTTGAGGCTGGAGGATGTGAAGCGTATTATGCGATTGAAAATTTTGTTTATGCTTCACATGTGTGTGCAATTAATTTTTCCGCAAAATATTAACAAGTGCAATAGATTCAGTATCTTGCATAAAGTTAAATAGTGTGAGATCAGGTGGATCTTGGACATATGCATGCTTAGTGCATATAATTTCTACATAGGAAGAGAAACTTCTTAAGTCACAAGGACGGGAAGATATTTCTCCCAAGTCTGAGGAATCTGAAGAAATAAGAAGAATGTGAGGGGGGTGAGATCCACTCTTGATGGAAAAGACCTAGTGAACCATGGGCGGAATCAGATCAACCGATGGTTGGTTGGGAATGGATTCATGAATTTGAATTTCCGAGGGAATGGGATTGACCAAGGATGAATCTTGACCGATCGATGAATCAACTAGTGGAGGACTTGAAGAAAGCTTCTGGTTACCAACTGGAAGGCAGGGTGCAGAAACAGTAGGGTTGTCCAACACTCTCATGGCTTCATCCATGTATGGATAAAGGTGAATGGGATGATGCCCTTCACACAACTTACAGGGATTGGTAATCTTACCCTATTTCTTATGAGTCTTATCATTGCTAGTCGAAGATGTACCACCAACATGACTTCCATAAGTCAAAGGTAATGGAAAACGACCATCAGACCATACTTCAAGTAGCTTGGGAATTCCAGGGCAGTCTCGAAGAAGGTGGTCACCTTTGCACAACATGCAAGGGAATTTGACTTTCCATGGAAGGTTGGATGGTTTATTGATGGAAGGTGTCTGAGGCGCGATAGCCGCAGAGTTGGCGTCTCTCTTATCTGACTTCTTCTTTTTCATCTTCTTCTTCTTCTTCTTAGCCACCTGGTTAGTAGAGTTCAGACTTTCACCAGGCGAAGTAGAAGAGGAGGACGAAAAAATAGTTGAAGAAGGGGAGAGGTCCACCTTAGAATCAACATGACGTTGTTCAGGTGGAGGGGATGGTTGTACAATGGGCAGAGAACTCGAGACCACAGAGGTCGAGAATAACCAAACAGGAAACCCAACAGTTAACCTAGGCAGGGACAAAGTTTCCATATAAGGAGCACCAACATTCCCAAATGCAGGAAAAGGAACAAGATTCCCTTCGGAGGGGATTCCTTGGTTGGTAAACTCTGGAAACGTTGCCATTGGAAATAACCCTAAAATACTAAGGAAGATAACTTTAACCAAGAATATTTCGTGGGAAATTAATTTTGAGAGATTGAAACAAAAATCTGTCGTTTCATATTTTAAGAGTCGAGAAACAGGTAAAAGGTGACTCTATCACTTTCAGGTTGCAATGAGCGTGAAAGGACAAGAACTCGATGATCTTTTCCTTTTTAAGGAGTCACGAAAATATCAAAATGACTACTCAGGTAATCTAAGCAAGAGGGTGTACCAAGTTTCCGTGAATTTCCATATACACCTTGGTGATCAAATGAAAAAGAAATGAGAAAGGACTTGATGTACGTGTAGGTAGTCTCCCCGAATGTTGTGTTCGATGTATCACAGTTACAGGGCAACAAAATCGGCTTCCTATGGATAAAGGATTTGAACCTAGGAGGGTCTCCCTTTATATATGTGATGATACGTGGAGCACAAGTCCGTACTCTCGTTGTCTAAAGCCAGATGGAGAACGACATCTACTAGGTTTAACGACATCGGAACACGTCACTAGCCTAGACCTCTAAAATATTTGCGTTAGGTTCCAATACTTCCTTATATTGATTGAGTTGTTTTTAAGGTTGATCTTGAATTAATGTTTCAGTTTCAAGGCCCTACCGAATGTGATCTCGAATTCCTAAATGCACAGTACATGCAAAAGAACACCATCTCTGTTTGATGAATGCTAACTAAGTGAATGATAGAGATCTTTAACAAAGTAGAAATCAATTAAGACACGAGAAGAAGTTCACTAATGCATCTAATACAACCAAACAAGAAACAAGAAACTCTTTCCTAGTTCACTAAGAGCTAGTTATGCAAAATACCTTTTCATTTTTGATCGAAACGAAAGAATGCAATTTTTTGTTTTTTAGATGAATGAAGCACACAATGCACTATTACACTAAAAAAGAAAATCAAACACTAGTTTTGAGCACTATGAATGTAAAGATATAAAATTAATAAATCAAAAGCAATACAAACATTAAAAGACACTCAAACCAATGACACACTCTTTCAAGCAAACAAAAATCTTTCAAAACGATCAAAACGAGCAATGTGATCTATGCCCGAAGTGACAAAATGGAGAGTTAAAAGAAAACACAAGTGATCATTCAACAAGCCAAAGATACAAAGGATCAAGAAATGCTAACGCAATCGACCAGTGAATTGAGATGACAGAGATCAAAGTGACTCGAATTCAGCTCAGGACGCTCAGTGAGGAGAAGGCCGAACAAACAGCATAAGACCTAGAAACCCTAGGGATGCAAAACTTCACTAATGAGATAATGGAAAAACAACTGAGAAAAAACGAGACTACAGAATCAAAACAATTCCAAAAGAACAATTTCAAGTCATAGAAACAACCCAGAGCCAAGAAATATTGACCAAAGACTCAGGAAAAAGTTCAAACCAAATCCTACAAGATTTGGCGCGATTGTTAGATTGTAATCCGTGCCTAACAGGAGTTGGTGCACCTGTAACAAAGGAAAATAGCGCCAACTGGCGCGAGTGTTCAAAGAAAAATCGTGCCAAGCCAGAAAACTATGGGAAAAGGAAAAAATACTAAGCAGAGGCCAATCTTGGCACTTTGGAGCTGAACAGGAGGATTCAAAATGGTCAAGCAAGCCAATCAAGGGAGAGAAACAATCAAATGACCAAAGTTGACTCAACAAGGAAAAATATCAACAAGCAACGAGACGATAAAATCACATTGATCCCCAGTGGAGTCGCCAACTTGCCATGTAGGTAAATCCTCTCTGCGTATAGAGATGATCCCTCTAGCCCTAGAGTGGGTCTAGTAGCAAGAGGACATGCTAGTGTGCTGGTTCCTAGTTAACGAATGAAATGAGTTGATAGATTGTCCTACCTGTAGTCCAACGCGATCGATGTAGTTGCAGCAGAGGTTTCACGATCCTTGTCCCGACACGTCGCGATCCTTTAGCAATGGTATTCCGGTGCCTGCACAAAGATCAAAGGACAAAAGCAGCATACATGATAATAATTGCATTCATAACTAGGTAATCAGTCAAGGAAGATTAAAAATATTGCATAATTTAAATCACATCAACACAAGATGGGAACCAGAACACCAGTCATGAATATATTAAGAGAGAGAAAGTGATTACAATCGGAGCCTTGATGTCGTAGCCTCCTTCAGCGGGTCCAGTCGAAGTGCGTCTCGAGCATTCGTCAAGGAATTTGGATGTAGCGAGGAAAAAGACTAAGCTCTCTCTCGACAAGGGTCTCTCTCTCTGCTCTATCTCACCAAGATGTTCAACAATTCCTCTTCAGTTATTCAGCTATAATTTTTTAGCTAGCCACATAAATATGAGATGGGTTTATTTATAGAGGGAGAGGAGGAGGTTGGCATCCCTCAAATGGTGGAAGGGAGGCCTTATCCTTTGGGAGGTTCCCCCAAAAGGTGGAAACAAGAGTCCAAAGGAAGGTGTTCGTGGTTATGCAGTCGAACAACCCAAGTTGACTCGCTCACGAAGTAGTTAGCATGGAAACTTCACCTCTATTTATAAAAAACACTCCAAAAACAACTTGGACCGGGTAGCTCACTGGGACAAAGCGCCAATGGGCATAAGGCCCAGTGTCAATTCTCTTTATTGGTGCGAGGGCATAACGGTCTACCATATTCAACCCAAAAACATGTGTTTATGATGGTTTTCTCAAGGAAAAGTTAATAGAGAAAATGTTCTCCTCATGGCAAGGGATGCAATGATGTTCTTTGCAAGGCATGACACTTCATATAATTCACATAAATGACCCTCCAATGTGTGGGATGGGGATTGCAGGGATGGTGACAAAACATTGTGTAACAATCTCATCCCTAGAAAAATATGCTCAAAGGTTTTTTCAGTAATGTTCTTGTACATCAACACCTACTAGACTTAACACCTTCCAAACTAATTCCTACCTGGAGGAATAGTTATAGGGGTATTGAAAGCATAGCGTAATAGTTGGATTGTTTCCTCATCTCTGAAAATATATTTGATGACCCTTATATCTTAAAGTCATAGGTGGAATTAGGGAGCATCTCAAATCATCTAGTGTTCATTTTTACACTGCATAAAAAAGAGCCAAATCCCCCTCCCCCTCTAAAATTTAACCCTTTATGGATTCTAGAGGAAGATGATTGGAATCTAGTTTCTTTTTCTTGGATTCACTTAGGTGATGAATCCAAAGCCACATATATGAAACAAATTGCAAAAAAAATTTAGGGTTAAAGAGGCCTCCAAAGTTTGGGACAAGCCTACAACAGGAAAGCTTGACCCCTTCATGGAAAAATTTAGGGGCTAATATTCGCAGGTGGACTGATTTTCCATGGTCTTTCCAAAAAAATTATTCGCCAATTTCCATTTTTTTATAAAAGTGATTCGTCCAACCCCTTGTTTTGGACAAAAAGAAAAAGATGAATGCAATCATAGTTGGTAATTTTTCTTGTCCAGTTGCAGATAATGGTGAGGCTGTCCTCAATTATATTTTATCTCTAAGGAACAATATTCTAGCAAAAGAACCAGCATGGTGGTGCCTTAAAAGAAAAAAAGATTTGATTGCTAAAGGGGACAACAATATGAAAATTTTCCAAAAATATGCTAATTATAGGGATAATTTGAACACAATTTGGGAAATAAGGAATATGGATGGGATCTATGTCTCTCCTTTGAGGAGAAGTAAAAAATTATCAGGGCATATTATGGAACATATTTAAGGAACCTGCAATATGCCCCACTGATTTTTTTTTGAAGGTGATTAATCTCTTCCCCTTGAGTTTTCACGGATGAGACAAATGACTTTTTAATTATAGAAGTATGCGAGGAAGAGATATGGGCCACCCTTTCTTCAATGCAAAAAGAAAATCATCCAAAGCCAGATGGACTTACTGTCAATTTTTTTTTTTTTGGGTTATTTTATTTCCTTAAATATAATCTTCTAAAAGTTGTTAAATAATATTAGTGATCCAATAAAGTCCTTATTTCTCTTCATGAGAATCATTTAGCCCTTATCCCTAGTAAGTAGGGATCTTTCTCTTTTGATGACTTTATATCAATATCTTATTGTAATATTATATATAAACTCGATTCTGAATAGGGTCAACCATTTGATTAGTTATTTTATATAGTAAGAAAAATTTGGGTTCCTCTCCAACGAACATATCCATGACGCCATTATACTGGCTTAGGAATACTTGCATTCGATCAAGCTTAGAAATATGCCATCTATTGTCCTCAAACTATACCTTCGAAAAGCTCATGATAAGGTCAAATGATTTTACATTCATTTGGTTCTAATTCAACTAGGAATACACCTCTCTATGGTTATATGGATTGCATATATACTACATACTTTGTAGTTCTTATAATTCTCTCCCCTCAAAAAAATTTCATCCTTCTAGAGGTTTGAGACAAGGTTTCCTCATGTCCCCCTTCTTGTTTCTCTTGGTGGCAAAGGGACTAATATTATGAGTGATGCCAAATCTAGTGGAGAATTGCAAGGTGTAAAGGTTACCCCATTTGAACTGATATATCATCTTCTATTTGTTAACAATGTTATTTTGTTCAATGTAGGTTCTTTTTAGGATTTTTCTACTCTAAAGAAAATTTTGGATCTTTATTACGCAACTACAAGGGTGGAAATCAAAATGATAAAAACCAACTTTATATAAGTTTATAAGGCAATATTTTCTTGAACAGTTGGATTCATTTTTTCTTTCGCTCATAAGCATATTGAAAAAGGAATGAAGTATCATGGTTTTATTTTGAATCCCAATTCATACTATTTTGAGGATCGGTTTGCCTAAAAAAAAAAAAAAATTGAAGCCCCAATATATATGTGGGAAAAAATGATGGTTGTCAAGGTAAGGGTGTTTGTTGATTTTAAAAGTGATGTTGGAAATCATTCCATTCTACTGGAATTCTACTACAAAAGTGCCAAAAGGAATCCTCATAAAATTTTGAAAAACTAACTTTTACTTCCTTTGGACAGGGAGTATGAAGTCAAATGGAATTTCTCTGGTATGGTGGTCCTAGATAGCCCAACCAAAGGGTATGGTTCATTGGGGAATACAAAATATTTTTCTCTCCAAACAAACACTAACTACAAAAAATATATGGAGTCTCACCTATATTAGGTCACTATAGGGCCATGTTATGACTTGATCTAGGTGGACATCGATGACCACCCACCTCTTCCACTATATCAATGGTTCTCTATATTCTTGGAAAATTTTCTATTATTTTTGGATCCCAAAATTCTATGTTTATTTTGAGGCCCTAAACAATGTTTTTTGGAAATTCAGGGAACCAAGGGTTGTCATGCAATGTCCTATCCCTAGTTCAAAGTTGTAGTCCTTAGATAGTTCTTTCCAATGAGCTATATTTCACCCCAAATATATGGTGTTGTGTACCAAATAACCATCTCAGGGACCACAAATATTTTGGTATTTCATATTCTATGGTTAGGTTTTTGGGCTTTTAGGGCTCTATCATTATGTTAAAAGGTCATTTTTTTGGCCTCTTACAATATCTTTTAAAAATACACATAGCCACCATGTATCTTTATTCATAGATAGTTACCACCATTCTAACCAGTTTGTGTTCTACATTATTATGTTATTTAATTTCTTAATAGGAGTTGGTATTTCACAATATTATTGTCCTTTATATTATATTTATCTATTTGCGTTTCATTTCCTTTCATAACTTTCATTTCATTCCTTGCACAACCTATATCAATGGTGTTATATCACTTTCCTCCCTATTATTTGTTGGTACATGTCCTTGCTAATGTCAAGGTACAAACAATTGGGTCTCAAGCTAGTTTCATGTGTGAACAATCACTCTTGCCAACACAAGCAACCTCCTATGGTGGAAGAAAATAACGTTGGAGGAGTGGGAGATCACATGAAGTTGTCACTCGAGGAATCACTCATGCAATAGAGGAATGAGATGATGGATAATTTTTCCTAGATCCTTCAATGACTTTCAATTGTAGTTCAAACACCTTCAACCAGTGGTAATTTTGGAGTTATGATATCATTCCAGGTACAATTTAACTTTGATATATTTTTATATCAATTCCAAATAGATGCAAATGTTTTGGAGAAATGGATAAATATGTTAGAGGGGCATTCTTCTTCCAAAAAAAATATTGACAATGAAAATATCACTTTTGCACTCCTAAAATCCCTTTCCCGTGTCAAAGATTAGTGAGAAGGTTATTGAGAGAGACAAAAAAATGAGTGTGTCATATTCAAGGCATGGACGACTTGGGAAGGTTTCATTTATGCCCTTAAGGAGGAATTATACCTTGTAGGGAACTATGATGACAAATACATGAGATGGGAAACCCTCCGACAAAAGAGAGACTAGATGATGTCAGAGTACAATATTTTCCATACCTTGCACTCAAAGATAGATATCAAATACTTTGAGTAGCACCTAGTTATAAAGTATTGTAGTGATATACACAAGTACATCCAAATGGAGATGGATTTCTTGGACATCTCCTCTTTAGAATTTGCTTATCAATATGTTTCCAAAATTGAGTTGAAATTCAAGCAGAGGAATATGTGAGAATCCAAATATGCGAATCCACTGCAATAGAATCCGTGTAAAGGTGGCCCAATCTCAAAAAATAAGGGACAAAGAAAGGAGATCCAACCTCAATACAATTATCCCAAGTCATAGATAAATAAGGGTAATGGGAAGTCGACAAAGGACATTGGAAAGTGGTTTGTTCCACAAAATCCCCTATCACAACATTGATGAATGTCACTTGAAAAAATCATTGTTGGAGAAGCTTAAATAAAAGGAAACATAATTTGGCCCTAGTTCTGATTTAGATAAGGATAAAGAAAGTGAATCATGAATGAAAAACCTAGTGCTACCATCACGACCATAAAGGTCCAATCATAAGATAGAGGGGGCTTTAAAGAGGGGGGGCACCTCTTCCATTCGTAGATGTGGATGAAGGGTGGAGGATATATGCGTCTTTAATATTGATTTTGTGGTATCTTGAACATAGATCAAGCCTTGTGAAAAATATTTCTCCATGAATTTCATCCAAGATATCATCAATAACTGGGCTGGGGAATTTTTCCTTGATTGCTAATTTATTGATATCCCTAAAATAAGGATGCATGCACCAAGTACCTTCCTTCTTTAACACCATGGCTACTCATGATGGAGGGATTGTACTGGCACAAATGACCACTACCTCTATTAGTTCTTGAATTATATTTTCTATTTCATTATTTTGTTCAAAATGGTGTTGATAAGGACATGCTTTTGGTGGTTGAGTACCTAGAATTAGGGGAATGTGTCGTTCATGCTCTCCTCAAGAAGGGGATAAACCCTTTGGTGTCTCAAAGACATAATGATGTTTATCAAGGATATATTTCAAATATAGGTTGATTTATTTTGTCACATTATCTATGACCTATATGGCATTATATTGTGAAATAATGCCAGAGTAGCCATTCTTTAACAACTTCTCCATACAACGAGAGATAAATATTTCAAGGGAACCTTCCTACAACCTTTAAATTATGTGTACATGTCACTATTTATTGAAACTCATATAAATTTATTTTAAATCCATTTTAACCAATCCCAATGTGTGTAGCCATTATTCCCCCAATGTTATATCATAACTACCCATATTGATGTAAAAATATGGGTTTTGAGTTGATAGTCTCCCATTTGGAGTTTAACATCTCCAAATCTTCCCCCACACTTCATCATACAATGGATTTCTTTTGTAACTCTCTTATGAATGAAATTATGAGTACTACCACTATTGACTAGGATTATAAATTTCTAGCACTCGATGTAGCCTATGGGTTTCAATGTTTATGGAGTTGAAATGCTTGATAATGCATGTAGGGAGACTATGGGTTCTTCAAGAGGAAAATATGGTTCAATATCTTCCTAATCCCGAGTGTTGGTGTCTTCAACTTGTAGTGATAGATTCTCTTCAATGGTTATGTCTTCCATTAGGGCCTGCTTTTTCATATCAATTTGGAAAAAAAATATGTTCTTTACACCAATACCCTAGATCATATTTTTCATCAGAACTGTTGCAAAGTCCACATATTTGGAAATCTGCCATTTCTGTTGGAGACAACCTTTGTACATTTAAGTGATGATTAAGAGTTGTGCTTGATGAATTACCTTCGGGTGGATGGGTGTGATGAATTAATGTTTGCTTTTATAGTTACACATTGATTACCATTTTGGCTTCTATGGCCCTCTTAATTACTTCTAACTATGTAGTAGGATGTCACATTATGAATTATGCATTTATCTCCTCCTTGAGGCCATTAAAGAAAAATTCTTTATAGAATGAATCTGTTAAGTTCTTTATATGAATGGCTAATTTCTCAAATGCTTCTCTAAAGTCAATGATTGAGCCAATTTGGTGTAACTTGGTAAGTTACACCATATAATGCTCGTATCACTCTTGAAATTTGTATAAAATTTTTTAACAAATTTCTTCCATGAAATTTAGTTTGAATAGGTTTTTTATGTCGTTCCCACCATTTCCATCATTATTTTTCTAAATATAGGACCCCTACCTAGAGTTTCATCATGTCAACAATAATACCTTGGAGTTGAAGTAATGTTCCATGTGAGTGGCACATCCTAATGGATCATAATCATCAAAATTGTTAAATTCCATCTTAAGAGAACGATGCCATAGGTTGTGTTTTATTGATCTATTGTTGTGTAGGAATGTTGAGTATTGTAGGTGGCTAAACATTTATAAGTTAGAAGTTTCTCCTTAGTGTGGCTCAATTTTTTGTGCATTCATGTGGTTTTCTCCTAGTATGATTTGAGCTAACATACTTGGCAACTTGTCCGTCAATTATTTTTCAAAGTTATCAAACCTCTCATTGAACTTTTCTTCCAACCCATTTATGTTTTCCTAACATCACTTAAGTTGACCTTCCATTGATTGAAATTTAGTTGTAGCAAAGTGGGTGTTCATTGCTAATTTTCCATTCTTCTATGTTATTACAATCACTTAGCCCTATTATTTATTTAATTAGAAATCACTTATAAAAAAATTTAATCTTCCATTTAAAAATATAAATTGTAGATAAAAGAGTAAATTCAATATACAATAGAAGACAATCAATAGCAATAACAAGAGACACAAGATTTGGTCAAAGTCTAGGGAAAGACCCCACAAGGGGGAAAGCCCTTTCAAATTCTTCTTCTATCAGATTGTCATCAAATGTTCAAAAGGTATATTACAATGTTTCAATTCATCAATCAAGAGTCAAATTCAAACCTTTGACCATCCAACAAAACCAACCAATCAATATCCAAAAGATGAGCCTAATAGTCAAATCTAGCCAACAAGTCAATTATGAAATTATGGTCAAATTCAACGACAGTTGTAGTAGTCCAAAATAGTCAATGGTCAGTAGCCAACAAGCCTCCAAAAGATCTTGGGCAACTGTCAAAAAATGTGGCCTTGAATTCTAGTCAAAGTACAGTCAAAATAGTCCCCAAACAATCCTCCAAATTTAGCCAAATTCAAAGTCTGTTAAAACCCTAGTTCTAGATTTATAGTCAACCAAAGTCAAAGTGCCTAGAAAAGTTTTTCCTCTTTTCCAAATAATTTTGCCTCTAAAACAAATGAAAAATCTCACATCAAACAAAGTCAAATCAATCCCAAACATCAAAAAGTCAACTGTCGACAAAGGTTGGTCAAAGATAGAATTCAGCCCAATCAAAGATCTTCTCTCTCCTCCTCCCATGTCTGAAAGAGACCTACAATTTTCAGAAGAAGTCGAACCTCCAGTAGAAGAAGAAAATGTGTGATGATGATTTCCAAATGAGGTGACATTGAGGTGTATTTATATGCTTCTTTGGAGACCCAATTATGACTTTAGGGTAGCTTGTGCTTTTGTGTACTTGTCGGTTTTCCATTAAAAATAATATTTTCCTTGACCAAATTAAATTCCTTCAAGGGAAAAGAGTGTTTTCTATAGATGAGGAAGGTTATCCAAAGGGGTGATTTTTTCCTTAAGATTCCAAATTAACACTCCCTCTCAGCTAGGGAGAAAGTTGTGTAGAAATATGGTGATATAATTGCAACTACTCAAGAAGTTTGATATAAAACCAAGAGACACAATTCCACTCCATTGATCTGTAGAATTTAATTCATAATTTAGAATAAACTTCACAAACATGTAATAATAAAAAACACACATGCACAATATTTTTCTAGGGGAATCAAAATGGGGAAAAAAAACCCCTCAAGCCTCTTTGCATTAATCAGATGAATAGAGAATGTATTATAACTGCTTTCTCGCTCTGAGCACAACCTGCAAGTGAATAACCTATATCTTTGATCAATTATAGGCTCTAACCCAAAATATTACAAAATTTTCCTCTGTTGGATCCTCTATTCCCTTACGTAAATCTTGAGGAATTAGCCCCTATTTTTTGCATGCAGCACCTGTACACTCAAACTAGTTTACAATTGATTGTTACATTGCCTTGGAATCTCAACCATAGTCGAGGAACTCAAATTCCTTGCATGCACTGGCTAATTTGATTTGATTTATTATTTAATTGGATGATCACTGAGTTAGACAATTTTCCCATTGCACAATTGACCTTCCACTATTTCCATCAACAATTAGAACTAGTTTAACTGAATACAACTATAAATAGTTGACCTTGATTGCTACAAATTAGCAATCACACATGCTTAAATAAACTAAAATCCCTCTAACTTGAATTTATTGAGATAACTGAGTGACAAGAGCCATGTCACCTCAATTAACTACCCCCAAGTTGTCTGCTGATGTGGAAATTTGAATTTTCTCAATTTGACCAAGGTAAAGTCAAATTGAGACTTTCTTACTACACTTCTCAACTCTCTTTCTTAGCAATAAAGGGATTAAAACCACCCCTATCTCGCGCCTATGGAATTTGAACTTTCCTCTTGACAAATCATTTTTCAATATGCCAACATATTGTTCCTTTGTTAGAATGTATTGTAGCAACATTATCCACCTCTGCACACAATCTCGTAACTCATGATACAAGATATTTATATGATTGGATCGATCATGAAATACTAGGTTCTCAGAGAGCTTAAAGCAACTTTTATTATCACCATTTATCACAGTTGAATCCATAACTAACCAAATAGTCCCACAAGTATCTTTCTCATCTAGATCACCTCAGATGTCACTTGACTTGCAGCCATGCATTTTTCTTTTTCCGAGTTTAGAACCACATATCTTTGCTTCCTGTTGTACCAAGAAAAATTTGCAGACCCAACAATGAAAATTCCACCTGATGTACTCTTTCATTCGGATGGACTCCCTGCCCAATATCATCTGTGAAGCCACACAACTTCACTCCCTTTGTTTTTCTGTACCATAATCCACACTGGGTAGTTCCTCTGAGGTGCCATAAAACATGCTTCACTGCCTTCCAATACAATTTGGTTGATCTAAGCATAGCTTGGCTCAACTGGTTGACTACATTGCACATATTTGTTTGTGTGTTCACAAGACACATAAGTGAACCCACTAGCTTTTGGTAAATGGTAGCATCAACCTCTTCACCTAAAGTGGTATCATCCTTCGTACATTTGGTTGCTATAGGTGTCTCCATGGGTTTAAAACTCTCCATGTGAAATATCTGCAGTATCGCGTTGGCATAATTTCCTGGAGACACAAACAATTCCCCGTCGTCTTTCCGTACTTCCAACCCGAGGAAGTAGTGCATGAGACGCATGTCGTTCATCTCAAATTCCCTTGTAAGGTCCTCCTTGCAAGAGCTGATTAGCTTCTCATCATCTGTTAATATTAAATCATCAACATATAAAATAATGATATGCAATTTACCTTCTACCAAAATATCATTGAGTTTCACATCCTCTTCACATTTGGTGAAGCCCAATCTAGTGAGATAATTGTCGATCCTGGTGTACCAAGCTTAGGGTGTTTGTTTAAGACCATATAATGTTTGCCTGAGTCTGCACACATGAGACTCAATCATCTGTCTCAAAAACTTCTGGTTGATTGATGTACACTTCCTCTTCAATAACACTGTTGAGAAATGTTGTTTTTACATCCATCTGGTGGATCTTCCACCCCATCAGTGCAACCATTGAAAGAATTGATCTAATGGATGAATACCTTGCTACGGAAGAAAAGGTTTCCTCATAGTCGATTCCCTCAACTTGAGAGAATCCTTTGGCCACAAATATGGCCTTATACTTCTCCATGCTTCCTACTGTTGCATGCTTAACCTTGAGGATCCATCTCGAACCCACAACTAATTTATATGTCGGTCTTGGGACCACTTCCAAAACTCTGTTCTTCACAATGGATTCATATTCTTCCACTGTTGCATCAACCCAAACTGGTTTCTCAACTGCTTCCTCAAAAGAGGATGGCTTAGTCTCTACAATCTTAGTCATTAGAGCCATGTAGCCATTGTAGCTCTCAGGTGACCTCCTTTTCCTGCGTAAATTTGAGAGAGCTCCCACATTCTCCCTCACATTATGCACCAATATATCAGCTTCCCTGGTTGTTTTTCTACCTTCTTAGAATGGTTCTACTTGAGCATATGTCTCCCCTCTACCTCCTCTCTACTCCTCCAATTGTGGCTGATCCACAACTTCTTGAGGCTCCTTCTGAAGCTCTTGCTTTGGAGCTAAAATATCCTATTCTAGTGGGATCTGAAGCTCCCTCTAAAGAGATCATTGCATCACTTTATCCTCATCAAAATTTACATCCCTTTCACATAACCGTCATTATGAGGGAAGCTAAGTACACACCGTAATTGTGTGGATTTTCAGTGTAACGCACAAAAAATCCTAACTTTGCTATTGGCTTAAGCTTATTCCTTGAATCTTTGGAGACATGGCAGTAAACAGAGGATCCCCAAATCTTGAAGTGAGACACATCTTAATTCTTCCCCGAGAAGGCCTCTTCCAATGTAATCATACAAGGATCCGATGAGGACTATAGTTTTGCAAGTATATTTTTTTGTTACATGCCTATGCCCACAAATACAGTGGTAGGCCTTGGTCATGTAGCATAGCTCTTGCAATGTTGAACCCTTACTTAAACTGAGAGAGGGGGGGGGGGGGGTGAATCAGTTTAACACATACATTGAATTTTAAAACTTTTCCATTAAAACTTATTTACACCTTCATTTCATGTTCAACTTAATATGTGAGTAATCTTAGAATGTGAGCAACAAGTATTAAGATAATGTAACAACAGACTTAATATGAGAGCAACAAGTATTAAGCAGATTAGATAAACCATATCAACACATAAACATCATGCACAGAGACACCAGATATAAGTGGAAACCCATAAAGGGAGAAAACCACATCTTATTATTGTTGTGATGCAAAGGCAAGCTCCAACTTCCTCTCACCCATCAATTTTCTGCAGGCACCAACCTACAGGAGGCTCCAACCTCAGTCAGCTACAACCGACATCTATCAGGCTATAACTTGATAGGGAAGCTCCAACTTCCTCACTCTTTCAAAAGAAAACATTTGCTGATTTACCTTGGATATCAGCTCTGTTCTGTACCTGCTTACTGCTGTCCTCCAGTCTTCATATATGTTATGTATCATCTTTGCATCTTCTTAGATTCTCTATTAGCTCATCTTTCTTCTTATCCTCTCTGCCTCAATTCTACATTCTCTAACCTCTTTCTGCATTTCTATGAGATATTATTTATAGAGATTTCCTTATGACTGTTAGCATTCCTCAGGGAATTGAAATGAACAGTCATGCCTCTTTGTCTTCTGCCTTCTCATTTCCTTTACCAGCTTATTCAGAAAAAATATAACAATATGCATTAATTTCAATATTACAATGGGTTATTTCTTTTCCTCCGGAGACTTGCCTTTGCATCTCAAACAATATAAAACCAATTACATTTTTAGTTACAATAATACTTTCAGTTCAGTCCATTCAATTTTTGGCTCTGTTGTGAGTTTGTCTTCTTTGCTGCTGTAGTGTAACTGTTCTGCACACTCTGTTCACTGTCTTTTTCAGTTCTGTATTTTCTCCTGCTTTCTGTGCTTGTACACCTGTAAAGGCCACATTCTCATTCCTGTGCATATTCACCTGTTCACTGCAATTGTTTGTCTGTTGTGTGTGTATATATATATATATATATATATATATATAACTGCGTTACAATATATATAACTTGCTGACTTTAAATATGGGCAAATTTCAATGCTTTGGTTTCCTTCACTGGAAATTTAAATCAATGAATGCAGAGGCTTTAATATCACCATGGTTATAATCCCAATATAAGCCCTCTATGCAAGGTTATCTCCTTCTATTGTTTCAAGCAAATTAATGTTCATTCTCGGCATTATACTTTAATATTCAAACTTTATAAACCATAAGTCCAATGGTTATCATATCATTGAATCATTCAATATGTGCTCACGACTTTGACACATTGGGCCTGAAGCTTTAACACCTATTGTGTTCTCAACTCACTTGCTATGAGACACCACAACAACTCTTCGACTTTAGAATTATATCCCAAGCGCTAACCTCAATTTATGTAAGTGTTTCTCGGGTCCCACAATTAACATTTCATATCATTCCCAGAAGTCCGACCTTTCTTAACCCTTCAAACACAAATATTAACCCAAAGTTCGTTCGTTCCTCAACATTAGCCAGCACTTATAATTAAAAGGAATCTTCGGGCCATATATATATATATATATATATATATATATCCCGATTGCCTTTCACACATTGCTGTAATACTTCCGATTGTGATTAGGTCTTTTGCAATGGTTGCGATGCGATTAATCACAATCGCAGCTTTCAATAGTATGCTCCGATGTTCTGCCCTTACTCTGATGCGATTGATACCTTTGCGATCGATCCAATGCGATTAATCGCAATCGCATCCTTCAACAGTGTGGTGCGATGAACAAAGGGTCCCACTTGAATGTTAAGAATCTTTATAACAACCTTTGATTTTCGCTTTTATATAAGTCTTGGCCTTTATAACAAAGAGCTTTAATACTGTTAACCTTGCAACAGTATTCAACCTTCCGATTCGAACCATAAATCAATGCCTTTTATTTAATTTATTTAAAATTCCGACCTTGGGTTAAAACCAAACGCCAGCCATATAATGACTACGCAAATCAATTATGTTAAACCTTGGGCTTAATACTCCTTCCTTCCACCACATATATATATACTGGCCTCACTTTAACAATTCGTATTGCACAATATCCATATGTGCTCGTTAGCATACATTCAATCCTTAATCTGACTCTAATATTCGAAGACCTAATCCTTAATGTGTGTCCATCACACATTCCTTTTCCTACAAGGTTCAACTTTGTCATGACGCAATATAACAATAATCAGTGCATATAGATAATACGCCTGCAAATCAACGAACCCCAAGGTTAAGAATTGATATTGGTCATTAAACAAACAAGTTTACGAACATATATCGGGTCCCACACTCAAATCAAATCTCCGGAACTCAAAATATTAAACCATGTTTTATAACATATTGGGTCCACCACAATTCACACATAACACATATAATTCCGACTTCACATAACAGTGCCTCCTCAATTAACGGCTATGGTCTTATCGCGTTCCCCTCTGGCAGATCAACGGTGGTCACGCAGTTAAATCGCACGAGGTTTAGTCCTCCGAACTTGAGTGATGAACTAGGGCCCAGTGGTTAACTCCCGCTCACATCCAACGGTTACAGTCTTGTCGCGTTCCACTTGGAAAATCAACGGTTATAACCGGATATCACTTGATTTAGATGCACAGACGTTAGTTCTCAAAAGTAACGCGATGAAGGTGGTTTTTACAAACTACTTTTTGCCACACGTCATTCCATTTGTGGAATCACGTTATTTTTCTCAAATCATCTTACCGCTTTAGGAGCTACGCGAATACCATAAAATGTTTCTTGAATCCGCCCATACTATTTACTCACAGTTCCGTCCATATCTTAGCTCATAGTTCCGATTTCGTTTCTATTTCATCTCCGCTTCAAATATTCTTAATAGTTTTGCTATGCCTTCAATATTCCAAATAGTTTTAACTGAATCCCAACATTTAACCAACACATGGTTAAATTGATATTCGACTTATATGAATTCACTTCACGCGTTCTTTGAAGCTCCCCTTTGATAGACAGAGATACTACCTCCATTGTTGTTTCATTCACTTTTGCTTTCACAGCTCCTTTGCATCCGATTCATACTTCCTCTGCGCCTTGGCTATCCGACTTTTTCTAATCGGTTTCTATTGCAGTAAAGCCCTCAAATGACTTCAGATTTCCAATCTCCCTTCGTTGTTCATTACACAGTGGAGCGTGTAATCAAACTATCCCACTGAATGCTGTATGCGACTTTCTCACAAGAATGGGTATCGAATTATGTAAATCGAACCCAACAGTTTCATACATAGATTGTTATCAATGTCGAATGAATTCCTAAGGGGATTTAAATCACCTTCACACAGGGAGTAATAACTCGACTTCTTCCACAATATAATAACTCAAGGATTCAAAAGAAATCGAACCTTCTCTACAACACTTCTACAATTAAGTCATCGCTTGATGCATTTCAGTATCTCACATACTCTTCACATACTACTAAAATCGCCTTTTTCTTAAAGTGACAGAGGTTTACTCTGCTATGCCAAATGAACAGAGTCGGCCTCTTGATTTTCTATACAGAACCAGTTCAATTGATTTCTACACAACATGTACAAATCAATGCACCACGAACTCTGAAACACTGCAATTTCTATTCTATACAGAACCCTGATAGACTCACATCTGTAATAAAACATTAATGCACAGATAATTGCACCACAGCTCTCATACTGAAACCAATCCTTCTACATACACAACTGAATTTACTTACACAACTGCCTCTGCTTCATGTCTGCTACTTTTCCTTGTTGCTGGTTTAGGTACTCCTCCTTTTCCATCCCCTTTGCCATCAATGACAACATTTCCAACAGTCTCCCCCTTTGGCATTGATTGCAACACGTCCACCAATAATCCAATGCTTCCTCTACCTATCTGCTTTTCATCCCCCTTTGACATCAATGGCAAAGGGTTGCACATTTCCTAGAGTGCTTTCTATCTCTTCATTTCCTCTCTCTGAGATGTATTTAGGCCTTCTTCTTCTGACTTTGTACCCTGCTGCTCCAAACTGGTGTACAAGAATTGTTGAGAGAACACTTTTGAGGATTATTAAACTTGAATATACACTGTAAATTGATACAATTCAAACGCATAGAATTCTTTCACTTGTATAGAGCTGAAAGTGAAGATAATGACACTTCATAGAACACATTGTACCAGCTTTATCTAATCAGAGATGTATGATTGGATCAAAAACTAAAATACTGAGAAGGCTTCAAATATACTTTAGTCTCTTGTCTTATCTTCATCAGAAAACCATATATGTTGAGGAAGATTATAGATGGAATATGTCTTCTTCTGCAATACACATAGTTTATTGTGAGAATAGGCAATATATTTCATTATGAGAGACCAAATGGCTTTCCTGCTTGTACAATGTATTTACAAAACAAACCCTTGAGGCTAGATACATTCAGTGTATTGGTCAGTCTCACTCATCAACCATGCAATTTGTTTATGACATAAGGGGGTATGTATATCAATGATCACTCTCTCTTTAAATGGTGAAGTACTAGCAATTCCTTTCTGCTGAAGTATGCTTGTGATGAATCAGTACCAGACTTTTGAACTTCAGTGGTTGTTACAGCTAGTCCTTCATGCTTTAGATATTTTAACTATTCTATCATGATGAACTTTAGTAAAACATCTTCTAGTTGTTTAATTGAGCTCTCATCAAACAAAATTCTCACAGTTTTATGAAATATCTTAATAAAAGAGGCCTTGAAGACATATCTGTACTGACTTCAGAAAGGCATGCAATCGTATATAGAAAAAGATATTGTATCTTAATGTTCTTTTGCCTTAATCCTTTGATCATGAGGACTTGTACCATACTACTGCTGCTACTGATAAAACTTTGGAATCTGTTGATAAGCATGCTGCTTGTCCTAAATACCACTTGATACTACTTTGATAGACCATGCAAAGATTTCACTTCAGCTTGTACATTAACCCATAATTAAGACATCCTTCATAAATTCTACTATTGAGCTTTCCACTGTTCACACCAACAGTCATCAATCTCCTGAGTTTGATCTTGGCATCTTTAACCATTTGCTTATTCTTCCATTTTGTTCAAAGAAATGTCACTGCATTTTCCTTTCTAAGACTTCTCTAGAATCATTGCTGCTTTAGAAATCAATTCAACAGTTCTAATACAAAGATCTTTGGGAAGGCATCTTCAATTTATTTTCAATGAATCTTCATGGGCTGATTACTGAAAGGTTTATTACTCACTTAATTGCATTCCTCCAAGTGGACCTTTTGAAATATGTGATGAACTGATGATAGACACTCATCCTTCTTAATGTGATTCATTCTTAATTCTAGCAGTATGAGGCATGGTGTGATCATAAATTTAATGTGATGAAGTCTTCTTGGCTTACATGTTCATTGCTAAGGTTTCCTCTATCATCATGGCTGCTTGTTGATTTTTCTCCTTCAACCACCTTGCTGGCTATTGTGTGTTTCAGATGATCTTCTTCCTCTGTAGATCTCTGTTAGAGGAATTTCCTTTCCCTTCCTAATATTATAGCTGTTCTCATTACATGGAGCTCTTCTCAGACTGCTTTCATGGGATCTATTTATGAGCTGCTCTCCCCCTGGGATGTTGCTTCATATTTGTCACTGTTTGGATATTTGTTTTGTTTTCTAGAGAAGCGATGTTGCTTCATATTTGTCACTGTTTGGATATTTGTTTTGTTTTCTAGAGAAGCGCCCCCCTGAGACTATGCTAGATTTATTATGTTATTGAGATAATAGTCTCCCCTTTTCTCTTTTCCTTCCATACTCTATTGGGGTTCATCATAATGTCTGTACTCCTTTTTGATTCATAGTTTTGTTTGATTGGATTGGATTTCATCATCTGTCTGGAGTTCTTTAATATATATGGCAGTTTACAGTCCTTTGCTTTGTGACCAAGTTTGAGGCATGCATAACATCTTACTTTATCAAAGTACATTTGAGCTGGAGTATACTATTTTGTTCCCCTCTTTGAACATAATTTACAATCAACAAGTTTATGTCCAAAATTATTGCATGCATAACAATAGCCATGGAAATGATTTGTGTACCTGGGGAAAGATTGTCTTTTCCATTTTTTTGCTTGAGGTATTCTTCTCATTTGCTGCATCTTTTTCTGGTTGAAGTTGATAGGCCTTGTCTTACATTGTGCGTCAATGTGTCCTGGTTTATGATAAGAAAAACATGTGCTATTTTTCATAGGAGGAACGAACCTTCTTTGACATCTTCCAAATTTGTTCACTTCAATTTCAGGAGTGTGAGAGCCTTTTTCAGCTGACTGTTTCATCCTCTCATTCTCTATCCTTCCATGTTGCTGCTTGTTTTTGTTTGTTTCTTCACAGATTCTGTTCTTACTGGTTTCTACTTCTGTAGGAATTTGCTGAGCTGCTTCATTGTCCTTTACAACTTTTACAAAAATGAAATTCTTGTTATCTTCAACCTTGGACTTACTGGTTTCACCTTCATATCTTATCCCAGACTTTATGAGATGTGACCTTTGAGCCTTTAGAATCGGGTCCAACTGTCCAGAGCTTTTCATTTGAGGAGTATTCATTAATAAATCTCTTTGGGCCTTTTCTAATTTCTTTCTCATGCTCACTACTTCTTCTTCCAATTTTTCACATTCCAGATTTTTCTCTCTCATTTGTTGCAACAGAGTGTCTTCTATTTTCCTTGCTTCTTCAAGGTGTGTCTTCAGGCCAACAATTTCTTTCTTATCTTCATATTCTCTCTCATCACATATTTGCACCACTGTCTTAAGGTCTTTGTTTTCATTCTTCAATCTTTCTATTTCAGTCAAAGCAGTGTCAAGTTTGGCTTTTTCTTTAGCTGTAATTTCTTCATGGTTTTTATCTCCATTCACACTAGCAGGTACTTCATTTGATTGAACATTTTCCTGTTGACATGAATTTTTCTTCTTCTTAATTCTCTTCTCCTCCTTGACAATGCAGTCCTTAGTGTCTACTCCATGCATGAAGTGCAATCTATCCCAGATTTATTTTTGCAGAGGTTAAATCCATTATTAACTCAAGATCCTTGTTATGAAGGCTGTTGAATATCACACATTTTTCCTTGGCATTCCTATGCTGTTCTTGCACCATGGGAGAGTCTGTGCAGTAACCATCACATACAAGCTTCCAAATCTCAGGTTCATAAGCCAGTAATCATGTTTTCACCTTATCTCTCCATTCATGAAAGTTTGTTGTATTTAACACAGGTACATTTTGATAGTCCATGACTCAACCAGATCTCCTTCAAGCTATTAGGCTTACACCAAAGGAACTTGGCTCTGATACCAATTGTTGAACCCTTAGTTAAACTGAGAGGAGGGGGGGGGGGGGGTGAATCAGTTTAACACATACATGGAATTTTAAAACTTTTCCATTAAAACTTATTTACACCTTCATTTCATGTTCAACTTAATATGTGAGTAATCTTAGAATGTGAGCAGCAAGTATTAAGATAATGTAACAGTAGACTTAATATGAGAGTAGCAAGTATTAAGAAGATTAGATAAGCCATATCAACACATAAACATCATGCACAAAGACACCAGATATAAGTGGAAACCCATAAAGGGAGAAAACCACATCTTATTATTGTTGTGATTCAAAGGCAAGCTCCAACTCCCTCTCACCACTGATTTTCTGTAGGATCCAACCTACAGGAGGCTCCTACCTCAATTATGCAAGCTAAAACTTGTAAGGAAGCTCCAACTCCCATCTATTTTCTGCAGGCTACAACCTACAGGAGGCTCCAACCTCAATCAGCTACAACTGACATCTATCAAGCTACAACTTGATAGGGAAGCTCCAACTTCCTCACTCTTTCAAAAGAAAACATTTGCTGATTTACCTTGGATATCAGCTCTATTCTGTACCTTCTTTACTGCTGTCCTCCTGTCTTCATATATGTCCTGTATCATCTCTGCATCTTCTTAGATTCTCTATCAGCTCCTCCTTCTTCTTATCCTCTCTGCCTCAATTCTGCATTCTCTAACCTCTTTATGCATATCTATGAGATATTATTTATAGAGATTTCATTATGACTGTTAGCATTCCTCAGGGAATTTGAAATGGAAAACCATGCCGCTTTGTCTTCTGCCTTCTCATTTCCTTTACCAGCTTATTCAGAAAAAATATAACAATATGCATTAATTTCAATATTACAGTGGGTTATTTCTTTTCCTCCGAAGACTTGCCTTTACATCACAAACAATATAAAACCAATTACATTTTCAGTTACAATAATAATTCCAGTTCAGTCCATTCAGTTTTTGGCTCTCTTGTGAGTTTGTCTTCTCTGCTGCTGTAGTGTAACTGTTCTGCACACTTTGTTCACTGTCTTTTTCAGTTCTGCATTTTCTCCTGCTTTCTGTGCTTGTACACCTGTAAAGGCCACATTCTCATTCCTGTGCATATTCACCTCTTCACTGCAATTGTTTGTCTGTTGTGTGTGTGTATATATATATATAACTACGTTACAATATTTATAACTTTTTGACTTTAAAAATGGGCAAATTTCAATGCTTTGGTTTCCTTCACTGGCAATTTAAATCAATGAATGTGGAAGCTTTAATATCACCATGGTTATAATCCCAATATAAGTCCTCTATGCAAGGTTCTCTCCTTCTATTGTTTCAAGCAAATTAATGTTCATTATTGACATTATACTTCAATATTCGAACTTTATAAACCATAACCCCAATGGTTATCATATCATTGAATCGTTCAATATGTGCTCACGACTTTCACACAACAGGCGTGAAGCTTTAACACCTATTGTGTCCTCAACTCACTTGCTATGAGACACCACAAAAACTCTTCGACTTTAGAATTATATCCCAAGCACTAACCTCAATTTATGTAAGTGTTTCTTGGGTCCCAAAATTAACATTTCATATCATTCCCAGAAGTCCGACCTTTCTTAACTCTTCAAACACAAATATTAACCCAAAGTTCGTTCGGTCCTCAACATTAGCCAACACTTATAATTAAAAGGAATCTTCAGGCCACACACACACACACACACACACACACAGATATATATATATATATATATATATATATATATATATATATATATATATATATATATATATATATATATATATCGATTGCCTTTCGCACATTGCTGTAATACTTCCGATTGCGATTAGGTCTTTTGTGATGGTTGCGATGCGATTAATCGCAATCACAGCTTTCAATAGTATGCTCCGATGTTCTGCCCTTACACCGATGCGATTGACACCTTTGCAATCGATCTGATGCGATTAATCACAATCACATCCTTCAACAGTGCGGTGCGATGAACAAAGGGTCCCACTTGAATGTTAAGAATATTTATAACAACCTTTGATTTTCGCTTTTATATAAGTCTTGGCCTTTATACCAAAGAGATTTAATACTGTTAACCTTGCAACAGAATTCAACCTTTCGATTCGAACCATAAATCAACGCCTTTTATTTAATTTATTTAAAAACCCGACCTTGGGTTAAAACCAAACGCCAACCATATAATGACTACACAAATCAATTATATTAAACCTTGGGCTTAATACTCCTTCCTTCCACCACATATATATACTGGCCACACTTTAACAATTCGTATTGGACAATATCCATATGCACTCGTTAGCATACATTCAATCCTTAATCTAACTCTAATATTCAAAGACCTAATCCTTAATGTGTGTCCAGCACACATGCCATTTCCTACAAGGTTCAACTTTGTCACGACGCAATATAACAATAATCAGTGCATATAGCTAATACGCCCGCAAATCAACGAACCCCAAGGTTAAGCATTGATATTGGTCATTAAACAAACAAGTTTACGAACTTATATCGGGTCCCATACTCAAATCAAATCTCTGGAACTCAAAACATTAAACCATGTTTTATAACATATCGGGTCCACCACAATTCACACATAACACATATAATTTCGACTTCACATAACAATGCCTCCTCAATCAACGACTATGGTCTTATCGCGTTCCCCTCTGGCAGATCAATGGTGGTCGAGCAGTTAAATCGCACGAGGTTTAGTCCTCCAAACTTAAGCGATGAACTGGGGCCCAGTGGTTAACTTCTGCTCACATCCAACGGTTACAGTCTTGTCATGTTCCACTTGGCAGATCAACGGTTATAACCGGATATCGCGTGTTTTAGATGCATGGACGTTAGTTCTCAAAAGTCACGCGATGAAGGTGGTTTTTACAAACTACTTTTTGCCATGTGTCATTCCATTTGTGGAATCACGTTATTTTTCTCAAATCAGCTTACCGCTTTAGGAGCTACACGAATACCATAAACTGTTTCTTGAATCCGCCCATACTATTTACTCCTCACGGTTCCATCCATATCTTAGCTCATAGTTCCGCTTTAGATTCTATTTCATCTCCTTTTCAAATATTCTTAATCGTTTTGCTATGCCTTCAATATTCCGAATAGTTTTAACTGAATCCCAACATTTAACCAACGCATGGTTAAATTACTATTCGACTTATATGAATTCCCTTCACACGTTCTTTGAAGCTCCCCTTTAACAGACATAGATACTACCTCCATTTTTGTTTCATTCACCTTTGCTTTTACAACTCCTTTGCATCCGATTCATACTTCCTCTGCGCCTTGGCTATCCGACTTTTTCTAATCAGTTTCTATTGCAGTAAGGCCCTCAAATGAATTCAGATTTCCAATATCCCTTCGCTTTTCATTACACAGTGGAGTGTGTAATCAAACTATCCCACTGAATGCTGTATGCGACTTTCTCACAAGAATGGATATTGAATTATGTAAATCGAACCCAACAGTTTCATACATAGATTGTTATCAATGTCGAATGAATTCCTGAGGGGATTTAAAGCCCGTTCACACAGGGAGTAATAACTCGACTTCTTCCACAATATAATAACTCAAGGATTCAAAAGAAATCGAACCTTCTCTACAACACTTCTACAATTAAGTCATCGCTTGATGCATTTCAATATCTCACATACTCTTCACATACTACTAAAATCACCTTTTTCTTCAAGTGACAGAGGTTTACTCTGCTATGCCAAATGAACAGAGTTAGCCTCTTGAGTTTCTATACAGAACCAGTTCATTTGATTTCTACACAGCATGTACAAATCAATAAACCACGAACTCTGAAACACTGCAATTTCTATTCTATACAGAACCCTGATAGACTCACATCTGTAATAAAACATTAATGCACAGATAATTGCACCACAGATCTCATATTGAAACCAATCCTTCTACATACACAACTGCCTCTGCTTCATGTCTGCTACTTTTCCTTATTGCTGGTTCAGGTACTCCTCATTTGCCATCCCCTTTGCCATCAATGACAACATTTCCAACATGCAGCTCCCACGATTCTCTGGTTCTTTCTCTCAGCTACCTGGAATTATGTTGTGGGTTTTGGGGTGTTATCAAATCTCTTTGAATTCCTTATTTTTCACAAAATTCCTTGAAGTCATTCGAAACATACTCACCTCCATTTTCACTCCTGAGATCCTTCACCTTATTTTGGGCCTCTTTCTCAACTAGTTCCTTGAACTCTACAAAATTTGAGAATGTCTCATCCTTCTTCTGCATGAAGAAGATCCAACACTTCCTTGAGAAACCATCAATAAAAATAACATAGCACTTATGTCTGGTAGTGGAGGCCGTCGAGAAGGGTCCAAAAACATCAGAGTGGAGTCTCTACAAGACTGCATGTGATTTGTTGTCTCAATCATGCAATGTGGATTTTACATACTTCCCCAAGGTACAATATTTGTAGACATATTGTTGCTCAAGTGCGCCTTTAGAGAGGTGAATGGTTATTTCTTGCATAATTTTTAAGGTGTGATGATGCAAATGGCCTAATCTCATGTGCTAGAGTTCGATGACATCACAAATCTACACTTTCTTTGCCTATTTCTTAATGCAGTGCAATCTTCCACATTAAGTTTATATAGGTTCTTCACACGAACCTTGATTTTATTCACCTATATAATGGTTATGTGTCTAAGAAAGGATTTACCTTTTCTGAAGATCACATCATAACCATGGTCTTTCAAATATTCTACAAAGATGATAGTCTTCTTTAGGCCTAGAACAAACTTGACACATTTGAGGAAAAGAGGGGATCTCGACTCCCTCTTAAAAGGTTTATGTGCCAATCTCGGTAGCATTGTGCCTTCTGTGAAGTCTCTGTAATTTATTAGCAAGATTGGGAGAGTCCAATCACAGAGTTAACATCATTTCAACCAAACTTTGGGATTCTAGGAGCTATCCCTCCTGAATCCGGAGAGGGATCTCTCCAATATGTACAAAGATGGATATTGTCTTTGAAAAGCTTAAGGTAATGATATTAGGCTAGTTATGAAGGCCAAGGGTTTTGTTTTTTTTTGGATGGCTGAGCATGAAATGTTACTTGAGGGGAAAGTCCTAAGTGCAAAACGTTTCAAAAGTGAGAAGTTGCAAGAAAATAGAACAGTTTTGGCAGATAGATAGATATAACGCTGGTTTTTAGTCCATTGGGCTATGGAGTCATATATGGGCTTTAATTGAACAACAACATCAAGTGTGATCCAAGGGGCAAGTCATCTATACCACAAGATTATTGAGATTAAAATGATGAAATGGAAACATTAAAATGTTGAAGGGGTGGAAACTGATAATAATTTCTCAGAGGATTTATAGTCAGTCCAAACAAGAAAAGCCTCTTAAGTAACTGTTTTAAAACCAACCAAGGACAGGGCTAACCATAGACTTCTTGGGCAAGTTCTTATTAAAGCAGCTTAATTGACAAACAATCCAGTATTCCACATAATTGCCTTCAGAAAGTATGAAAACACATAAGAAAAACAGAGTGTAACTTAAGATCAGATAAAGTACTTTTAAACCTAGTCTGCTTTCAGTCAACACCAAGGGAAACTTTCAGAATCTTCCTTTGGAGAAAAGAATCTAGGAATCAGGGCAAACCATATCTTCTCTAGTCTAACTTTAATAGCAAATAATGGAAATAACATTCGAGAACAATGTTTGAGCAAACAGAAGGAGGAGGGAACATCAACATTCCTAACTGTTTAAACTATATTGAATCATTCTTAAATAAAAAAATCTGAAGAAAACATTAAGATAAATATTTCTCAGCCAGAGAAGGTTACTGCTATACAGAAAATCCTAACCCTGTTTAAACTGTTCTTTACAGAGGGAAAATGAACAATATGTCATACATAGAAGGAAAACGATTAACAAAGAAAGAAGCACTTCACCAGTGATAAAGACCAGGATCACAAGAAACAGCTTTTATATTGATTTCAGCCAAGCATGAATTTTCATGTCTTTATTGTTTTGTGCTCGTGTTGTCATCTTCACTTATCTGGTTTAATCTACGAATACAGCAAACAGAGCTGGGTGATTAAAGGAACACTATGTACAAAATAAGGTATTCTAGAATGCTCAAGGTATTTCTTCAAAGTTTGCAACTAGAAAATTTCTTCATCTTCAGAAGCCTTATATAGGAAGATGAGGAGGTGAGATTTAATAAATATCTCATAGATAATTAATGCAGAGAGTACTTCCTCACCCGAGGGTTCCCGAGGAAGAATTTACAAAGTATCACTGGCTGTGAGACTGTTTACATAAATATCGTTTTAAAAGTTTGAAGTTTGACTTTGAGCTCTATGCTGAGCATTCTGCATAGTTTTTGTTCATTATCCTCATGTAAATTGTAACCCCTGGCAACAGCTGAGAAGATGTATTTCTGGTAATGTTACTGCCTCCGTTTAGTTCATACATAGGTGGCTCTTTGCTAGCTGAGGAATCAATTTGCCTCAAATTGTGGCGGTGGAGGCTTTCTATCTGATAAAACACTTTAGGTTTTCTTTAAACTGTGTTTTGAGTCGGGGATTAGGCTTTTGATAACTGTCTTAGCCGTAATCCCCATAATACTGTCTTCAATCTTCTTCTGCTGTGCTTTATTCTCAAAACTGATACTCTTTAACTGTTCTTTCGAATAAAATAGTGTCTTGTCGATGTGCAGGGCCGCGCTGGGCTTTTCGGCATCAATGCTCATGAAAAATTGACAAATCATTGAATCCAACCGTGTGAATGGTTCCTTTTAGTAGCTTCGAAGGCGCAGGAAATGTCTTTCCCAACCCTCGGCTTTTCTTTGTGATACAACGGAAAACCATTGAAAACACCTGCAAAAAACAAAAAACAATTAAGAAATCCTGCAAAATGGGTTAGACTGCTTCAGAAGGCAGGAGAGGAGCGTAGCTGTCGGATGAAGGTAACCAACGGTGGAGATCTGCATAGAAAGGAAAAAAGGATAGCGAGAGAAGAATAAGGAGGAGCAGTTTTGGACCGTCCGATCTGGACATGTGGACGGTCTAGATCTAATCGGAGGGTCTCAATCGAGGGTGGCAGAAAAGGGGATGCGATTGAAAATTCCAGTGCGATTAAGCGCTGGCCGTTGATCTGCATATCAGATCGACGGCGGAAAACGAATCGGCGGGTTTTGAAATGGCGGTAAGACTTACGATCGAAGGGAAAAAGGACCGTTGGATAGGCGGGAAATGGACGGCCCAGATTTAATCGGAGGATCGCAATCGGGGAGGTCACAAAACAACATGCGATTGAAACTTTGCGATTGAGCCCTTTGCGATTGAGCGCTGGCCGTTGATCTGAGGACCAGATCGACGGCGGGGAATGAATCGGAGGTAATCGCAAGGGGGTGAAACATTGCGATGCGATTTTGCGCGGACCGTTGGATCAAGGATTAGATCAATGGTCAAGAATAAATCGGAGGGAGAGCAGGATTGGAAGATCGGAGGTATGGACTGCGATTGATCGGAGGGCATATTTGAAGCATTGCGATTGCGATCGGGCGGGGGGCTGCGATTAGCGCTCCACCATCAGATCTCCGCGGAAGATCAACGGTGCGGAACGCATCGCCAGACTTATTGTTATAAATAAATCGCATCGGAGTTTTGACTTTTTACAAAGGATTTGTGCACTCGCCCGACTTCCGATTGCGATTAGCGCTTGGGACTTAAGCGCTTGGTCCCAGCGCCGGGGCATGTGCGGGGAAGTGGTTTGAAAGGGGCTAGCGGGAGGGGGCTTATGCCTATATTAAGGTCGGAAGGTGGGTTTTGGCCTATTTAAATGGAATTTGAAGGCCAAGGAAGGGAACGATAGAGGGGTAAGGGAGGAAAATGGCCAACAAAGGTTAGGGGAAGGATTTAAAAGGGGATTTTGGGGGTTCCTAAATAGTTAAAAAGTGAGTTTTTAACTATGAAAGGGGAAATTTTCATAAATGGAAAGAAGAGGACTTATGAAAACAAGGTAGTTTTGATGTAGAAAAAAGGGAAGTAGATGAAAGGTTTTGAGAAGAGGAGAAATGACGATCTTTCAGCAGTCTTTCAGTTGGAATCAGCAGAAATTCCTGAGTATAAAAATGGGACAACAAATGAGGATTTTGGACAAAGGCATGAGGCCTACAAGGAGTCTTCAAGAGCCAACAATTTTTAGTGATAAAATTTGTTCCTTGGAGGCTCAAAAAGATCTTAGCCACCTTTTGGTATAACAAAATATTATAGGTGGCTAACAGTGGCTCCACTTGGGGATGGTGCCTTCTTGAAGGCATCAAGAATTCAGACTTGATTTCTGGGAGGCTGATTAGTTGCCTCAGCCATGAAAACAATGGACCTTTATCAACAAGCTTGCTACCTACCCAATCCTATAGATCTAGCATTTTTTCTTCATCAGAGTGCACTTAGATTGGCAAACTCTACTCACAACATTTTATTCTTTTGAAAGCAGGAAATCTAATCTACTTCTACTCCTTATTTCTCCCTGAACTCAGATTAAACAGTTGAGCTCAGATATTTCTCTACCTAGTCTACTGTCCGTTGGGATTAAACAGTCCAACAAACTTTCATTCTCTAAATTCTACAACAAAAATTTAAAAATAGTCAAGTCAAGATTGAGTTGTTTGACTTGCTATGATCTATGGCATAAGAACAAGCTGCACATAGATTATTATTTGCAGAAAATTAAATCAAAATGGAAGGCTTAAGATCTGAAAGTTTCTCATTATGGCCTTCTTTTTCTTTATAGCTTTGTTTTTAATTTTATTTTGAGCTGTCTCTTTCTTGATATCTGATTCAAATTTTGGGCAAATTAGAACCAATTTTTTCTCTTTTATGACTCAGAAAAATAAAACAGTTTTGAGTCATCTCTCTTTGGAAACTTTGGTTCAGATTTGAACATGTTTGAACCTTTAATTTCTATCCTAATGTATCTACTGATAAGCCAAGATTAAACAGTTTGGCAAATCAAATTCACTACCCTATCCGCAGAAAATTGAAAGCTAATTAGTCAAGATTAAACAGTTTGACTAACTAGAAGTGTGTTTTGCAGGAGTGGCATTTAAGCTTGCACACTTTCAGATTTATTTCTCTTTTTGGCATGGGGCTGTGCCTTTCTTGTTTTTCATTTCTGCCCTCTTTTTATTTTTCTTTGTTTTTGTATTTTTTGATTTTTCATAACTTTGAATGCAATGATGGATGAAATGTTTACAATGGAAAAAGAAAAAAGAAGGCTTAAAAACATATCATGAATCAAGAGAAGTAATGCTTGAGCATCCTGCCATTGACAGGACCCCCAAACAAATCTGTTCCATCCAACTCTTGTAAGAAGAATGCATTGTTTCCAGCAACTGAATGAATAGAGTAAGGGCCAAGCCATAGATTGTCAAATTTACCATGCTTTCCCTTGTCTTCCCTCTTTGAGTCCCACTTTAAAACTTTGTCCCCAATCTTGAAATTGCTGGCCTTTGTTCTTCTGTCAAAAGGCTTCTTAATGCTGTCCTGTTTCTGCAATGTTTTGTTGTACACTTCCTCTCTGATTTGCTGAAGATGAATGCTCTGATTTATCCTTTTGATTATGTCATTTTCTTCAATCTGCAACTCTTGAATTAACTTCATAACTGGTACACCAAGGCTATTAGGAAAGATTGCATCTGTACCATATACAAGCTGAAAAGGTGACATACCAATAGATTTCTTCAAAGTTAATCTGTCAACCCAAAGTGCATGGATCAGCTTTGTGTGCCAAGACTTCTTGTTGTCCTCCAAGTCCATTACCTTGAGGGTAATAGGATGTGGAATGCCCTAGTGTTATCTGGTATTTATGATAGAAGTCAACCATTTTCTTTGATCCAAACGCTGCTGCATTATCTGTGATGATCTTGGTAGGACAGCCAAATCTGGAAAGGATATTGGTTTCTATGAACTTTATGATAACTGAATCATTGGCTTGTCTACAAGGAATGGCTTCTATCCAATTAGTGAAATAGTCTGTGGCAGCAAGGATCCATCTATGCTGGGCAGAAGATGAGGGATGGATTTCACCTATGAATTCAAGTCCCCATTATTGAAAAGGAGCTTCAACAGTGATTGGATGCAGAGGAAGGGGTAATAATCTTCTCTTGCCCTCAAACAATTGGCATTTATGGAAAGTAGTTTTCATTTTGTGAACATCAGGAAAAAGGGTGGGCCAATAGAAACCAGCCCTCAAAATTTTGTTGGCTGTTGACTTCCAGTACAAATGGCCTCCACACTTTCCTTCATGAAATTCCTGCTTAACCTTCTCTGCATCAAACTCAGGCAAACATTTAAGCAATATACCACTAGCATTTTTCCAATAAAGACACCTATCTACAATGCAATAGTTTACTGCTTTCAGTTTTAAGAACCTTGCCTTTGTTTTCGACAAACCAGGAGGTGTATTTAAATTAAGCAAAACATAAATGATATCATCATACCAAGGAGAATTCATAAAATGGTTTTCAATAATGGGAGTTGAGAATTCTTCTTGGCTGTCCAAAGCATTAATCATATTAATATCAAGAACTTCAAAATTGGATTCAACCATTAATCTAGCTAGACCTTGGCCTTTGATGAGTTTAGTGGGTTTTATCTCTAAATCATATTCGAGAATAACAACAATCCACTTACCTCTCTTACCATCTGGGTCTTGTGTTAGAATGTCTTTAACAACCGAATTAGGGACAAAGGCAATGATGTGTGAGTGAAGGATGTATACTCTGAAGTCTTTCAATGCTTTAACCAAAGAAAAAGCTTGCTTTTCCATAATATTATACTTCAAAGGGGCATCCCTCAATGCCTTGCTAAAGAATGCAATAGGCTGCTCTTGTCCTTGTGGATTTTTCTGTAAAAGGACAGCATCAATGGTATGTTCTGATGCAAATGAGAAGATATAAAAATCTTTTGAAAAATCAGGGCTTATGAGAACCGGTGTTTTGGTTAATGCTTGTTTCACCAGCTCAAAGGATGTCTTCGCTTCCAAGGTCCATTTTATCCCTTGCTCCTTCTTCAACATGTTTGTGATATTTCTAAGGAGCTCTGCCAAGTTAGGGATGAACCTTCTCAAAAAGTTAATCTTTCCAATGAAAGACTGCAACTCTTTGATATTTCGAGGATGAGAGATTTGTAATATAGCCTCAATCCTCTTTGGATCTATCTTTATACCTTCTTCTGAAATAATGTGTCCAAGAAGCTTACCTTCTTGGAGACCAAATAGTGTCTTCTTAGGGTTTAAAGATATTCCAAACCTTTTGCACTTCTCGAAAACTTTTCTCAAATGTTCTAAATGTTCTTCATCTGTTTTTGAAAACACAGTATCATCATCTAGATAGATAATGATGAAGAAACCCAATTCTTCCGAGAATGCTATGTCCATGGCTCTCTGAAAGGTTGCTCCAGCGTTCATTAGACCAAAAGGCATCTTCACATACATGAAAGTGCCCCATGGAGTAGTGAAATCTGTCTTTAATTGATCAGCAGGGTGAACTAAAATATGATTATACCCTGAATAGCCATCAAGCAACAAAATCCTTTTAGACCCCACCACCCTTTGTAAAATGTGATCCATTTTTGGTAAAGGGTAGTTATCCTTTAACGAAGCTTTGTTTAAGTCTCTAAAGTCTACACAAAGCCTGATTTCTCCAGTATTCTTTCTAACGGACACCAGATTAGATAACCACTCAGAATATCTAATAGGGACAATACTGCCAGCATCGTGCATCTTCATGATTTCCTTCTTAACCAATGGCAACTGGACAGGGTTTATTCTGCGCAGTTTCTGATTGAATGGTTTTTGGTTTTCTTTAAGAGGGATTTTGTGCTGTATTATTTCAGTGTCATAGGATTTAAGATCTTCGTAACTCCATGCAAAAACATCAGAAAATTCTTTGAACAACTCTATGTATTTAAGTTTAATGTGAGCTGGCAAAGTTTTGGACAGTTTGATCATTTTTGGTTTTTCCTCACTGCCTATATTGCACTCCTCTACTTCAGTCTCTACAGGTTCCAGTTTTGGTTTATTGGCCACATCGTTAAAATCGAACAACTCCTCTAAAGGCGTTAGACCACTCGGCAAATTTTCATCTTTAGAATGCAGAGTTTGTAATTCTTCCATTTCTAACTCTGCACTTAATTCTGTTTTGCTCCTAAGTTTGCTAGACAATAGGTTAATATTGGCAGGTTGAGAAGACGATTCTTCTTCACCAAGAAAGTTTTCTTCACTGCAGTCTGTATCATAATCTGAATCTGAACTGTGCAGTTCGAACTCATTTCTGAATTGCATGAAGTCTTCTATTTGTTTGTCATTATCAAACACTTGCCAATATTTTTTGTTATCAGGCACTGCCGGTCTAAATTTTATCGGAGTTGTGTTGTCTCTAGTCTCATATGGCGTTAGACATGTCCTGGCCGCAAAAGCTAAATTGTGGGCCGCAATGTTCTTTTTCCTTGGGATGAAACTCAGGTTTGACTCCTCAAATGTTGTCAAAAGATCCATGACATCATTCCGATAGGCTCTAAGTCTGGGATGATTCGCATTATACTCCCCATTGACTTGCCTAATGATTAACTCAGAATCCCCGTACACATTAATTCTTCCGGCTCCTAATTTCTTCAAGAGATGCAAGCCTAAGAGAAGGGATTCATATTCTGCTATGTTGTTGGAACACTGAAAGTTTAATTTGCATGAGATGCATTCTGTGTGGTTGTTTTCAGTGTTAATGATCCAAACCCCTGCACCAGCATTATTTCTAGTGCATGACCCATCAAAATACATACTCCATAAAGGATTGTCTTTGGTTTCGTCTGTTTGGCGATTGTCCTTTTTAACTATGGTGCCTTCTGACTGTTCATGATTAGCAGCACCCAATTGAATTTGTTTTGAATCCTCAAATTCTTCAATAGATTGAGGGATGATGCCAGAAATGTTAGGGGTATTTTCTGGGTTGTTAAGTCCTAAAAACAATGGACCCATAACCGGTAAATCAAGACCTATGCTTTGTTTACTAATGTTTTCACATGTGGCAAACTGTTTGGTCACTTCTGCGTTATTATACTCTTCTTCCCTGTCGGCCTTTAATTATGTTAAAGTGACTTGCTCACTAGGAGTTTCATTGTTAAATATGATAAAAGAATCAAGGCCTGTATTGACAGAATATATAGGAGAGTTTCGTGGTCTGTCTTGACTTGTAACCGTGTATTGCATATGAGACTCCCTGTAAAGTCTTCTTGTCTGATTGAAAACCGGGATGGTCGCATATGTCATGTCCATCTGCATAGTCCCCTGTAACTTAGCTCCCCAGGATCTTGATAATAGCATTCCATACTTGGGGGGGACATCAGCCACAACAATGTCCATGAGTAAACATTTGGCTGGAATCTGGGCTAGGTTAACACAGAGGTCTTTGATCAATCCTAGACATTTTACTCTATTTGAGTCAAAGGAGTATAGGTCTTTGTAGGGTCTGGTAATTTCTAAACCAAGGCTCTCCATCACAACTTTAGGCATTAAATTATGAGAAGCCCCGGAATCATGCATAGCGTTGTGTAGAATTTTGTCATGAATGTTCAAACTCACATAAAAGGGAGGAACTGGTCCTTCTTGAAACTTCCCTTCAATCTTAGGGCCAGAAATCAACTCTGGTAGGTCGTCACTAAGATTAACCGTATCTCCATTTTCCTCTATATTTAAAGCCTTCAAAATTTGGTTCCTATATACATGTTGGGCAGCTAACTCAGTTAATGGAACAGAGATTTTGATCTTTAATATTTCCTGTTCAAGGCTGAAAGGGGTTTGATTCTTTGAAGCACTTGTTTCAACCTTATTAGCTGTCACTCTATCAACAATTATAGCTTGCTGATTTGTTTTACTTGACACAACTGTTGTAGAAGGAGTACTAGCTGAAGTGTTAGTACTACTGATGTCTTCACTCTGTTTTTTAGAATTTTGAGTGTTTTTCTCCTTATCTTTATCAGAATTAACAGCCACTGTTTTGTCTTTTTGTTTGGCTGTTTTGGGTTTAGCTGCGGTGCTGCTTTGAGAGGATTTGTCAGAGGTTTTGGTGTTGGGGGCTTGTTGACTGGTCTTGCTTCTAAGGTCATATTCTCTTTGAGGTTCTATGACGACATTTTCCATGTCCTGATAATAATTTTCATTATCATCTCTTTTGTCATCGTAAGGTGTGTAAAGACCTTGTTTATTATCATATTGAACCTCAAAGTCATCATCTTCTTCCCCAAACATGTTGATACCCTCTTCCTCTGTTATGTCTTCTGTTTCTTCAACCTCACTTACATAGTTTTGATGAAAGGGAGGGGTGATCTGTTGATCATCTTCCCTGGGTCTGTTTGGAGGTTGGTTCCTTCTAACATTCTGATTCTGGTTCCTATTTTGAGGAGCAATTTGATTTTGATTTGCTTGTGCTCTCTAAATTATGCTCATCTCTTTCATCATTTCTTCCATCATTCTCTCCATTTTTGAGTTGTAAGTAGAAGGTGTGGATTCCTCTCTAAAAGATACTCTCTTCTCGCTCTTCATTCTTGCTCTTTTCTCCATCAAGTTCACTTCCACAGAAAGAGCACCCCTTTGCATGTCTTCAAGAGTTGCAAAATCTCTCTCTCTTAGTGAATAGGTCATGTCTGGATCAAACCCTTCAGGAAATTTGTTTAAAGCTGAGCCCTGAGGAGGTTTTAGTTCAGGGGAAAGTGCATTATAGACGTCGTTAAATCTGGTACAATAAGATTGTACACTTTCCCTAGGGTTCCTATGGAGATTGTTATAGTCAGCAAGGACTTGGAGAGGATTCTTTCTCACTTCCCATTTGTTTAAGAATGTTTGATGAAAGGCTTGGAGATCGTTAATACTATGGGGGGTTAAACCTTTAAACCATTTTCTTGCTTCTCCCCCCAAACTTTGAGCAAATAGTCTCATCTTGATAGAATCATTATCAATTTCGTTTCTGTCAAAGTAGTCATTCATCTTGTCCACATGTTGAGATGTTGTTATAGTATTGCTAGCATCATACAATGGAATTTTGGACTGATAGTCCTGTGGAAGATTGACTAATGGTACAGGAAGGACTAAGGGAGCATACCATGCTGCCATGATAGGTGGTGGATTTACAAGAGGAGGTGTGGGTTGAAGTGGAGTGGTTTGAACAGTGGATGTAGGGTGAGTAGAAGTGGATGGACCAGGAGTAGACTGTTGAGATGATCTTGGATGAGAGACACCTAAATTGTGAAGGAAATGTAAATCAGGAGGTGTTGTTTCCCTGCTACCAGGATGTTCACTTGTTTCAGAAGATGAAAGTGAAGATTCAGAGTCTAACTGGATTATATCATCAAATGACCTAGTCCTAAATGGGTTCACTAAGTCAGTTTGTGATTGTTGCAGAGCTGAAAGATTTTCAGGGACTGAATTAGCTCTCAAGGGTGATCTGAAAACAGTTAGTAATTTAACCTTAGGAGACTTCCAAAGGATACTTTCTGGATTATCAACTATCTCAGGTGGGTTAGGGTCTGGGTGGGCTCTAGTGTGAATCTTTTTAGAAGCCACTATGCTTATGTTGTTTAGACCCAAAACAAGAAAAGTTCAACCAGATATGACAATCTTGGAGAGGTTAACCAATCTGTTTTTACAATTTTAAATCCCACAGTCCTCTAACTGAGTTTGAATGATTTTATAATGATAAGTGTTCTTCCTAGTGGAGTCTTAAGGTCTGCTAGGATTGTGGAGTTGCCAAGTGGAAATTTTTAGCTCCTTTCAGAGGTAAAAGGTCTTATGGTCCACCACCATGTTTATTTAATTCCAATCTGAAATATTTTTAGGTTTTTCTAAGTCATTTTTTAGTTTTGTGGTTGTTAAGAATATCCTAACTTTGTTTCAAAACTTAGCTAAGGTTGCGAGACAAAGGAAGTCTACTCTTATGGCTAAGCCAACTGATTTTTCAAGGTTAGATGAAGTCTTAAGAGAAACCTAGGGTTTACCTAGTTTGTCACTGATTCAAACAAGCTCCATCATGATTACCATTTCTTGGTAGTGCTTGAAAAGGCTGCTTTTTACTCTCAAAATGTTCTCTAATAAAGGGTTTTCTGAGGCCTCTAAAAGGTATTAAAAACACTCAGCTCCCCAGCAGAGTCGCCAGAAATGTTAGGTCTCTGTAATTTATTAGCAAGATTGGGAGAGTCCAATCACAGAGTTAACATCATTTCAACCAACTTTGGGATTCTAGGATCTAGCCCTCCTGAATCCGGAGAGGGATCTCTCCAATATGTACAAAGATGGATATTGTCTTTGAAAAGCTTAAGGTAATGATATTAGGCTAGTTATGAAGGCCAAGGGTTTTGTTTTGTTTTGGATGGTTGAGCATGAAATGTTACTTAAGGGGGAAGTCCTAAGTGCAAAAGTTTCAAAAGTGAGAAGTTGCAAGCAAATAGAACAGTTTTGGCAGATAGATAGATATAACGCTGGTTTTTAGTCCATTGGGCTATGGAGTCATATCTGGGCTTTAATTGAACAACAAAATCAAGTGTGATCCAAGGGGCAAGTCATCTATACCACAAGATTATTGAGATTAAAATGATGGAATGGAAACATTAAAATGTTGGAGGGGTGGAAACTGATAATAATTTCTCAGAGGATTTATAGTCAGTCCAAACAAGAAAAGCCTCTTAAGTAACTGTTTTAAAACCAACCAAGGATAGGGCTAACCATAGAATTCTTGGGCAAGTTCTTATTAAAGCAGCTTAATTGACAAACAATCCAGTAATCCACATAATTACCTTCAGAAAGTATGAAAACACATAAGAAAAACAGAGTGTAACTTAGGATCAGATAAAGTACTTTTAAACCTAGTCTGCTTTCAGTCAACACCAAGGGAAACTTTCAGAATCTGCCTTTGGAGAAAAGAATCTAGGAATCAGGGAAAACCATATCTTCTCTAGTCTAACTTTAATAGCAAATAATGGAAATAACATTCGAGAACAATGTTTGAGCAAACAGAAGGACGAGAAAACGCCAACATTCCTAATTGTTTAAACTGTATTGAATCATTCTTAAATAACAAATCTGAAGAAAACATTAAGATAAAGATTTCTCAGCCAGAGAAGGTTACTGCTATACAGAAAATCCTAACCCTGTTTAAACTGTTCTTTACAGAGGGAAAATGGACAATATGGCATACATAGAAGGAAAATGATTAACAAAGAAAGAAGCACTTCACCAGTGATAAAGACCAGGATCCCAAGAAACAACTTTTATATTGATGTCAAACCAGTTACAATCTTCAAGTCCAATGTTTCAGTTTAGCAATCATCTTCACTATTCAACCTAACTACTCTAGCGCAAACAGAGCTTCAAGGGCCAGTGAACACTATGTACAAATAGAAGTCTCGAGCTCAAGTGTATTTCAAAGTTCTGCAACCAACAATTTCTCATCTTCTGTAGAAGTACTTATAAGAAGATGAGGAGGTGAGATTTTAACAAAATATCTCAAGGACAATTAATGCAGAGTGAAGACTTCTCGGCCCTTTGAGGGGCTCAAGGGAAGAATTTACAGGTGGATCACTACATTAACTGTTTCACAATAAATATCAAAGCTCGGTGGAAGCTTTGTTTGACTTTGAGGCTCTGTGCATGTTTTGGAGTGACTCTGCAGATATTTATTCATTGGTCTCCTCGCAGAAATAACTTCTTGGCAATGCTGGAGGCAGATATTTCTTCGAGCAATAACTTCGGCCTCTGTTCTGAATGGTTTGAGGCGACAGGTGGCTCTTTGGTAGCTGAGGAATCAATTTGCCTCAAATTGTGGCGGTGGAGGCTTTCTGTCTGATAAAACACTTTAGGTTTTCTTTAAACTGTGTTTTGAGTCGGGGATTAGGCTTTTGATAACTGTCTTAGTCGTAATCCCCGTAATACTGTCTTCAATCTTCTTCTGTTGTGCTTTATTCTCAAAACTGATACTCTTTAACTGTTCTTTCGAATAAAACAATGTTTTGTCGATGTGCAGGGCCGCGCTAGGCTTTTCGGCATCAATGCTCATGAAACATTGAAAAATCATTGAATCCAACCGTGTGAATGGTTCATTTTAGTAGCTTCGAAGGCGCAGGAAACGTCTTTCCCAACCCTCGGCTTTTCTTTGTGATACAACGGAAAACCATTGAAAACACCTGCAAAAAACAAAAAACAATTAAGAAATCCTGCGAAATGGGTTAGACTGCTTCAGAAGGCAGGAGAGGAGTGTAGCCGTCGGATGAAGGTAACCAACGGTGGAGATCTACATAGAAAGGAAAAAAGTATAGCGGGAGAAGAATAAGGAGGAGCAGTTTTGGACTGTCCGATCCGGACATGTGGACGGTCCAGATCTAATCGGAGGGTCTCAATCGGGGGTGGCAGAAAAGGGGATGCGATTGAAAATTCCAGTGCGATTAAGCGCTGGCCGTTGATCTGCAGATCAGATCGACGGCGGAAAACGAATCGGCGGGTTTTGAAATGGCGGTAAGACTTGCGATCGGAGGGAAAAAGGATCGTTGGATAGGCGGGAAATGGACGGCCCAGATTTAATCAGAGGATCGCAATCGGGGAGGTCACAAAACAACATGCGATTGGAACTTTGCGATTGAGCCCTTTGCGATTGAGCGCTGGCCGTTGATCTGAGGACCAGATCGACGGTGGGGAATGAATCGGAGGTAATCGCAAGGGGGTGAAACATTGCGATGCAATTTTGCGCGGACCGTTGGATCAAGGATTAGATCAACGATCAAGAATAAATCGGAGGGAGAGCAGGATCGGAAGATCGGAGGTATGGACTGCGATTGATCGGATGCCACACTTGAAGCATTGCGATTGCGATCGGGCGGGGGGCTGCGATTAGCGCTCCACCGTCAGATCTCCGCGGAAGATCAACGGTGCGGAACGCATCGCCAGACTTATTGTTATAAATAAATCGCATCGGAGTTTTGACTATTTACAAAGGATTTGTGCACCTGCCCGAATTCTGATTGCGATTAGCGCTTGGGACTTAAGCACTTGGTCCCAGCACCGGGGCATGTGCGGGGAAGTGGTTTGAAAGGGGCTAGCGGGAGGGGTCTTATGCCTATATTAAGGTCGGAAGGTGGGTTTTGGCCTATTTAAATGGAATTTGAAGGCCGAGGAAGGGAACGATAGAGGGGTAAGGGAGGAAAATGGCCAACAAAGGTTAGGGGAAGGATTTAAAAGGGGATTTTGGGGGTTCCTAAATAGTTAAAAAGTGATTTTTTAACTATGAAAGGGGAAATTTTCATAAATGGAAAGAAGAGGACTTATGAAAACAAGGTAGTTTTGATGTAGAAAAAAGGGAAGCAGATGAAAGGTTTTGAGAAGAGGAGAAATGACGATCTTTCAGCAGTCTTTCAGTTGGAATCAGCAGAAATTCCTGAGTATAAAAATGGGACAGCAAATGAGGATTTTGGACAAAGGCATGAGGCCTACAAGGAGTCTTCAAGAGCCAACAATTTTTAGTGATAAAATGTGTTCCTTGGAGGCTCAAAAAATATCTTAGCCACCTTTTGGTATAACAAAATATTATAGGTGGCTAACACCTTCCATAATCCCTAAGCTAAATATGCATATGGAGATATTTCTCCTCCATGTCACTGAAAAAATCTCTACAACTGTTGAGGAGGTAAATCCCCTCTGCGGACAAAGGCGATCCCTACTAGCCCAGCAGGGGTATAGCAACAATCACGAAATGTTGCAACGCAAGTTTCTAGTTACGAATGAAAAAACCAAAGATGGAGGCCTACCTAGAATCCAATGCTACGATTTGAAGAAGAGAGTGTTCCCGTTCCTCAGCCTCGTCAGATCACAATCCTCCACGATCTCCGTGGATGGACACCTGCACATGCAAGAAACAAACAGATACAAGCATAAAATCCATCATACACAACTAAATATCAGTCAGAAAGGATACTACATATATTAACATAATCGAAAACAGAGTGGAACCATAATCGTAATCATTCATTAAATAACAATCGAAAGAGATTACAACCAATGTTCTGACGTCGTGGTCTCCTTCGGATGGGTCTCCAGTCGTTCACGTCTCTCAAAGCTCGCCAGGGAAAGGGCAAATCTCTCCAGAGTCTCTCGATGATAGTCTCCTTACTTGAGTCGGCCTTAAGGGAAGAAAGAGGGCTCTTACAGCACAAAGTGCTCTTGGGAATTTGGAGATTCAAAGCTTAGGCACTTCAAGACTAGCTTGCCAGGAATTGAGCAAGCAGGAGGGGAAGGGGAGGGATTTGGGATCCCTATTATTGTGGATCGGCCCTATCAACAAGGAAGGTTCCATGGGAGGTGGAAAAACTACTTCCCTTCCATAGAACTCCCGCAGCGAAACCTCCCAACTCAAGATAGGCAATGGTTGTGAGTTTGTTTGGACTCAACTTCCGCCATCCATATTTAAAAAACAGTCCCTAAAATGGGTGGCGCGATTGCTGCTCTATGACAGAGCGCCAAGTGGCGCGACCTCTTTACAGGATTTCCCTGATTGGCGCGAGCACTGAACTGTCCGCCCGCGCCAATGCAAAAAGAGCTGTTTTTCATGGATTAATTTAAAGGAGATTGGGCTCTAGGGCACCAGTAACCAAGGCTTAGAGGAATGCATTGATGACGTTTTCAAGGCATGACAATGTTCACAGGTCACAAAATGGGTCCTCCATTGTGCGGGACGGGGAATGGTAGGGACGGTGACAAATTACTGTGTAACAACAACCTGTCATGTGGAATGACACACTTGAGTCCAAGTACCACACACTTCCCATCAAAGTGTTGGCCATGCATGCAATAAGGGTGAAGTCTAGCTCGAATTGTGAAGCCAATGCTTCACTTGATACTCCTCCTGAGTTATTCTTGCTATAATTTTTGTGTGGATACTTTGTAGCATTGTGCTCGACTTCATGACAATTGAAGCATTTTATTTTGGAAAAGTATTTCTTCTTTCCCCTTTGGCCGGATTTTGGTTTGGTTTGATACTTCTCCCCCTTTGCCCTTCTTTCCCTTTCCAACCAATGAATAATTTTCTTCATCCTCTACTTTGGATGAAGTTCCATCCTGGTTATTTCTCCTTAAACTTCTTGAAGCAAATCAGACCACAACCTTTGCAAATTTAGTAAATTTTCACTTCCATTCTGTTGTCGACACTACAACACCCTCCAAAATTTCACTACATTTTAATTTTGGAGCATACCTCATTGTCATATCGAGTGTTTCCAGGGTCGTTAAGTGTCATTTTGCATTGATTCATATGCTTCAAGTGTTATTGAGCTTTCTTAAGTGTCGTCACATTTTTTTAATATCCTTATAAGAATTTCATGGTTACAACATGTTTCTTGTTGTAAAATGAAAATTTTGGGTCGCAATCGCACACACTTCACCATTTGTACTTGGGGAATGTGCGTAAAGTGGTGTTTTGATGTACATTAATTGTTTGTTAATTTTGTCTAAGTTTTCTTGATGAGTTATTATGTGTCGCACATGGTTTTATGTCTAGAACTCATATTTTTCTCCCCTTGACCAATCATCCAGACTTAGACAAAATTCGGTCGCAAAATGAGCCAATTAAAAGCCAAAAGTGCATGAGAGCACTCTGAATCCTTGATGGGTGACCCCTAGTGTTCATAAGTGCACCCTACACCCTCCCATAGAGCTAGGCACACTCCAAAAGCACGAAGCCCCTTACCTATTCTGAACTGCTCTCTCAAAAAGTGACTAAGTCTTCCTTCAACCCACTCCTTCAACTCGAAGAAGTGTGCCCTCATTGAGTGCATTGGCACAACCTGAAGACCTGAAGCTCATTCCCTTAACCTTCCCTAATGCTCCATGCACCCTCTTTATCTGAATTGAGCACACTGTCACACCTTGAAGGCATGAAACCTCAACCTTTACCCTTCAATAGTGTGCCATGCAACCTTCATGTGTCCTCTTAGGCACATGAGTGCACCCCGAAGGCATGAAGCCTCAACCTTTAGCCTTTGGGATTTGACCCTCCTTCTTTCCCTTAGGCACATAGTGCACTCGGGAAGCCTGAAGCTTTACCCTTTGTACTTCGGACTTGGAACATGTGCCCTGCCTTGATTTCTTTCCTCCTTAGGGCGCATGAGCACATGTTGAAGCCCCAAATCTCCTCCTCCTCCATCCTTCAGCCTTTCGAAGTGTACCTTGCTCCCTAAAACTATGTTTACCATTTAAAGCACGTCGAAAGAAAATAAAAAAGTAAATATACATAAAACATGGTAGAGTAGGATATTTTCAAACCGATAGTTTCTCGTCGGGAGTGATTACAAAAACAAGTATTATACGAACCTTATGGTAAGCACACACAAGGAATATCAGGCAAAGACGATAAACAAAGGAAGCGCAAAAAGAACCAACAACACAATTAAAACTTGATGATAAAGACTCCAAATTTTGAAGACCCTTCAGAGGGTGGAAGCACGATGAGCATATGATGATGAAGAATAGACACAATGGAAACTGTGTCACTACTAAAGCAATTCCATGTCATCGTCACTGCTAGTCCCAATCATCCAAGATAGTGACGTCTCAAGTTTCATCAAATGATGATGTGGAAGACAAAATGTACCATTGTAATCATTGTAAATGTAGCACCCTCCTCCCACATCTACCCAAGTAACCAACCAACCGGGGTAAACATGTGACAAGAGGCTACTATGATCTTATTCAACCTCCCAGACCACCTTAAGGAAGTGGAACCGACACCACACAACTACACAAACCTTTTGTGCCTGCTACAGGAAACCCAAGAGACATACAAACCTTCCAATAGGCTATCCCCTAAATAAAATTGACCTTTTATAGCATCAATCCCCCAGTCACTCCCTTGACATGGGTAAGAGTGCGACTAGAAATTTCTAGTCACTTGCATAACATGGGCATGTGTGCGACTGGGGAATTTTCCTAGTAGTTTTGAGCCCGCGACCATGATTCTTGTGCCACTTTTGCAAGCACAGGGCTAAGGTGTGTTCCCATAACTCCATGACACCTTTAGGAATGAAATATAATAGTGGAATAATGATACAAATGTAATTACTTGAACAAGGACTTGAATAGACCCCTACTAGCCATGACATGCATTTCGTCAAACATGTCACAAATATGTACTATATAAGTTTAAACAACGTATATGAGGATAGGGGTCTCATACTTCTTTGAGAATATCTAAGAAGCATTGTTCCCTTATATCATTAGTTGCATTATCATCTAATATGCCATATATTCATTTCTCATTAATTTACAAATGAAGACATGATGAGAGACATACATTTTCACTGTCATAAAATACATCCATAACCATCATATAAACAACATAAATACTGAGGATACAACAAGCATAAATGTTACATAGAATCCAATACATTTACACATAAATTGCAAAGGAAAGGAAATCTTGTTCATCAATGCAAAATCCAACCCGGTAAGGGACTACCACGTTCCACCTTACCATATATTGGCTTAGCCAAATCTCTCTTCATCCAATCACCCTCGTGGCATATTCAAGCATGAATGTGGGACTCAAACCAAAAGAAACAACTAGGGATTCATGAGGCTAAACCACCTCACCCTCATCAATAGAAACAAAATTTTCCACAATCCTCACCAGATCACTAGGCCAAAATAATAAACATGTGATAACAAGATTTACCATGATCTCCACCAGATCACTAGGCCAAAAAATGCATGGATTCCACCACATTTCTCCACCTACATCGTGAGTAATTTTCCTGTCTCCTAGTCTCTAGGCTTTACCGAGACTCAACCATCTAGGCTTAACCCTATATCCCATCCCAAGATTCCTAGGCCTGATGGAGAGAAACCACATCTAGGATTTACCATATATCCCACCTTACATCGGTCGAGGATTCCTAGGCCCACCAAGGCAACACAAAAGTTTTCTTTAATACAACCCATAGTCTGATTCAAGGATTACTAGGCCATATTTTATTTGATTCAGAGATCCACCTCACTCATCTTCGAATCCATCCGACAATCCAACTCAAACAAAATATGAGAACCCCATCACACAATGGATATCCGGAAATGGCAAGGCTAGGTTGAAAACAATGTCACACCTGGAAAATTCCATGCCCATGATAGAAAGAGAACCAATAATACACATGCAATACCATGCATTCCAAATATAGCAAGGGAACCACACATGTAAATTGATAGCTGCAAAGAATCCTACTATAGTTGCTTGACCCTGCTCTTCCTTGCTTGCTATCTCCTTCCTCTTTTCCTTCTCTTCCTTTCTTAATCCAATGTTGACTTTCTCTAAGAAAACTACAAGTTTCCAAGAGAGTGAGAGAGAGAGAATAGAAATAGAGAGCTCCAAAATTGAACTGACAAAAGGTACCAACAAATCCTCATAAGCCTTTTTATCAATGAGGCCTTTATTTTCTTCATTTTCCATTATTTTCCTTAATTTTCCTCCTCACATGCAACTTGTAAGCTTTCACCTTCCTTTTCTCCTAATTTCCATTATTTTCATAAATAAATTTATAATTAATGCCACTTTGCCTTTCCAAATCCTTTGACATTTCCTTTTCCAATTTACTTAGCCATAATAAGCCAAATGAACACCCACACTAGGATGTTTTGCCCAACATTTGGCTTGGAATAAGTGTCCCATAACCATGGTTATTATTTTTCCTTTATTAAATTTTATTACATGGAATTTTCACTAGGGTTGTTACAGTATAATACTGACAAGTAGAAGTCCAAGGGTCATTTGTGAACTCAAGAGTCACGGAAGTCCAAAGGACATGTAATACCAAATATCATATGTAATTCCAAAAGTCATTTGGAACTTCAAAGGTTGTAGAAGTCCAAAGGTCACTAGAAGTTAGAAAGTCAAGAGTCCTGAGGATATGAAAGGTCACTCTTCAAGTTATAAATAGATACTCATTTATCATGTAAAGTAATTTTAGCCTTGGCTTCTCCCATAAGGCATAGAGATTTAATTTATTACTCTTAGGGAGAAATTAGTGGCTCCAACGCTCCATTATTTGAGCAAGTGATGTTCGTTGTATTCATGGATCCTAGGAATTTTAATTAATAATTGAAGCCTAACGACCAACACTTTTCATACATGGATTATGCATTTTTTTAAGACTATTCTGTGAATGTTTATGATTCGTGTTTTCTTTTTAGTAGTACTAAGTTAGTTGAATTATTTCGGTTATTTTAGTGCTTATCTTATTTATAAAGTGTTGCAATGGTTATAATGTTCGTCACATTCGTGTGGAAAATTATGCTAGATGTTAGATGAAATATTCTTGTCTGTTTGTTTCTTTATTAGGATGGTGCTATTAGTCCTCTCTCCTAGAGGCTCATTTTCTTTCCCACCTGTGGTAGAAGAACCTTGATGCACTTGCAACTGAACATTCACCAAGCACACTAGCTTTCTTTTCGGAGGCACATATGTGATTCTCTCTCTTGTTGATAGCTAAAGCAAAGGAAGATATTTAATTATATGACAATGAGGCCATATTCCGGATGGGGCTCCTATCTCAAACAGTGCGAGGTCTAGTGGGTACTGCATATCGAGGAGACCCCCTTGAATGTTGGCAGGTCAAACATTGTAAACATTTATGGTAATAAAAGGAGGGAAGCCAGATTTTTATGGCTGATAAATTCACCCACCCACATCATACTTCCTCTGGGAAAGGAAACAACATTCCCAACGCTTCTTCAACTCATATTCCTGAAGCAGGTGGATCTTCTCAACCCAATCTTGAACAAATTTGTGAGATTTCTTAGGAGCACAGTCGGGAAATTTGTCCCATAACTCATAAGTTCAAAAAGGATATCAAATTGATTCCTAGAGCACATAATACTCCTTATTTTCTGAAGAAGAAAGAAACCATTTCGACCTGGGTAGTGGCTTCTATAGTAGAAGATTTGGTTTTCGCTACTCTCAAAGAGTTGGATGAATTTGCAAAAAAACCATAGTAGCCTCCATCCTTTAACGGGGGTGACGGGGACAACGTTGTGTTTTCAGAAGACACTTTCCATGGGTTAGGCGGACATGAAGAGGAGGAAAAGGATCCATCAGATTCTGAAGAAGAGGAGGAGGATATAGACGAAGACATGGCAGACCAAGGTCTGTATTGGATGGCTCAGGCTCCACTTTCCCTTCTGAGTACTTTACATAAGATGCCAAGACACTTGGAAAAGTTGTTAATAAAATATGACCCTGAAAAGGCACTCAAAGAAGAAGACCATTTGGATGATTTCTTCATACACCTGCAGACACTTGAGGTACGTATGACGATGTTGCATTTAGACTCTTTCCTTGTACCTTAGATGGTAGATCCATTTCTTGGTATGATAATCTTCCTGCAAATTCAATTCAAAATTGGATGGGGTTTAAAAATTTGTTCCTTGAAAAGTTCGCATATGACAAAACCCCAACCATGTAATTAAAAGGGTTAGGGAATTTGAAGATGGGGAAAAAGAAAAGGTGAAGGAATTTAATCAAACATTCAATTGTATATTGAACCAATTTCCTCCAGAAATGGCACCTCATGACTCCATCACAATTGATTACTATACTTCTACCTTGCTAGTAAGCATTTCACAATTTCTAAAGAGAACAGTGAAAGAAACTTTGGCTTATAATTTTGAAGAAGCCATTATTTTTTAAAAGGAATCGCATGAAATTAGATTCATCGTTGATGATGAGCCATCCAAAGACTCCAAGGATACAGGAAAAACGTCTCAGGCCTCCTCGATCAAGGCAAGGGACAAAGAAGGTACTGATCTAGAGAGATTGACCCGCACTATCAAGAATTTGTCCAATGGATTGGTAGAAATTAATAAAAGGACAAGCGATACCATTATCAGTAGTAAGGCCCCGAAGTATAGCTTCTTGAAGAAATTGAATAACAACAACATCAAAAATATTCAGTCGACTAAGTCTGCACAAAGCTCAAATGTCGAGAGTACAGGCATGGACCAATATTGTTCGTTTCACCAAGAATATCATTTATAAAATACATTCCCACAGTGGAATCACAACATGAACACTCTGGTTGTGCATATTATTTATGTAGTGCTTGCAGATGAGCAAACTAAACAAACAGAAGAAAAGGAAGAATTTGAGATAGGTGAAGAGACTACAAGTGTCAGACACATAGTTAACACTTTCGGTTGTTTGTTCAATGCTAGGAAGAAAAACACCAACGAACCACCATCGAATGAGGCCCCTACTCAGAAGAAAAACAACCAATATAATTTGATAATTCAAGGGTCTATTCCTAAACAATAGTTGATGAGGAAAAATATAAAAGAATATTTTTTAAGGAAACTCACTCTGCTTGCCATCCAAGCTCCTAACAAGTCTGGATATGCTACCACAACAAAGAACACTTCCACCAACATTAAAATTAATACCGTCACACATGAAGTGCCAGGAAAATTGAATCCTACAGACACTTCAACAACACTTATTGCTATTGAATACAACATAGTCGAGGATATGAAGAAAGCACATGCAAACATTTCAATATTTGACCTCACAAGAATAGCAAGCCCGCGGGAAATGCTTGCCTGAACTTTGATCAAGCCTCTTCAGGTGACAATTCTTCTTCACAAAGGGTATTTGGTAAGTCTTTTTTTCCCCTAGAGTTGGTCGTTAATGCTGCAACATTAGAAGCTAACATTCTTTGCCGTCTGTTTCTATTGACTTTTGAAATTTTCAACTACAATGCTCACAATTGTCTAGTAGATTCTAGTGCAATTGTAAATGTAATGCCATTGTCTGTTGCCAAGAAAATAATTGCCAAATAGGAAAAAATGGAGGCACAGATCATTCAGTTGGACAGATATATGGTACAGGCTATTGGTGAACTTAGAAATGTGATTACCAAATTATATAAATACAAATGAGTTCACTAATGCATAAATATCATAATCGTGGACATACTGGAAGAATATGGTTTAATCCTTAGTAGAGACTGGTTAAGAAAATTACAAGGGTATTTTGAAAATGATTAGCCACATTTTTGGCTTTTGTACAAGGGCAAGAACAATTAGATACGAGTGGAAACAAAACCTTACATGAAATACACGGTTACATCCCTCGAAGAGAAAAATGTGTCAATCGCTTTTGCCGATCTAATTTTCAGTAATTGCTTTTTGGAAACTGACCTTGGGTGTTGTCTCGCAAAACTATCACTGATTCCACCAAATACACAGTTGGAGCTCCTTCCTTGTTCTCCAAATGGTTTAAATGATTTATGTAATATAGATACACATAACATTACTAGTAATAGTAGTAGTAATTGTATAGGAAATAAGTTAGTAGCTTGTAAATCTTAGACTCTTTACTTTGATGGTTCTAAGACATAGGATGATTTTGGAGCCATTTGTGTCCTTACAGACTTGCAAGACAAGAAACATGTACTTTCATGTCATATGGAGTTTGAGTGCACTAATAACACTGCAGAATAAGAAGCACTCGTACTCGGATTGAAGAAAGATATATACCTGAAGGTAGAGTTTATGAAGGTAATCGGTGACTCAGAGTTAGTCACTCGTCAAGTATGAGATATTATACATTGTGTTTCACCTCATCTCAAAAACTACCAGCAAGATCTATGGCATTTGATAAATCATTTTAAAGCTTTCAATATTGTTTCTCTTCCAAGGGTTAGGAATACAACAACATATACATTAGAAAATGTTGATGCTAGGATGTCGCCATTGAAAAATGGTTTTTATATTGAAATTTTATATAGACCATATTTACCTAATAATGTCTCTAACTAACGCATTTTCAATGACGACCAATAAATACTACACTTTATGGTGAATGTTGATTTGTTTAAAGATGTTGCCATAGATGAGGATGAGCACGAGCAGGCTCTGCAAGAAGCATCTCAAGAATTGAAAGGAAACACTATGCCAAAAGGTGTGGTGTCCTTGGAGAAGCTATATGACTTGCAGAGCCGATTTATAAGGCCAACAAACATAAAGTCTCAGAGTTCAATTCTCACATCTAAACTTGTCAATTTGGGAACCCCACAAGATCTTAAGTATGTTAATATCAGTACCTATTGTTCCTCGCTAGAGTGGCAAGATTTTATTTGTCTATTTAAGAATTATTGGGATGTGTTCGCTTGGACATATAATGATTTAAAGAATTATGATACCCACATCATCCAACAGGTGATTCTTATAAAACAAGGGGTGAAACTGTTCTAGCAGAACCTACAAAAAATTCATCTGACACTAGAGCCCCTTATTCATAAAAAATTGAGAAATTTGATGGACGCTCAGATCATATTTAAAGTCAAACATTCAACTTGGGTGCCCAACTTGGTCATAGTGAGAAAAAAATCTGGTGAAATATGCATATGTGTTGATTTCTGAAATCTTAACTGGGCTTTTGATAAAGACAGCTATCCAGTTCCATTCATGGAGCAGGTACTCTAGATATTTTCTAGGTCTGAAATGTTTTCACTATTAGATGGATTTTAATGTTATAATCAAGTTCTCGTAGAAAAACCAGACAAGTTGAAGACTACATTTCATACTAAATGGGGAAAATTCATGTTTAAAAGAATGTTGTTTGGACTAATCAATGTTGGTGTAACTTTTCAAAGAGCGAGGAACATCACCTTCCGTGGCCTTATAGGTCAGAATGTTTTTTTCTACTTAGATGATGTCACTGTATTTTCTAAGAAAAGGTCAGATCATGTACATCATCTAAAGCATATATTCGATTGGTGTCAAAAGTATGGGATTTATATGAGTCCCAAGAAGAGAGCCTTTGGTGTGTCCGAAGGGATACTTCTAGGGCACATCATAGCAAAGAGAAATATCAAGATTCACCCTGAGAGGGTCAAGGCTATCACACAGATCCCGCTCCTAGTGAATAAGAAATCCATGCAATATTTCTTAGGGACAATCAATTTCCTCATAAAATTTATCTCTGATTATGCACAGATAGTCAAACCTATATAGGAGATGGTTAAGAAAGATGTACTATATAAGTGGGAAAAATGAGAGAAGGACACTTTTGCTCGGATTAAATAGGGTATTTTCAATGCACCCACACTTTTTAGTCCAAATTATGGTAAGGATTTCTTTCTCTATAAATTTTCTTCAGATTTATCAATTTCAGTTGTATTAACTCAGAAGGACAATGAAGGAAATAAGCAAGCCATCTCTTTTACGAGCACTAGTTTACGGGAACCAAAATTAAACTACCCTTCCATTGATAAACACACATATGCAATATATAAGGCAGTGAAGTATTTCAAGCCCTACTTATTGAAAGCTCACACCATTGTATTCTTACATCACCCAACAGTAATAAAATTTCTTGTGAAACAAGAGTTGGGTGAGAAGAGGGCTAATTGGGTGACTTGCCTTCGAGAATATGATCTATATTTCAAACCAGTTCATACTATAAAGGGTCACGGCCTATGCAGACTAGATGTTGAAGCAAAGGATGCTCCAGAGTAAGACCTCTCTGGATGGGAGCAAGAAATTGTAATGTACAATGTTGATCACATTCCCCAGTCCATATCCATAGTGCCCTGGTATGAAAAGTTATGAAATTTTTTGGAACATGGCACCTTTTCCTCACACTTATCAACTAAACAAAAAATGGAAATCCACTTAAAGGCTCTATCATACCAACTGGTCCATGGAGTACTTTTTTAGAAGCACCATAATGGAGTTTTGTTAAGGTTCCTTGAGCCGCAAGATACAAAGAAGGTTTTGAAGGATTCACATGATGGAACAATAGGTTACCACTATGTGGGTGACACCACAATGCACAAAGTCATGAGGGTTGGTTAATATTGGCCTGCTCTTTTTAAGGACACTTGCACTATGTCCGCAAGTTCCAAGCTTGTCATAAATGTGTCTATCGTGATCAAAGGTCAACCACCCCAATGCTCTGAGTAGTGGTCTAAGAACCATTCCAAGGGTGGGGCCTTGATGTTATCAGAGAGATTATTCAACACTCGTCAAATACTCACTGTTATATCCTCACAACTACATATTATTTCACTTGGTGGTGAGAAGTAGTTCCACTCAGACAAGTAAATGACTAGGAAGTCATTCACTTTATACAACAAAACATCATCACTAGGTTTGGAGTTCCTACATCACTTGTATTTGATAATGAAACTTACTTCTCATCATTAAAAATTTATGAGTTTTCATTGGAAAAGGGATTCTTCTCAAGCATGCATCTAATTATTATCCCGAGGGGAATGGTATAGCTGAATCCACAAATAAAAATCTTATTCACATCATTAAGAAGACCATTTTCTCTAAAAAGATGAGCTAGCATACTACTTTGACTAATTCCCTTTAGGCCAACCATGTTACCCCTAAGCCTTCTCTAAAAACCTTGCCAAAATTTATGGTGTATGGTAAAGAAGTTATATTTCCTTTGAACTTGTACCTACTAGCCTTGAAACTCTCTCAGGTGTCACAAGGTAAACCTTTCCTACTGGTTCAGAACAAGACATACACTTTACTAAAACTCAAGGAAGAGTGGCTCAAAGCGAAGGACCAATTTTTCATGCATTAGCAATGTATAAAGCGCCAGTTTGATAGAAAATCCGCCGGGGAAAAGAGATTTGATGTGGGAGGCCTAGTTCTGAGATGGGTTAAACCCCATGAAGACAAAGGTAAACATACAAAGTTTTAGCCTTTTTGGATTGGACCATTCACAGTTGAAGAGAAAAATGGCCACAATTATTTCAAGATGAAATATTTGGATAGGAGGCTTGACCCCCTGCTCGTGAACGACCTAGATATAAAACATTATTTTCAGTAGCAACTACAGGTTTTAGTTCCTGTACATATTTTTTTTCATCTTTTCTTTGCTTGTATGTTTTGTGTTTTCGTTTCTAAGTTTCATGTATTTTATGTTCTCTTGTGTCAGACATTTACATAAATAAGACCTGTGTATGAAAGTGCACGACCCAAGGAATTTTTAGTGCAATGAAAGAGGAATGTGGCATATTCAACGCTTGGCTACTTGTTTATTTTCCTTCTTTGTTTTAGGGAAAAGCCATAGGTTGAGGTAAGGTCAGATGTAAAATAAGATTTTACTAATAGGTGAACCTATTAGACTCGTTCCTATGCTAGTGTCTGAATCACTACACTTGGTATATGTCTACTTGTATATTAATTCTTGCCCAATCTAGTAGAAAAGGGATAAGGGGAAAATCTAAAGAGAGAAAACCTAATCATAGGTTTTAAGATAATTCTTTGAAGGGGAAACCTTCTCTGCTCTTAATAAGTCGGGATCCCTCTTCCAATCGTTTAAAAAATAAGTGTCGATGCACATTTATTTTAAATAACTAAATAAAATGTGAAAGAAGAGAAGGATTCATGTGCAGGGAGGTGAAGCAAGCGACTTCGTCGGGGTATTTTGCAGGATCGTTGGAAGCAAAGAAAAATGTATGCCTCTGAAGTGACTCTATCAAGGTACTTTCCAGGCCTGCTGGCAGCGTAGCAACACCATAGATGAAAATTCATACTATGAATATCATAAACTCGTCGTGCACATTACCCTTCCTATATCAAAACAATTATGGTATGGTGTTTCTTTATTTGTATTCAACCAAGTAGAGAAAAGTAATATGTTATGTGTAAAGACGAGTCGAAAAGGGGAACTTGGGGAAATCAATAATTCATGAAGGTATAACCCTTAGCTGAAAGATATTTTTGGACAGAGAAGTTGAAGTCCACCCAGTGTGTTCCAAGTGTTATTGTTGCTAAAACACCCTCTAAAATTTCACTGCATTTGAATTTTGGATCCTAGCTGCCTCATTGTCGCATCGAGTGTCGCCTTGGTTGTCAAGTGTCATTTTTTGTTGATCCATATGTTTCAAGTGTTCTGGAGTTTTATTAAGTGTCATCGCATTGATTTGAATATACTTACATGAATTTCATGGTCACAACACATTTCTTGCTGTAAAACGACACTTTTACATCGTAGTCGCACACACTTCACCATTTGTACTTGGGGAAGGTGCATAAAGTGGCGTTTTGATGTAAATTCATTATTGGTTAAGATTTTCTAAGTTTTATTGATGAGTTAGTATGTGTTGCACATATTTTTATGTACATAACTCATCTTGTCTGCCCCTTGACCAATCATCTAGACTTAGACAAATTTTGGTCACAAAATGAGCCAATTAAGGCCAAGAGCGCATAAGTGCACTCTGAAGCCTTGATGGGTGACCCTTCATTGTTCAGAAGTGAGCCCTGCGCCGTCCCACAGAGTTGGGCGCACTCCAAAAGCATGAAGCCCCTTCCTTGTTCTGTAATACACCCTCAAAAAGTGACTATGTCTTCCTTAAGCGCACTCCTACTCGAAGAAGTGCACCCTCCTTGAGCGCACTGGAAAATCCTGAAGACCCAAAGCTCAGACCTTCAACCTTCCCTAATGTGACATGCACCCTCTTGAACTGACTTAGTGCACTTTCACACCTTAAAGGAATAAAGTCTCAACCTTCAACCTTCAATATTGAGCGATGCACCCTTCTTGAGGCCTCTTAGATGCATGAGCTCACACTGAAGGCACGAATCCTTAGCGTTCAACCTTTGGGAGTGCAAGCTGCACCCTTGCTCTTTCCCTTGGTAGTATAACACACTTAGGAAGCCCAAATGTTTCCCCTTCATCCTTCATACTTGTGACATGCGCCCTGCCTTGATTGATTTCCTCCTTAGGGTGCATGAGCGCATGATAAAGCCCCAAAAGTCCCCCTCCTCCATCCTTTAGCCTTTCGTAGTGCACCCTTGCACCCTGAAACTTTGTTGACCATTTTAATTGCACCAAAAGGACACAAAAAATATAATATGCATAAAAAATGGTATAATAGGATATTTTCAGACTGACAATTGATCATCATGAGTGATTGCAAAAATAGGTATTACATGAACCTTATGGCAAACACACACAAGGAATATCGGGCAAAGAGGATAAACGAACGAAGCGCAAGAAGAACCAAGAACACACCTAAAAATTGTTGCTCAAAGCACCATGAAGACTCAAAAGTTTGAAGACCCTTTGGAGGGTGGGAGCACCTCGAGCATATGATGATGAAGAATAGACACAGTGGAAACCATGTCACTAATAAAGAAATTTGATGTCATCAGTCATTGTTAGTCCTAGTCATCCAAGATAATGATGTGTCAAGTTTCATCATATGATGATGTGGAAAACAAAATGTATCATTGTAATCATTATAAAATACAAATAAGTAGAATTCCAAGGGTCATGTGTGAACTCAAGAGTCACGAAAGTCTAAAGGACATGCAATACCAAAAGTCATATGTAATTCCAAAAGTCATTTGGAACTTCAAAGGTTGTAGAAGTACAAAGGTCACTAGAAGTTAGAAAGTCAAGAGTCATGATTACATGAAAGGTCACTCCTCAAGTTATAAATAGATCCTAATTTCTCATGTAAAGGAATTTTAGCCTTGGCTTCTCCCATAAGGCATAAGAGAGATAATTTAGTACTTTTGGGGAGATAGTAGTGTCTCCAACGCTCCATTATTGGAGAAAGTGATGTTGGTTGTATTCATGCATCCTGGTACATTTACTTAATAATTGAAGCCTGACATCCAACACTTTGTACATGGATTATGAATGTTCGTAAGACTTTTCTTTGAATGTTTATGATTCATGTTTTCTTTTCATTGGTACTAAGATAGTTGAATTATTTCAGTTATTTTAGTGCTTATCTTATTGAGAACATGCTACAATGGTTATAATTCCCGTTGCATTCCTATGGAATATTCTGCTAGATATTAGATGAAACATTCTTGTTTTTTTGTGTCTTTATTAGGGTGGTACTATTACCTCTCTCCTAGAGTCTCACTTTATTTTCCCCTTATGGTGGAATAACCTTGATGCACTTGCAACTGAACATTCAACAAGCACACTAACTTGCTTTTCAGAGGCACATATGTGATTCTATCTCTTGGTGACAACGAAAGCCAATGTATATATTTAATTAGAAAATAATTGGGTCTTATTATGGATGGGGTTCCTATCCCAAACAATGTGAGGTCTATTTGGGACCGCATATCGAGGAGACCCCCTTGAATGTTGGCGGGTCCAGCACTATCAACACATTCACAGAATCTTGGTAGTTATGCCAGGATTTTGGAAGGCCTAGAAGAGCTAGGCTCACTATTTCATCTTCTGCAACAATCACAACAACCCCTTCAAGCTCATCTCGAACTTGTGTAAATCTGGTGAGATACTGCAGAATAATGTCATTCTTTTGCATCTTGATATTTCAAAGTTTCTCTTTGAGGGAAAATATTCTATGGCCACGGTTATTCTCGAATAGCTCTGTCACTTCCTTCCACATTTCGAAAGGAGTTTATTTCCCATGGATATATGAGACAATGTGGTCTCACACTCTCTCCAATATTATTCTCCTCACCTCCGCTACATATTTCTTCCATTGGGGTAGGTTCTGGGCATAAACTGATCCTGGTTTTGGAATTTTTGTCTTGACATAATCCAAAAATCTATTGTCATCAAGCACTGCCTCCATGTGATTCTTCCATGCAATGCAATTCGATTTTCCTTCCAAGGCATACTCTAATATCATCCCATTGAAGGTCATATTTCCAAGTCTACAGAGATCCTGCTGCACTGAAGCTACAATTTCGAACTTCCTGAGGAAAAAATTTGAAATTCAAGTTCTAATGTGAATCCAACTCTGATACCATGTAGAAATATGGTGATAGAATTGCAACTACTCAAGAAGTTTGATCTAAAATCAAGAGACACATTTCTACTCTATTGATCTATGAAATTTGATTCACAATTTAGAACAAAATTCACAAACATGCAATAAGAAAAACCACACATTCACAACATTTTTCTAGAGGAACCCAACTGGGATAAAAAAAATGCAGGCCTAATTGCATTAATCAGATGAATAGAGAATGTATTATAATTTATATCTCGCTTTGAGCACAATCTGCAAGTGAATAACTTATCTCTATGTTCAATGAGAAGCTCTGACACAAACTTAGTCAAATTTTGCCTTTGCTTGAGCCCCTATTTTTTAGGAATTTTCATTCAATTTATTGCACAATTACCAAGGAGTGACACTAGTACACTCAAACTAGTTTACAACTGCTTGTTACACTTCCTTGGAATATCCACCATAGTTGAGGAACTCGAATTCCTTGGATGCACTAGCTATTTTGAGTTAATTGATAAGTTAGCTAGATGATCACTGAGTTATACTGTTGTCCCATTTCCTATGTGACTTCCACTAGTTCTATCAATAGTTATAACTATTTTAACTGAGTACAACTGGAAATAACTGACCTTTATTGCTAGAAATTAGCAATCACACATGCTTAACTGAACTGCAATCCATCTAACTCGAATTTATTAAGCTAATTGAGTGACAAGAGCCATGTCACCTCAATTAACTTCCTCCAAGTTGTCTTCTAATGTGGAAATTCAAATTTTCTCAATTTGACCAAGGAAATTTCAAATTGAGACTTTCTTGCTACACTTCTCAATAATTTTCGCCTACATCATAAGTCCCACCACAATTGTCTCATCATTAACATCACTCAACCAATTCATATCTCATATTTTCTCATCTCTTCTTATCTATTCTCATTTATTGAACACTCTCAAATCTAAATAAGAATAATTTGACATCATAGGGGAGCTCAAGCTACCACCCTCTATCCAAGAAAAGTAGGCAAGATAACCCAACTTATTAAGAGAGACAAGGATCACAAATCTTATTTCCTATTGATCTTCCCACCTTAACCCTTAAGAATCAAGTGGTCGAACACATGTATCCTATCGCTTGAGGAGGATAACCGAACTCACCTATGGTAAGGATCACAAATTCCCAAGTATTCTCACCCATTGGCCAAGTGGGGAGGATAATCCCAACAAGCCCAACTTGTGGGTAGGATGACAACTAGGGTATACTACATTAATGGTAGGGGAGGATAGTCAAATTTTCATAAATTACAAGGATCACAAACACCCTATAGTGAAAATAGGTAGGATATCCCAACTTTCAATAAGTATCAGGGATTAAATATCCTATTTTCAAAATATCCCTCAAGCCCAGTAGTTCTAATAGCTTAATTCCTCACCCTAGGATCTTAGACAGGGGGGAAGAACATAACTCAATATTCTTGATCAGTAGGGACCCTTACCCAGGAGGGCCATATCCATCAGTCCAAGCTTCTCTCTGAAAACCAAGGATTTTGCTTTCAATAAATCTTTGATGAGTAAGTTTTTTATCTACTTGTTAGTCAAAATATGATGGAGTCTTACAACTCCTCAGTGAACCATGTCTCATATATAATGATATTTGATCTCAATGTGCTTGGACATGTCATGAAACACATAATTCTCTATTAATTATATCCCACTCTTATTGTTTCAATATATCACCATTGTATCCAAGACTTGTTCAAACAACTCTCCAAAGAGCTTCCTCAACCATATTGCCTCACATCTAGCCATGCTAGCAGTAATATACACTGCCTTGATGCCACTCAAAGCTACATAATTATGTTTCTTACTAATATGAGATATCATGGCAGACCCCAAACTAAAGTAGCACTCATATGTGCTCTTCCCATCAATAACATTTCCAACCCAATCAAAATTGGTGTACCCATGAAGTCTCACATCTCTGAAAGTATATCTTAGACCATGGTTAATCATCCCATGCAAATATCTCAGCACATGCTTGGCAACAACCCGGTGTGCATGAAGAGGATCAATCATGAATTCACTCAAAGTGTTAACTACAAAGCATATGCCTAGATAGGTGTTCACAAGGAACATATATGCCCCATTAAATTATCGATACTTAGAGGGATTTGCCAAATTAGGTCCAGTCGCATCTCCATATAACTTCTTTAAGTTCATCTCCATCGGTGTGGTCAGGGACTTGCATTCTATGATTCAAAATCTTTCCAATAGTTTCAAGACATATTTTCCTTGAGAGAGGAAAATCTCTCTGGTCTTTTTCCACACTTATAGTCCCACTAAGTAATGCATCAAACCAATATATTTCATTTTTAATTCAGAGGCCAACTCCCTCTTCACTCAAGTATTAGAGGCTCTCTACCTTTCAAGAATAAATCATCAACATATAAAACAAAAATGAGAGGCATATCGTAGACCACTTTTAAGTAGAGGCTTGGGTAAACATTGCTTCTCATGAATCCAATATTCACCATGTAATTATCAATACGGGCATACCAAGCTCTAGGGGCTTGCTTCAAACCATATAGTGCCTTCTTCAACCCGCAAATGTGATTTTTCCTGTCATGTACTTCAAATCCCTATGGTTTCTCAACATATTCTTCATCCTATAGAATGCCATGAATAAATATAGTCTCCACATCCATTTGGTGAAGTGCCCATCCTTGAATGGAAGTAAGGGAAAAAATGATCGAATATTAGTATAGCGGGAAATAGGTGCAAATATTTAATCATAATCTTCTCCCTCTTTCTACGAGAAACCCCTAGGCACGAACATCGCCTTATATTTCTCAATACTTCCAACATCTCCATGCTTGATCTTGTATATCTATTTCAAAGTCACGAAATAATTTCCTTTGGGTATCAGAACAACATCCCACACATCATTCTTCATAATGGATTCATACCCTTCGACCATGACATCTTTTCAAACTTGTTCTTTCACAACTTCTTCAAATGTGAGAGGCTCAACTTATATGGTGAAGATCATAGCTACAACATATCCTTGGTATCGACATGCCTTCTTGCTTTCTCTAAAGCTACCTATGACATCGACATGTGTTTCAACATCTTGTAAAGTGTCTTGAATCCAAAGGGGTCTCTTCCTGGTAGGAATATCACATGGAGGAGGAACCAAGGGATCCATAGGTTCCCTGGGATCATCAACAATATCCTTCTCATATTCTGGCACAAAAGGACCTTCTAGTATGATCTAGGTGTATATTGGTGGCCACACGCCTATTCCACTTGGACCCCCAACACTGTTTATTTCAGTTTCCTTAATTATAGTAAACTTTACTATTTTTTGTAGTTTTTCAGGTCCTAAACTTCCATATCCATTTTGAGGCCCTAAACAATATTTTTTTTTAAAACAGGCAAACCCTTACATTGCAATTGGGATCTGCAGTAAAAAATTGTTGTCCTCAAATGGATATTTTTAACGAGCTATCGTACACATCAAACAAGGATTGTATGCCAAAGTTATGATGCCGAGAAGTTGATGTACTAACTAAACCAAATAGGGCCCACACACATTTAGCGCTTCATCTCCTAGGGTTAGGTTTTATTATGGTTAGGGTTTTCTATTGTTTCTCAATAATAAAAAGGCATTTGATCCTCATTGTAACATAGTTCAGAAGGAATGTAGTTGTCACATCTCTTAGAGATAAGCTACCATCATCCGAGCTAGTTTGTTTCCATTATGCATGTAAATAATTTTCAGTATTTGTTATTAACTAATTGAAGTTCACTTTTCACTATAGATATGTGTTTCTGTTTAATTATGTATTTCTTTTTTTCCTGCATAAATTCGGATCATATTAACTCCTTGTCATCATCCTTCTTCTCAACAAGAGAAGGTGGAGGAAGGTCCCTTGCTTTTTCAAGGGAAACATCTTCATCGAAAGTTACATTCCTGCTAAACTCGATTTTCCTTTGACCAAAAAAATATGTTCTACAAGATTTAGAATTTTCACAATATTCAATAAATTTACCTTTCTTTCTGGTCGCTTCTAACGTGTTCCTATTTTCCTTTGGCACTTGAAATCATTCAGGGCATCCAAAAACTCTCAGATGACCAGCAATGTGCTTCACAACAATAAACACTTCTTTGGGAGTCTTTTCACTGAGGGCTTGATGATGAATATTGTTTTGAACATAGATCGTTGTATTTGTAGCTTCTCCCCAAAGGAACTTTGGCAATTTTTTTATCATGCAATATAACTCAGGAAACCTCCATGATGGAACTATTCTATCTTTCGGCCACACAATTTTTCTCTGGATTATACAGTATAATAGTTTCCTTCTTTATTCCAACCTTCTTGCAAAATTCAATGAACTCGTTTGAATTATATTCTCCACCATTGTTGGAGCTAAAAAATTTAATTCTCTTCCTTGTTTGATTCTCTATTAGTGCTTTGAAATCCTTGAACATGTCAAATTTTTCGTCCTTATGCTTCAAATAGAATATCCATGTTTTCCTGGAGAAGTCATCAATAAATATTATATAGTAAAGGTAGCCACCAAAGGAGTGCACATGCATGGGTCCACATAGGCCAGAATGAATGAGCTGTAGAATATCATTGGTCTTGATTTTGCTGGAGAAGAATGTTCCCCTTGACTTCTTTCCAATGGCACATCCTGGACATACTCCATCATGACTATTTTAAACATCAGGAAACCTGAAAACCATATTTCTTACTTTATGTAGGACTTTATAATGTGCATGTGACAACCTTTAATTCCATAACTCACTTTGATGATTGATATCATGGACCATATCTCATGGTGTTCTTCTATTGACTCTATAGAGCCCTTCAATTCTATATCCCAAGGTGAAATCATCCCTCATGCGAGATTCCATAGAATAGGTGAGTACCTTTGCTTTTATGAAGCCTACTCTCATCCCTTTATCTTCCAAGGCATATATACATACTAGGTTCTTCTTTGGTCCTGGAACATACATAAGATCATGAAGAATAATGGATTCACCAGATTCCAAATGAAATTTGACAGAACCAAAACCCCTCACAGGATAAGTAGAGTTGTCTCCAAGGATGATCTTTATATTTATCTCCCTCTCAGCTATGTTTGAGAGGACTTCATGGTATTTAGAGAAATTTCTAGAGGCCTCACTATCTACCAACCAAATGTCACATGAAAGTGGAGGAGAATAACTAGAAAGCGATGAAAGGAGAATATATTCAGATTGATTAGCAACTCCATTATTTTCGCACTTGAATTCCTTGAACTATTTTGAGGACGATGGACTTCTTCTCGATCACGAGGATCATATATTCTTCTTCTATCATAGAACCTGGTGTTGTTGAAGCCATGATTGTTGTTGTAATTGGACCTTGGAGCATATTATTTTTTCAAGAAATATCTCGCAAAGTTTCCATATCTATTGCACTTGAAACAATCAACTTTTTTCTTCTTAAATCTTCTTTGAGAGTCCATGGATGTTGTCTTCCTTGAGTTAGATGGAACTCCTCTTCCTTTCATTTTCTAGCATCAAGCAACAAATGCAGAGGGCTCTCCTTCTTCATGATTTTAAATCCTCCCTCTAAATATCATCTTGGTTTCTTCTTAAGTGCACTTGCCAACGATCTCATCAAATGTTAGAAATTTTACCACTGTTGCTTATAGTAGTGATGAAGGCTTCCAAAATAGGAGGAAGGCCTTGAAGAGTGGCTAACACCAACTCTCTAGTAGATATAGGCTCACCAAAAGTATGCAATTAATCCCCTATTTTGGATATCCTCATGACATAGGATTGTACAAATTCTCCTTTGTTCATCTTCAGGTCCTTTAGTTGATTCTTCAAGGAGAGGATATTATTCAAATTTTTGACCTTATACATCCCAACCAACTTATCATAGATGTCCGTAGACTTCTTCAATTTTCTAACATATTTAAGAAAATTATATTTTAGAGAATCAATAATAATTTCTTGGCTGATCACCTTTCTTATACTTGGACTTGGAAGCAACAAGAGAATTTTCTGGGGGCTTAGTTACTTTTCCTTCCACATATTCCAAAACATCATTTTCATCCAATATCACTTCCAACCTGATCTTCCAAGCAACAAAATTTGATGAGTCACACGTCTTTTTAGAATCCTTGAAGTAAGAGGTGAACATATTGACCAAGTCAAATAGGCTTCTTTAGTTTCTTTCAAAGATGATTGCTTTAGTCTCTTGTCTCCTTGGTATTTTCTTCACCTCAGCTCTGATATCATGTTAATTTTCCATTGTTCTATGCTATTACAATCACTTAGCCCAATTTTTTCTTCAATTCGAAATCACTTATAAAAAAATTTAATCTTGTCATGGAAAGTATAAATTGTAGATAGAATAGTAAATGCAATGTACAATAGAAGAAAATCAAGAGCAATAAAAAGATACATGAGATTTGGTTAAAGAACAGAGAAAAACCCCACAAGGGGGGAAACCCTTTCAAATTATTCTTCTATTATATTGTCATCAAATGTTTAGTAGAGATATTACAATGTTCCAATTCATAAATCAAGAGTCAAATTTAAACGTTTGACCATCCAACAATACCAACCAAACAATATCTGAAATATGAGCCCAATAGTTAAATCTTGACGCAGAGCTGAACCCCGATACAAGTTGATTCACCTTTATTTTTTTCAAAATGAAACGGCAACCTCTGGCTGTATCAAATTGCAGATTCAGAGAATCGATACTTCGATCCTGAGACCTGTGGCTTCTGCTGCACCACTCAGAATTCCCAACTCAGGATCTCCACCCCTAATCCGGTCTTCCTCTGCGCTAAGGTTGTGGATCGACCCATATTCGATATGAGCATAGTTTCCATCGTAGATTGAATTCACCATTATCTGCATATAATTACCAGTTATACACAGAGAGCATGGATTCAGCGTGTTCGGCTCCAATTCTTTCTACGACGTAATTCGTTCCTTTGAGCTCGTCTCTCCACCTTGATAGTCCTTCATTAAAAGGTTGAGCCTCATTGACTTCTTGTATTGTGACATAAACATGAGAATCGAGATCGATTATATAAATCGAATCCTGTCTTCTCAATTTCTCTCAGCAATTCTTACACAGAGTCGTATAATAATAACAAATGGATTATGAAAAGATCAGAACCTCTACATACATTCGAGATAAATGTGTAGTTCATTTATGTACAGAGAATGTAGATCCTAGAGCCTTCAAATTATACACAGGACCCAATCCGGCCTCGTCTGCATCTACACTATGACAACACATAACTATTAAATTGCCATCGATCCTTACATGATCGATGGTCAATAAACCACTGAAATCATGACATGAATTCATGAAATTTAAGTCAATCATAACCCACACTAACACACAGAAATCTATACAACATAGTATATCTATTATATACAAGATTCACATACAACTAAGGCATTTTAGCCTCAGCACGCAAATTCTCCTACGACTACATTGAATTCGCTCATGTCCTCACTCACAAACACAAACTCGCTCTTATAGAAGTTTACAAAGGACCAAGAATCGGTTGAGATGCAGCATCTCTCCAAATCGCTCAAACAACCCTTCATCTCCTCAACCGCACACATGGCAGATCATTTCATTCAATCAGTTACAAAATTCAGTATCGGTAAAAAATTTCACCCCAATTTGCATGATCGTTCGCATACCCAGCTTCAGATTCGACTTGATTCAAATCTGTCCAGATGCCCCTGCATCAGACTCCCGAGGAACAAAAATTTATGACCTCCTGCTCATATGTCTTCTCTAATTGGCAGCAGTTCTACCCACATCATCTGTGGAACTTCTACTTGTGATCTTCCTGTAGCAACATCTCCTGGAAAATTCTCACCCACATCCTCTGCGAAATTGTCCTCTGTGAGCTGCAACAAAACCTCTGCAATAGAAAGTCCTCTCTGCTACCAGATACCTCACCAAGCTTCTCTCATGAGCTCCAACTTTTGGCGTCTCTTTGGTTCGCTCCTGTGGAACCATATAAGCACTCCTGCTCTAGGCTGCTGCCATCTTCTCACCTTCCTTGGCTGCTACCTTCCAAAAACATGAAAATCAAAAGCTTCACAAAACTTCACAAAAGTGTGCCTCTTCTTCCTCTGTATGCAAACTCCTTCTCCTTCACAGGAATCATTTCCCTGCTCTGATACCACTTGACGCAGAGTTGAACCCCGATACAAGCTGGTTCGCCTTTCTTTTTTTTCAAAATGAACCTGCAACCTCCGGCTGTATCAAATTGCAGATTCAGAGAATCGATACTTCGATCTTGAGACCTATGGCTTCCGTTGCGCCACTCAGAATGCCCAACTCAGGATCTCCACTCCTTCTAATCGAGTCTTCTTCTGCACTAAGGTTGTGGATCGACCCATATTCGATATGAGCATAGTTTCCATCGTAGATTGAATTCGCCATACTCTGCATCTAATTAGTAGTTATACACAGAGAGCATGGATTCAGTGCGTTCGGATCCAATTCTTTCTACGGCTTAATTTGTTCCTTTGAGCTCGTCTCTCCACCTTGATAGTCCTTCATTAAAAGGCCGAGCGTCATTGAATTCTTGTATCGTGACATAAACATGAGAATCAAGATCGATTATATAAATCGAATCTTGTCTTCTCAATTTCTCTCAACAATTCTTACACAGAGTCGTATACTAATAACAAATGGATTCTGAAAAGATCAGAACCTCTACATACATTCGAGATAAATGCGCAGTTCATTTATGTATAGAGAATGTAGATCCTAGAGCCTTCAAATTATACACAGGACCCAATCCGTCCTCGTCTACGTCTACACTATGACAACACATAACTATTAAATACCACTGAACTCACGACATGAATTCATGACATTTAAATCAATAATAATCCACACTAACACACAGAAATCTATACAACACAGTATATCTATTATATACAAGATTCACATACAACTAAGGCATTTCAGCCTCAGCACGTAGACTCTCCTATGACTAGATTGAATTCGCTCATGTCCTCACTCACAAACACAGACTCGCTCTTATAGAAGTTTACAAAGGACCAAGAATCGGTTGAGATGCAACATCTCTCCAAATCGCTCAAACAACCCTTCATCTCCTCAACTGCACACATGGCAGATCATTTCATTCAATCAGTTACAAAATTCAGTATCGGTAAAAAATTTCGCCCCATTGCATGACCGTTCGCATACCCAACTTCAGATTCGACTTGATTCAAATCTGTCTGGATGCACCTGCATCAAATCTCATCAACAAGTCAAATCTAAAGTTCTGTCCAAAGTCATCAACAACTATAACAATCCCAAATGGTCAACTCAACATTCAATAGGAATCCAAAAGAGATTGGTCAGCTGTCAAAAAATGCAGCCTTGAATGTTGGTCAAAGTGTAGTAAAAGAAAACCAAAAATAGTCCTCCAAATTTGGTGAAAGTCAAAGTAAAAGTCAAAATATGTTAAAACCCTAGTTGCAAATCTATAATCAACCAAAGTCAGAGTGCCCATAAATTTTCATCCTCTTTGTTGAAGAATTTTACCTCCAAAATAGATGAAAAATATCAAGTCAAACCAATTCAAATCAATCCTAAAATCCAAAAGACAACGCTAGTCAAAGGCTGGTCAAAGACATAATTCAGCTTGATCAAAGATCTTCTCTCTCCTCCTCACACATGTGAAAGAAACTTGAAATTTTCAGATGAAGTCGAACCTCCAAGAGAAGAAGAAGATGTGTGATGATGATGTCCAAACGAGGTGACATTGAGGTATATTTATATGCTTCTTTGGAGACCCAATTAATACTTTAGGTTGACTTGTACTTTTGTGTACTTGTGGGTTTTCCATTAAAAATAATATTTTTCCTTGACCAAATTAAATTATTCCAAGGGAAAAGAGGGTTTTCTTTGGATGAGTAAGGTTTTCCAAAGGAGGGAATTTATTCCTAAGATTCAAAATTAACATTCATGTTGTCTAGGGAAGTATGGGGATGCTTATAGGAATTTTCCTTCATAGGTGAGATTAGTAGAAAAAACTATTAGGATAGTACCTACGTTATTATACTATATAGAAACACGACTTTCTTAGATTAGATTTTATGAACCCAATCATGAAATTCCACTTCTTTGTATCTTTTGGAATTGGTTTGACAAAAATATGTGCTCTCAATCAAAAGATATGCAATTTGCAAAATTCACAATCGTCATCAAAAGAAACCATAAAACAAGTTGTTTTTAAATTGTTAATAAATTCAATATCCAAAATCCATATTAGATGATTTTTTTAAATAGATAATTTTTTAGATAAATCCATTTGTTGGATCAAATTCTTCAAATTTTGCACAAAAATTTCAGAAGTCTGCCTAAATTCTTCCAGCGAAATTTGCACCTGCAAAAACCCTAAAAAATGATGGTTTTCAATTGTTGATAACTGCACTTTTGGGATTGCCCATGGGGATTTGAATTGATGGTGACTGGGCATATTATTAAGGTACTCCATGGGAAAATTTCATCACTTCAAATCCCCTCGTGGGTTAGTCGACCAAAAAAACATCACTTTTGGGACTTCACTTTTGATGATTTTTTTTTAATTAGGTATTTTTAGAGAGGAATTCAGTGTTTTATTGGGTTCTTCCAATTTTGCATTTAGTTTTTTTTTCGAGAGGAATTCAACGTTGGATTGATTCTTCTAAATATGCACATAAATTTTCAGAAGTTGACTTGAATTTTGCTATCCTCTTTTCCCCATTAAAAAAAATGAACATAACAAAAATATTTATCCCACTTTGTGCTAAAGAAATAATTTTGATACCACTTGTAGTGTAATTAACATGAAATATACTGTGAGACAAAACCCAAAAACCTAGGAAAAAAAAAGATATAAACCCAAGGAAAAACTCTTTGATAATAAAAAACATAGAATTATGTTCACTTGCATCTTCAGGGGGGCTACCTCCAAGAGCAATGCTCTAAATACAATCACAACTCGTGATAAAACATAACGTAGCTTTTTGTTCAATTATGTTCCCATGAATAATATTACCAGACTATGGGCCCACTTCTTATGAAAGCATGCTAATTAATTTGGGTTTTATTAACAAATATGAGCCTTTTTACAATGAGTGACTATTAAATAACTTTTGAGTGAGCTAGATGCATTAATAATGTATATAAGGGGGTTAGGGTAGTAACCTAACATATCACATATCCATCTATGCCATTAAGCAATGAACAAATTTGATAAAACTCTTAATATGACCCTAAGGATGGATTGACTTATATGGATCAAACTTGGGCAGCGATCTGTCTGCATTCTTGGGTAGATTATGGGTAGGACCTAACACATTTGGTGCATCTCAAGCCAACCATGTAGGTAACTGAAAAATGTGTTGATGTTATTTACATAAGTGTATATGGAAACATATTCAAAGTTAGAAGAAATTAAATGTGTTGACTTGGTATTAATGATAATATGATTTAAAATCAAGCTTCCTATTGTGGTGAGTAAAATGATGAACCATTAAATATAGATATATAGTGTATTTCATGTTAAGGTGGATTCCTTGAGTAGTGACACTCAATACAATTTTGTTAGGAATCATTAATAGTTGTGTCACTTTCCATGTTAGAGTTTTTTTCTAAGTAATACATCTCCGGAAAAACCTCAGACACTTTCTCTCATTTCAAAGATGTTACCCAGGATAAATACTATATTATCTAGGGCATGAGAACATGTCAACCACAAAACACAACATCGATACAACAATATACTCGTTAATAGCTCAAAATGTCACTAGTGGTAATTGAACTTGTGTGGAAATGATAAGTTCCCCTCAACCACCTAAACTAGACCCAATTAACCACTTATATATTAGATATGAATTCAATATAATAATTAAATATTAATGTAAAAATCCACCATAACCAATTAAAATTATTATAAAATTCAATGAAACACAATGTAAAGATATAACATGTCTTTAAAACATGGTTATTGTAACATTATATATTTTCATTTTTATTTCATCATTAAAATTATTATAAAATACAATGAAACACAATGTAAAGATATAACATGTCATTAAAACATGATTATTGTAACATTATATATTTTCATTTTTATTTCATAATCTTTAATATCAAAATCTCATTTATGTTACAACTTACAATTTTCACTCAAGAAAATAATTGTTATTTTCTTCTATGGATGGGTAAGGTTTTCCAAAGGATGGAATTTCTCCCTAATCTTTAAAATTAACATTCGTGTTGTCTAGGGAAGTATGGGGATGCTTATAGGCATTTTCCTTCATAGGTGAGATTAGTAGAAAAAACTATTAGGATAGTACCTATGTTATTTGAAGATGTAGAAACATGCCTTTATTAGATTAGCTTTTATGACCCCAATCATGAAATTCCACTTCTTTGGATCTTTTGGAATTGGTTTGACAAAAATATGTGTTCTCAATCAAAAGATATGTAATTTGCAAAATTCACAATCGTCACCGAAATAAACCATAAAACAAGTTGGTTTTAAATTTTTAATAAATTCAATATCCAAAATCCATATTAGATTATTTTTTTTAAATAGATAATTTTTTAGATAAATCCATTTGTTGGATCAAATTCTTCAAATTTTGCACAAAATTTTCAGAAGTCGGCCTAAATTCTTCCAGCGAAATTTGCACCTGCAAAAACCTTAAAAAAATAATGGCTTTCAATTGTTGATAACTTCACTTTTGGAACTTCCCACGGGGATTTGAATTGATGGTGAATGGGCGTACTATTAAGGTACTCTATGGGAAAAGGTCATCAGTTCAAATACCCTCATGGGTTATTCAACAAAAAAAAACATCACTTTTGGGACTTCGCTTTCAATGTTTTTTTTTAATTGGGTATTTTTAGAGAGGAATTCGGTGTTTTATTGGGTCCTTCCAATTTTGCATTTAGTTTTTTTTGAGAGGAATTCAATGTTGGATTGATTTCTTCTAAATATGCACATAAATTTTCAAAAGTTGACTTGAATTCTTCTATCCACTTTTCCCCATTAAAAAAAATGAACAAAACAAAAATATGTTTCCCACTTTGTGCTAAATAAATAATTTTGATACCACTTGTAGAGTAATTAACATGAAATATACTGTGAGACAAAACCAAAAATCCTAGGAAACAAAAAATATAAACCCAAGGAAAAACTCTTTGATAATAAAAAACATAGAATTATTTTCACTTGCATCTTCAAGGGGGCAACCTCCAAGAGCAATGCTCTAAATACAATCACAACTTGTGATAAAACATAACATAGCTTTCTGTTCAATTATGTTCCCATGAAGAATATTAACAGACTATGGGCCCACTTCTTATGAAAGCATGCTAATTAATTTGGGTTTTATTAACAAATATGATCCTTTTTACAATGAGTGACTATTAAATAACTATTGAGTGAGCCAAACGCATTAATAATGTATATAATGGGGTTAGGGTAGTAACCTAACATATCATATATCCATCTATGACATTAAGTAATGAACAATTTGATAAAACTTTTAATATGACCCTAAGGATGGATTGACTTATATGGATCAAAATTGGGCAGCAATATGTCTGCATTCTTGGGTAGATTATGGGTAGGACCTAACACATTTGGTGCATCTCAAACCAACCATGTAGGTAACTGAAAAATGTGTTGATGTTCTTTGCATAAATGTATATGGAAACATATTCAAAGTTAGAAGAATTTAAATGTGTTGATTGATATTAATGATAATATGATTTAAAATCAAGCTTCCTATTATGGTGAGTAAAATTATGAACCATTAAATATAGGGGAAGCAAATTTTCCATGTAAAAATATATAGTGTATTTCATGTTAAGGTGGAGTTTTTAAGTTGTGACACTCAATAAAATTTTGTTTGGAATCATTAATAGTTGTGCCACTTTCCATGTTAGAGTTTTTTCTAAGTAATACATCTTCGAAAAAACCTCAGACACTTTCTCTCATTCCGAAGATGTTACCTAGGATAAATACTATATTATCTAGGGCACAAGAACATGTGAACCACAAGGCACAACGTCAATACAACAATATACTCGATAATAGCTCAAAATGTCACTAGTGGTAATTGAACTTGTGTGGAAATGATAAGCTCCCCTCAACCACCTAAACTAGACCCAATTAACCACTTATATATTAGATATGTATTCAATATAATAATTAAATATTAATGTAAAAATCCACCATAACCAATTAAAATTAAAATTATTATAAAATGCAATGAAACACAATGTAAAGATATAACATGTCATTAAAACATAGTTATTGTAACATTATATATTTTCATTTTTATTTCATCATTAAAATTATTATAAAATACAATGAAACGCAATGTAAAAATATAACATGTCATTAAAACATGATTATTGTAACATTATATATTTTCATTTTTATTTCATCAATATCAAAATCTCATATATGTTATAACTTAACAATTTTCACTCAAGAAAATAATTGTTATTTTATTTATTTATTTTTCAAATTTAATAAAGAAATATGCAAAATGATGTTAATCTACACTTTATATCAATTATGTTGTTGAAATTTCTAACCTGATTGATTTCAAATGGGTTTCCATTCTTGACTCAAAAAACTTGAACTTTGTAAATATTTTTAAATTTCCCTTGAACTCTTATCATGTACATCTTAGATTGTATGTAAGGGATATTTAAAAAATTATGTTGTATTTTGTATTTTCTAATTTTGATTGGTTATTTAGTATATTATTGTTTGTTTCTAAAATTAATGTAAAGTTTGTTACTTATTTTCAATTTAGATTAATGTCATATGGTTTGGGTTTGAGTTCGAGTTTTGCAATGATTAAATTCGGTTTGAATTCAAATTTTTTGATGAGATTCGTCATTAGGTTCATGTATATATATATATATATATATATATATATATATATATATATAATGAATTATAAGATAAAATAATAAGAAATCAACATGAGTAAACATCAAAAACACTATTATGGGCATGGAAACTGCAAGGATAAATTACAAGCTTGAGTTGTGACATGAAATATGGACTTGGTTAATGGCTATGAGGTTGGATGAGGTACGCCGAACCTCAATTTTTTTTTAAGGTTCGCCGAAATTCGAACTTCAAGGTTAAATTTTGACAAACCTTGTGACATAGATTTAGATATCAAACTTGTGTTTCCTCTGTAATGTCCCAAATGGGGAAAAATAAGCGTAGTAGGGAATATATTGAGATATTCCTCTATGGGATCACAGTAGTGTGGGAAACACACCAAAAACTTCTAAACCAGAGATAGACAAGTAGGGCATTTACTGGTTATATCACCTCTAAGGAGAGGATGAAAACCAGAGGCTTCCTGGCCCGTTCTAGACTCTGTCTATAGAAGACTGATGAAACACAACAAGGGTGGGAATGCCACACTCCTCTTGGAGTTGGCTGCACTTCAAAACCTTAGATCTACAGATCTAAAGAATGGGTCCAAAGAGAAGCAAAAACCAAACAAGGGAGAAGCGGGAAATTCCACTACTAGGAAAAACTGCAAGAGGCTCATGGAAAACGCTGTATAAGGAAAATGGTGCAATAATAATACTACTCAGGGCTGGATTCCCTTATTATAGGCTATGTGGACCTCCATGCAAAGTTTCAGCAAAAATAAATGGGTTTAAGGGCCTTAAACAGATCTCCCACGAAGCTGACTAGTTAAAAATCAGCTAAAGAGAAGAGTTAATGGAATGAAGAAGAAACCACTTCAGATTTGCGCAGTTTCAGCTGAGAGTCTTTGAAAAAAAACCATCATACATGTACAACAGTATAGCAGCAGAAAATCATACTTTATATGAGTTCCTTAAGAAGTACTGTAGATTTCATGAGGAAATAAGCAAGAGATCTTCATAAATAGGAGCTGTAATATATGTAGAAAGTACAGATCTAAATAGACAGCGTCCCTCTAAGTGTGATTCAGCAGTATGAAATTATATTACAGATATATAGCAGAAACATGGCTGAAAAATCAAATCCATATAAGATCTGGAAACTACTCAGCCTTCTAATCAAGATCCCCTTAAGGGTTTTACAGAATAATGCACTAGAAAGTGTAGATCTAAATTTTTATACACAGAACTGCAGAAAGCTTCAGTAATTTCTAAAGATGAATTTATTCATAATATACATCAGATCTAAACATAAGATATCAGTAAGCTACTTCATTAATCTTCAAGGTGAGAGGCAAGCCTCAATCACCAGAAACAAGTACAATAGCAGATCTAGGCAATAATGAAGCAATACATGAGAAATAACGCAATAGACAAGGAGACTGCGCAGTAGCTAGGGATGAATATTAAAATAGGTAGAATATACAGATCTGAAATGAAAAGATAACAAAGATCCTCTTTCGGGTGGTCACAAGACACCCTCCCTGAGAGAAATCCCTCAAAACTACTAGATCCTTGCAGATCTAGAATTTCCACTACTACACTTGCTGCAGCTACAAAACCCTCAATGAGCCAGCGCTGTCAATACAAGCATAGCTTGGCCTCCAACCTGATAGTGGTCCAATATATCTCACTTCCCTACAAGAGCTACTCAAAGAAGGATAGAGGATTCCTAAGCAGGAGATCCTCTCTTTCTCTTGCTAAACAGCAAAGAGAAATGGAGTTGCCTTAGCAAGCTCTCAAAATGAAATATGATCAACAACCTCCTCATGAGCCTTCATCCTCCTTTTATAACATTGGAGTCTCTTGACAAACCCTAAACCACTTTCATCTTTTGGTCCTTTTCACATTTGGAAACCCCTTATAGAATTGCCCAGTCCATCAAGGAGTTTCAATGAACCTAGATAGCGCTGTTGACTTGGTCAAACAAGGTCTCCTTTGGTGGTCTTGGCCTTTCCACACCTGCAAGATTTTATTATGATGGCATAAATATGTCTCCCTTCGCATAGGCACTAATTTATTCTTGATTTACAAGAGGATTAGACATCCTCCCTTACAATTTATTCATTAATCATGAAATACAAAATGAATAAGGCAAAATTAATGTTCCAAATTAGCTGAAGCTAATTTTGGGACATTATACAGTCTCCCCCTCCCAAATGTTGCTTGTCCTCAAGCAACTGCAAGGGTGCTGTAAAACTCCTCCTTCTTTCCTTGTGGCCTTCTCATCATATAGTCTCCTCCATTACTCTGAAATTTCTGCAATATCTTTATCCTCCCAATGGCCCTTCTCAAAGATGCAAGTTTGCCCTCGATGAATAAACTCAAAGGCTCTCATCATGAAGAAATGGAAGGTTGTTGTGGAAACCTTCTTGCTGATCCATGGCCTCCTCAAGAAAGAAGTGATGTTTATCATGGGGTTCTCATGATCCATGAAAGAATCCCATCCCCATGATATCATCAAAATGAAGTGGATTACCTCCCATCTTGGCAATCCATAGAAAATCTCCTCCCCACTACATGTGATAGGCATGTCACTATCCAACATATGGCTCACTTTACAACTAGACAAGTGCTTAATCATAGTGGCCATACAAAATCCCATGCTCCCATGGAAGCATGCAATGCAATAAGAATGGTGAACTCCTTCCCCTAAGGGCACATTCAACAAGTGTGCCTTTCCTCCAACTATGCCCCCAACAAAGATAAGGACATCTTCAGCTTGTGGGATCATGAGTAGAAGTATGCTAACTGCCATGTGTGCTATATAAGAAGGAAGATGTTCCCTCATGTGCAACCAGTGCAGTTTTATCCTCAACTGCCATAGAACAAGATATGAAAAGTGCCTTCCCCAACACTTGTTTGTTGCCTCATGTCTTTGGAACGCTTGGAGAGTGTATATCATGGTTGGTGTAAACGAATCACACCATGAGGAATGTAGTAGCTTTTCAAGGTTCTCCAAGGAATGGCCTTCATCAACATAGTTCATGGCCTTAGATAGCCCATGAAACCCATCATATTTAGTGCCCCATCTTGGCACCATGCCCTATAAATAAGTATCAAAAAAATATAAGAATATAGGAGATGAAAAATAATGCTCAAGAGGATGAGTCTCTCTATATATTTGTTTTACATCAATAGGGTAACTCATGGATGAGTTCCCCCTCACACTTAAAGGATAAGGAGGTGTGAATGGTGGCTCCTCCCAAGAGCTATGTTCCTCCTCCTCAACCAAGTAGTCCATGCACTTCTTCATATGAGAGTACACATCTTCTTTGTAGCCTTCCCATATGAATCCACCCAAGAGAGTATGATATGCTTTGACAAAACTAGTGGGTTTGGAAAGCAGGATGTCATAGATGGTATCAAATAGTCCCTCCTTGAGTTTGGAGTTACCAGCCAAAAGAATAAGATTGTAGAAATAGATAAATCCATCTACCACCTTGAACCTTTCATCATTCACTTCCCCTTCAAGAAACCCCCATGTAAAAAGGTCCTTGGAGTATTCCATTGTGATTTGGGAATCCCAACAAGGATCCAAGCTCTCCAAGAATGACAGCGCTGTAGAAATCTGAAATGCAGCCCATGTCTTCTCATGGCTCCCATATTTGACATCCTTGATATCAAGATCACATGTTGGAGCATCATACTCTTCCTTTTTCTGCCCCATTTGCAGTTGTTCTTGCACAAGACAAGATTGGAGCATATGGAAATCAACTTCCCCTTGGAAAGTCCTTGTCTTCCAAAACCTCCTCCTTTTGGCCCATGTGTACAAGTGGGTTAAGATCCCCTTGCCATCTTCAGAAATATTCTTTGTGAGTGAAGAGACCATGGGCTGCCCCAAAGATATGGAGTTGCCATGTGCCCTCATGCTCATGCCATCATAGATCTCTGATTTGTCCTTCCTCAGCGCAGATATTTGAATGGAAGTTTGCAATGTCCCTTTCAGGAAACTGCTCATCTCTCTCCTGAATGCTTGAGAGATTCTCTGCGCTATACTAGCTTCTCCCAAGGCTCCTTCCCTAGCCAAGTATGCATATGTAGCCCATAGATTAAGGAACACTTTAGATTACCTCTTATCAAGAGGTGCTCCTTGTAGAGGGCCTCCTTGTAAAGAAGTATGAAGGCATGAAGTAGGATCTAGATTTAAGTAGGCAGACTTGCCCCCACCATAGCTACATGGATCCTTTTGCATCCCTTGTGTTTCCATGCTTTGAAGTAGAGGAGGATTCATGTTTCCTTCATTATGATGCTCTTCCTCTCCTTCTACCTCTCCTACCTCCAAGACCTCATCACAAATTAGTGATAGTACATCCTCCTTATGCATGAGATCCCGTGGGACCCTTTGCAAGAGTGCAAGAGTCTCTTCTCTTGGAGCAAGTGCTCCAACCTCCTCCTCATGAAGTGCTTGAGGTGCCCTTGAAGTGGCTACATTCTCACCCCCCTCTTCCTTCCCTATCTCCAAGGGCTCATCATTAATAAATGATGGTACATACTCCTCATGTATGAGATCCTGGGGGACTCTTTACAGGGGTACAATAGTTTTTCTTCTTGGAGCAAGTACTCCAACCTCTTCCTCATGAAGTGCTTGAGGTGCTCTTGAGGTGACTGCGTTCTCATATTCCTCTTCCTTCTTCTCCTCTTCAATAACTGAAATTGTCCCATCATCAATGAGAGACAATAGATCTGGATCAACCCTTGAAGGAGAACCCTTCATTCTTTCCTCTTGAGATGAGGACTCTTCACCAAATGGAGACCTTTCCCTTGGCAATGCATCAATCAAGCTCACACCTTCTTTCTCCTCCTTCATGAAGGAATCTTTGGCAAAATGCTGAAGCTCTGATGATATGGATGAGTGCTCATGTCCATGAGATGAGGATTCAGATTGTTCCTCATGCACATATCTTATAGATCTGATTGGAAGATCTTCTTTTTGAAACTCCCTGGGAGCTTCACCGCTGCTTCTCTTTTCTTCTTGCACATCCTCCTTGAGGAGGTTCTTCTTAGATCTGAACAGAGATGAGAGTAATATCATCCTCTCCATGTTTCCCTTGCTCTTGATTCCACTAATAGCTTTATCTCACAGGCAGAGCCAAAGATCATGCTCTGATACCACTGTAATGTCCCAAATGGGGAAAAATAAGCGCAGTAGGGAATATATTGAGATATTACTCTATGGGATCATAGTAGTGTGGGAAACACACCAGAAAATTCTAAACCAGATATATACTAGTAGGGCATTTACTGGTTATATCACTTCTAAGGAGAGGATGAAAACCAAAGGCTTCCAAGCCCGTTCTAGACTCTGTCTACAGAAGACTGGTGAAACACAACAAGGGTGGGAATGACACACTCCTCTTGGATTTTGCTGCACTTCAGAACCTTAGATATACAGATCTAAAGAATGGGTCCAAAGAGAAGCAAAAACCAAACAAGGGAGAAGCGGGAAATTCCACTACTAGGAAAAACTGCAAGAGGCTCAGGGAAAACGTTGTATAAGGAAAATGGTGCAAGAATAAAGCTTCTCAGGGCTGGGTTCCCTTAGTATAGGCTGTGTGGGAACTCCATGCAGAGTTTCAGCAAAAAGAAATGGGTTTAAGGGCCTTAAACAGATCTCCCACGAAGCTGACTAGTTAAAAATCAGCTAAAGAGAAGAGCTGATGGAATGAAGAAGAACCCACTTCAGATTTGCGCAGTTTCAGCTGAGAGTCTCTAAAAAATAGCCATCAGACATGTACAATAGTATAGCAGCAGAAAATCAGACTTTAGATGAGTTCCTTAAGAAGTACAATAGATTGCATCAGGAAATAAGCAAGAAATCTTCAGAAATAGGAGCTGCAATATATGTAGAAAGTGTAGATCTGAATAGACAGCGTCCCTCTAAGTGTAATTCAGAAATATGACATTATATTACAGATCTACAACAGAAACATGGCTGAAACATCAGATCCATATCAGATCTGGAAACTACTCAACCTTCTAATCAAGATCCCCTTAAGGGTTTTACAAAATAATGCACTAGAAAGTGTAGATCTAACTTTTTATACACAGAACTGCAGAAAGCTTCAGTAATTTCTGAATATGACTTTATTCATAATATACATAATATCTGAACATAAGATATTAGCAAGCTACTTCATTAATCTTCAAAGTGAGAGGCAAGCCTCAATCACCAGAAACAAGTACAATAGCATATATAGGCAATAATGAAGCAATACATGAGAAATAACGCAGTAGACAAGGAGACTGTGCAGTAGCTAGGGCTGAATATTACAATAGGTAGAATATACAGATCTGAAATGAAAATATAACAGAGATCCTCTTCTGGGTGGTCACAAGACACCCTCCCTGAGAGAAATCCCTCAAAACTACTAGATCCTTGCAGATTTAGAATTTCCACTACTACACTTGCTGCAGCTGCAAAACCCTCAATGAGACAGCGCTGTCAATACAAGCATAACTTGGCCTCCAACTTGATAGTGGTCCAATATAGCTCACTTCCCTCCAAGAGCTACTCAAAGAAGGATAGAGGATTCCTTAGCAGGAGATCCTCACTTTCTCTTGCTAAACAACAAAGAGAAATGGAGTTGCCTTAGCAAGCTCTCAAAATGAAATATGATCAACAACCTCCTCATGAGCCTTCATCCTCCTTTTATAACATTGGAGTCTCTTGACAAACCCTAAACCACTTTCATCCTTTGGTCCTTTTCACATTTGGAAACCCCTTCTAGAACTGTGCAGTCCATCAAGGAGGTTCAATGAACCTAGATAGCGTTGTTGACTTGGTCAAACAGGATCTCCTTTGGTGGGCTTGGCCTTTCCACACCTGCAAGATTTTATTATGATGGCCTAAATATGTCTCCTTTCACGTAGGCACTGATTTATTCTTGATTTGCAAGAGGATTAGACATCCTCCCTTACAATTTATTCATTAATCATGAAATACAAAATGAATAAGGCAAAATTAATGTTCCAAATTGGCTGAAGCTAATTTTGGGACATTACATCCTCATTCCAATAATTTTATTGGTTTTTTTTTTTTTTGCAATAATTAATATCTATATATAATACTGTAAGAAATAATTTAAAGAATTTGTTTCAAAATTAAATATTAAAAAAAAGGTTTTTTTTTTCAATTTTCTTAATATTTATGATTTTTTCCTTAATCATTAAAAAAACTATAACTTTTTCATTGACAGAAAATTCTTGATGCCAATATTTTTTTGCTTAAACTCTCATAGTCACTTAATTTTAAGTTGTTTGTGAATCTTTCCATCTTAAATTTAAGCCCTTTTTTAAGTTCAAATTTTTTATTTTTTTTATCAATTTTGCTAATTTATATCGTAATTTTTTATGCAACATTCATGCTTATTAAATTTTGATTTGTTGGAGCATCATCACATTAAGAATTTTTTTTCCTATGCCAATTGGTATAATTTTCAAAAATATCTTTGCAAATAGCCAATTTTGAGATTTTATGAAGTTTTCACATCATGAATCCTAGTTTCATAAGTTGGGAATGATATCAATAATGTCAAGACAATTTTTGTTGCTTTAAAATATGAAGAATTTTATCAAAGTAAAAATGATCTTCTCAATAATCTAGTCACTTCTCTTTTGTGCTTAGTGGAGATCACCATTTCTTAAACATGTGTGTTATTGATCTGTATGTATATAGGCTTGAGTGAGGAGATTCAAGCTAGGTTGGAAGGGCACACACCTCTCTACTTTATTTATTTGTTGTACAAGAAATTTTATGGAAGGGATTTTCAAGGCCAATTAAGTTTTTCACAAGCTCAATGAGAGACACTACTCTTGGATCCATAATTCCAAATAAAATAAATTAACAGTGACAAAAAATATATGTAAAAAATTTGGAAGGAATTTTGTAGTTGAATCTTTTGCTTTCAAAACCAAGAAGAAAGGTCTTTATTCTATAGAAATACCTTTGTTTAGAAAGTTTACATGACTTTAGACTTGAGAAAGTTTACATGATTTTGGCCAAGTCCAAAAGTTGTACAAATATGGGTAGCAAAGCACAAGACTCCAAGATCCAAGGATAAGTAGTATTGTTTCCATTTTGTCACAATTACTTTGTTTTTATTTTCCTCAATAAGGAAGAGTGTAATTTGAGTTTTCACTTTGCAACTTACATAGATCCAAGGGAATATATCTTGCACCATGGTCCCCCAAATTTAATTTAGAAGAGGAAGCTACATTGTGGATCAGATTATTGCATCTTCTCTAATTTTCTAAGATGAAAGTTTTGTGATAGATATTGGGAACAAGTTAGGTTGATTAATTGATCGAGCAAAACCATAAGGAAACTTGAAATCTTGTGCAAGTATATGTTTGCGGGTGGATATCTGGAAGCCACACCCATAAGTTCCATAATTCATTTGGATGGCTGGAGTCTCCATGAATCCATTGATTATGAACATATTTCATTCAAATGCATTGCATATCATGTTTAAGGGAATTTTGACAAAAAAATGCACAAAAAATTAGGAGCAACCTCTCATAAAGCAACAAACAAGAAAAAAAGCATATAGTTCAAGATGCTTCATAATAAGCATAGGAATTCTCAGTTTAAGGGACCAGAACAATCCAAGTCATTTGATAAGGAAGTACTCAACTTCAACAAAATAATTTCAAAACTCTTGGAAATGTAGTTGAATTAAGAAGGAAAATGAAGAGAAAGAAAGAAAAAGAGTAAAGCCTGACTCTAGATCAAAATATTCTGAAGGCAAAGTGGATCCATCAATCTCTGCCCCATCTTTGAAGTTCATGTTGATGGTAATGTGTATCCATTCCATGCAAACATAGAAATCATGCCCTCTTAGAAAATAATGAAACAAAGAAAGTAGAGTAAGAAAAAAAACAAAAAAAAATTGAAGAGAAACATAGAAAGAAGAAGAAAAAATAGATAAGAAAAATAAAGAAGATACAAAAAATAGTGTACCCTCCCTTCCTTCCTGTGATATTCCACTACTACACCCATCCATCTTTAAGACATGTGAATTTCTTACTTTTTCATAGATTTAAGTCTCATATCCCTCCTTTCCTCCTCAAACAAAATAGGAAATTTGGCCAAGCTCAATGAGAATATGGAAGTGTCTCAAATATCCCCTCAAACTATCAACAAATTACATTTTATTTAAAAAGATTGCAATTCATAAACCTCAATCATATATTTCATCGTATTTAAAAAGATTGAATTCATAAACCTTAATCATATATTGTTTTTGTGTTTTTTATATAAACAATTGTAAAATTTTATTATTAATTTTTTTTTACATATAAAAGGAAAATTGTCACCCAATTTTCAATGAAAGGAAAAGAAATATAAGTTATGATTTTCCTTATTAGTTGCACGCTTTTATAATGTTTTTCTAATACAAAATAAAACCGCATTATTCCCGAGAAAAATAGTTAAAGGAAACTTTTTGTTGTGGAAGAATGTGGAACTCCAAGTTTTTCCATATAAAACAATTTCCCGCCGTCTGATTTCTCCGATTACCAAATTAGTAACATACTTGGAGTCCATTTTTATTTTACCGGTAACTAATGCTTGTTGATCGCAGAGAGGAAGCACTGGACTTTTGAAAAGAGCCGATTCTCTTTCAAAGAACTGGATAAAATGAAGAGAGAGCTCCCTCCCGGCCAAAAATAGACGCAATTAACTTTTGAGAAAATGAAGAGAGAACTCCCTCCCGGACAAAAGTAGACGCAATTAACTTTTGACTTCCAGATCCGAAGAACTCGTCTAGTGCGATTCCCGGCAGATGCATTGGGTTGGGTTTTCACAAAATGTGATTCAAAAATCTTTTCCGTTGCCGGGACTTGAACCCGGGTCTCTCGGGTGAGAGCCGAGTATCCTGACCAACTAGACTACAACGGAACCGATGTATACTTTTCTTATGTATATGTTTGTAATTTAAATCATGAAAATGAAAAAATTTCGGTATTACAACTCAATTGGTATGCCGAGTATAAGCATACTTGAATGCACAGCCTTTATAGTCAAACAGTCGGAATATTTCCTTTCTGGCAATGGACCCGCGTTCGAGTTACAGCACACGCAGTTAGTTACGTAGTATATGGCTGTGAAACACTCCTCGATTTATCATTTTTTTTTTTTAGATCTAGGACAATCGGTAACTGGTGAGACTTGCTTCTTGCGAGCCTCACACAATAGCAATTAACTTATGCCTCAACAAGAGCCGAGACGTCCACTATGGGGTCGCCTACTCTTCTATCCAAGACACAACAAACGTATGTCTCCACGAGGGTTTGATCCTGGATGGATCTGCTGAAAGTCAAGTGCTTTCACCATTTACCCCCGCTTCACGGACTGGATTCATCATTTATTAAAATGAAAACTTGATTCCGTTCGAGGGGAAGTGGCTGTGACTGCATCATATTATACTACACTAGTATTTGTACATTACCGTGCGAAGTAACGTGCAAAGGAACGCTGTTGATGGGCGAAGCTTATTTTCTTTATTTTCGAGGCTATCCCAGCCATAATCTGACTCCAAAATAATATAATTATAGAAAGCTGTTTATTTTTTTCAAATATTATTATATTATCAAATGAGAATTGACATTTATTAATAATTTTGCATTCATCAAATTTTAATTATCATTAACTTATTTTGATATCTACAATTTAACAAATTTTATTTAAAATTTTTTTTCTAAATATTTGATTGGATAAAAAAAATCAATCCCTTAGGAAAACGAATGGTAGCATTCTGCATTGAAAGTATAAAACTTTATTGATTAAAATTTAATATGTATAAACCTTTAACCTTAATATGCATTATTTTTCTTTTTATAAAAATATGTTTCAAAATAAATATTTATATTTTTAATATTAAAAATCTTTACTTACTATTTGAGTTAGTTGAGTTGTAGATGAGTTAGTTTGAATGAGATTTACGCACTCAGAAATTTTCTAACATGAAATTTGAATCAAATGTTGATCCAACAAGAAAACCATCTAAGAAACTTAAATGGAAAGTAAAGAACTTGATTAAAACGAGGTAAGGTAAAAAAAAAAACTTATATTTATAAGTTTATTATAACCATCTTTGGTTATGGTTATTTTATTTTTATTTGTAATTTTTTAATAATTTATAATTATGATTTTTAAATTTAAATTTATAACTTAAAAAATCATATTTTATTTTATTTTATTAATTTATTTGAAATTTTTTTATTAATAAAATTATTTAATGATAATTTAGAAAAATAATATTTATTTATTATAAAAATTATGGTTTGTTTATTATTTTAATTAATAATTTTAAAAATTAAAAATATAAAAACTTCATGGGTGGTTGTGTATGTGTTAAGAAAGAGATATGCTAAAAAATTCTAGTCAATTTAGGGCTTTTGTGGCCTAAGCCACATGCATTCTCCAGTGAATTTGAAGAATTAGATATACACCTTGACAAATAAACAAAAAAAATATAAAAATTCATTTCCAACTTGAAAAATTAAAATATATTAATTATAAAAATTATTAGTGATCTATTACTTTGTTAATTAATGTCCAACTAATTTTATATGGTTAAATTAAAATTGTTAGTAAAATATAATTTTAAAATATAAAAATATTTTTTATTAATTATTTATTATTATGATTGTATTTTTATTAAATTGTCTATTATTAATGTTTTTAAATATTTTGATATTTTCTAAAATATGATTATTATATAGAGATCTTTTTGTGATAATCACATATGAACATATTTTCTCTACACGTTTCAAACCAACTAGTGTGATTCATCTTTAGGACAGGATGAGAGATCACATAATATCTAACTAGCAATTATAATACAACAACAAGTTTGACTTACAAATAGGAAAAAAAAATATTATTTTAATTCCTATAATATTATCTATTAATTAATTAATTTTTTATTTTTTATTATTATATAATATAATCTTATTATATTTTACCATTACTTTATTATGCCTTAAGGTGTCTTATTTGAAAACAACTTTCCAAATTGTTACAATGTCATTTCGTGGACCATCAATTCTATATGTTAGACGATTAGAAAAGTTTCTACGATTGGATGATTATAACTAATTAACTGATTTTGAAAGGTTTCATATGTAACTACTCCCTTTGACATGGCATTGTCTTTTTCAGTAGTGCATTTTCCTCTTCGCCCAAGCACACCCACATCTAGCTTTTTCAAACAAAAAAGATCAAGCTCACACCCAGCATCCTCCGTTGAGGACTCTGTATGGTATCCTCATTTGCATATGAAATTGATATTTTTTATTTTTTTTGGTATGTTTAGGGCTCTTATTGATCAAATATATGTTTCAGAATATAGGTTTAGAAATATTTTCACAAGAAACCTCTTTGGAAAATAAACTGTAATTTTCGATGATCCAAAGTTTAATAGACACATCTTGCAAAATGAAGGAGCGTTACTCAAGCCCAGCTACCCCAAACCTGCACAGGAAGCTTTATGGCATTGCTGCCAGCAAGATGACCCCAAAGAAGTTGAAACATAATTTCATGACGGATATTTAGATAATTTTACAGCGAAGAATGGATACTTGGAAAGATAGAGAAATTCTTTTTGAAGTCAAATGTAGGAAAGCAAGTGCAAATGATAACCTATTATCTTTTAATTCTTATATTCATTTTGTATGGTTAGTCCTTTTAGCGTTGACATTACACAAAGGCAAGGCGGATTTTGATCTATAGGATATAAAAAACAATAGAGGAGAGGAAAACCAATTGTAATAGAGTATTGAAAACACATCAGATGAAGAAGAAAACCTTTAGGAGATTTCATCATTTCTTTACTTTTCAGTGGTAATGAAACTACAAACAAGATGATGTTATTCGCCGTACATTTTCTTACAGGTAGTCCTAAAGCTTTGGAGCAGTTGAGAGTGAGTATAAATTTCAACCTGAATTATGGTTATTCCGGTTACAAGATCGATAAATTCGTAGGATAAATCACATGTTAATAATATTCTTTTGACTTGTGTGGCGATGGATTGATACAAGTTGAATATGATTCGCTGAGAAGAAAATGAACAAAGCAGGAAATACTGACATGAGATGATTACAAGTAATATTGGCATGTGCAACAATTCTCAACGGCAACGGTTAAATGTGACCATAATATTAATTTTTAAACATAAATGTATGGATAATAGTCCTATGATTCCACATGTTTATTTATGTGATTATGAGGGCTTTTATTGTTTTAATTTGATCTTCTTCTTCCTTTATATATATATATATATATATATATATATATATATATATATATATATTATTGGGATGGTTTTGATTCTGAATATGATTCTAATTGCAATAACTCTGAAGAATCTCATGCCTACACACAGTCGTTACCTTTCACGTCTATACATTATAAGCGAAATCACCGACAACATTAACAGTAAACACCCATCTCCGAATTTTTGTTTTTCATAGATTCCTCTGAAGTGACAAGAGTGACAGGCTGACCTCTTCTAAATGGAATCACAGTGTTCACAATTTTACGTCACCTACTAAATGCCAATAATGTACTCTGTAACGATCCAATTTAAAATCCCTTGGTATAAACATTATTGATTACAGTATCAATTCCAAAGTGGTTTCATTGACGAGGGAACGTCTAAAAGCTGGGACTCTATGTTCATGACACTACAGCCCATTAAATGCTTTGAAGGAATGACTTTAATGCATACGTCAAAGTATATGTATTTTTTTTTTCATATTGTAAATAATCTAATAATGTCATGGTTAATATTGTAAATAATCTAATAATGTCATTGTTAATTTTGACGACGGTATATTTTTAAAATTACAATTAAGTTAGAAATTAAATTGGTTTATGAGATTTTCGATTGGTAAGATAAGAAATCTTTTTTAAGGCATTTTGATCGTTAAATTTTATGATTCTGAGGTGAATTTCTGTGGTGAAGTATTTTTGGTTTCAAATTTAAATGTGAATTCTCGATCTTGAATGAATTTATAATTCTTGAACATGTGGGAATATGTTAGGGATTTTGACTAGTTCTTAAATATCTTGGGAATATTTTAGGGATTTTGAGTGAATTTATAATTCTTGAATATCTGGCAAATATTTTAGGGGGTTTTGAGTAAATTTAAAATTTCTAAAGATGTAGGGAATATTTTAGGGGTTTTGAGTGAATTTATAACTATTGAATCTATGAAGAATATTTTAGGATAACTTTTTAAGAAAATCAAACTTGTGAATTTTTTTGGGTGAATTTTTTTGAAGAATCAAACTTGATGTGGTTTTTTATAGAAGTGAAGTGAATGTTGAGTATATTTAAGTTACAATGTCAAAACAATTCATTTGGTCAATTGCCTCAACACATAACCCAAGTGCATAATCTATTTTTATTTATTTGTTAAAATCTTGGGTCATAAGTTCTTTTCATTTATTTTATTTCTTTTATTTTTACTTTTTACTTCTTCTTTTTTATTTGTTAAAATTATGCATCTATGTAGTAAGGGGAAGATTGGAAGACAAAAAAGTCACCCTAGAAAGTCTTTATTATTTCATTGATTTATTAGAGGTAAAAAGAGAAGAAAGAGAAATGGAACATAAACTAGAATTAGCTAAAATGTTTGATAACAAATTTTTATTGCGAGAAAATATAATTTTAGGGCTCAAGGAATTGCAAAAAAAGAAAGATAGGTTACAATAAATGTAAAACCACATTAATTGATGTAACACACGTACTTCAACTCACAGTGAATTAATTTTACATAAGGTAAATCTAATTGTTTTATTCAAGAATTCATTGGAAACGAATTCTTGATAACCATCTATGGAATTCTCTATTTAAGGGAGGCAGGGGACTCAACCTGAGACGGGAAAAAGGAGCCGTGAGCTAACATTTGGGAGATGCGCGTCAGAGGTGGGTGATATTTGCAATATGCACAGCTATTTCATATTCGTTTATAGCAGGTGGGTTTGCAGTTATATTGCCACATCATGCGTGGGTTTATGTGATTACATTTGATTCCACCATGCATCTGCACCATTTCCCTGTGAGAATCCGATTTGGATTGATCAAATTCATCGATTTGCCTTGGTTTGGAAGACCTAGATTGTAAGCACCGGAACTCATGATTTCTCAAGATGTTTGATTGTTGAGCGTAAGCAGCATAGAGTTATAAGGAGCTGAAAGAGATAAGTAATGCTTTTTCATTTATGCAGTGTTTTTGATTTTGTTCAAAATATTTTCCATGTTTATATGGAAAGAGATTTATATATATATATTTATATATTATTGTATACACAAGAAAATAGAAGATGCATGTACTTTACTTTAAAAGGGAATTTCTTGAATAGATTTAAGAGGGTAACTCTTTAATATAAATATTTATATAATATTGTATAAGCAAGAAAATAGAAGATGCATGCTCTTATTTTAAAAAGGGATTTTGTACTCATTTAGTTTATGAAATGATAACAAGTCCAAAGTATTTTCTTGAATAGATTAAAGAGAGTAAGTCTTGAAATATCTTCATGTGTAGTGAAGAAGAAAAGAGAAGTTTCTCACATTAATATTCTATACATTAACCATGTTGTAAATAGTAATTATTTAATAATCCATGGATAGTCTACCATGGTATTGGTAAATATTAATGAATTAATAAATCAATGGATAGTTTACCATGGTTTTGGTAGAGATTAATTATTTCATAAATCCATCGGTAGATTACTAGGGTGTTTGTAAATATTAGTTAATTCATAATTCCATGAATAGATTACCATGGTGTTAGTAAAGATTGGTTATTTAATAAATCCATGGATTAAGGAACTATTCAGTTATATTTCTTTAGATGAACAAACTATGTTTCTTTAGAGGAAAAAACTATGTGATTACTTTTTATCATGATTATGATGTTAATTCCTTTTGGAAGAAGATCATGCATAGGTATGCAACGTATGTAATAAATTTCATTGGAAAGAATATAAATATTTGTATGTGGGAAAGATAGCATGTTGTGCTAAACTACATTGGAAATAATTGTTAGTATAATCTTTGAAAAATAAGACATGTATTGTATTCTTAATTTCATACTGTTACAGAAAATAAAACATATGTTTACATGCGTTGAGATTTCCTTTGGGAAGACTCGTGAAGGAAGCTATGTGCTTCGTTGGAGACTCTTTTTGAATCTATATGCATTTGCATGCATGGGAGCAACAATTGTTATGTTAGCTTTTTCCATGCACTAAAAGTAATAGCTTAAGGGTTAGCTATTTTGATTAAATTTATGTAAATCGCATGCACGGATATCATAACTGATGTATCAGTTTATTTTAAAGAAAATATTGGGAGATGTAGCTATTGTCTTGTAGGAATGTGTGCTTATGCGACAGAAACATTAGTTAATGTGATGACTTATAACTAGCACATATGAAGTATGTGTTGTTAAAGGGATAATGTCAAGGTACTTTACTTTCATGTCTTGAATATACATGAGTAGATGGACAAGCTTCTATAGTATAGATATATGAAATGAGTTATTATACTTTATGAATCTTGACATAAATGCATGTTGAAGGTAACATTGAATCTTGACATCAATATATGATGAAGGTAACATTAGCAGGGAATGATGGTGACATGTATAAAGGAAATATTATGCTTAACTTGGTGGCAAGTAAGTGATTATGGTTCATGCAGATGAGTGAAAACTATTGGATGATCCAATGTACGATGGACCATTGTAGGTAGATCCATACCATCAAGATATGAATATATGAAGATTAGTGGGTAAATGTTGTCATATTTATTGTAAATGCTTTAAGCTAGATATTTTTGTATTTCCTTGTAAGATTTATAAACGATGGTTAAGGGATGGTCTCCCTTATAAGCCATTGAGTGAGGGATGATCACCCTCACGAGCGTTTAATAATAAAATTAAACGTTGTTGGTTTTCACCCTACGGGGTTTCCAGGGTATATTGGTGTTCAATGATGTGATTGATTATTGTGTCAAGTTGATGATGTTTATTCCTTTCTTGTTATGATGTTCATAATGGCAAGTATGTGATGACTACATGAGTTATGAAATGAATGGAAGGTTACATCATACAATTTTATGTTAATGTACTACAATAGAGGTTGTTAATGGTTAAGCAACTTACTATTCCTAAACTATGGTTACACTATGAACTGGTGAAAATTGTATCTAATGATGACTAAGGAGTATTTAATAGTGATTTGGATAGTTACTCGTGGGTAACTTGTATAAAAAAATTTAACTCCTTCATTTCCATGTGAAGTTATAGGTGTATGTTACAATTTACCTATATCATGAGTGCAATAAGATAGTCTTGAATCTTATAATTCATAGTAAAGAGGAGATAGATGATGACACATTTGAAATAGTAAAAGAAGAATGAAAATATAAGTGGTAAAATGAAACCAACATATTTCATAGAAGCAAGAAGGCTCGGAAAGACACTTGAGAATAAAAATAGATTGGTTTGTGTGGGTGCATACAGGTTGATGTTGATTGCTTTCAACCACGTGTTGGATGAATCGCTGGCCCATTATGATTATGGTCCTTTCGTGGGTGTATTGGCTCGATGCAATCACCTCGCCATTACTTTGCATGCCCAAGCCGTTTGGTATCATTAATGCCTTGTCAGGTGCATTCATTCCTTGTTTTATGCGGACGATCGAGCATTTCCAGGTTGGTTTTCACCTTGCCTTCCACATTCTCTTCTAGTTCTCTCTTGGAGTATTGTTGCAGGTCTAGGCCTCTGTTCTCCGAGCGCGTTTCCTTCGGTGGTGTCTGTGGTATGTAATGGAAATTTTCTTTCTAGATACTTCTGCCTCACAGTATGAATCTCTGTTCGATTTACTTCATTATCCTTACATGCATCCGGTTCTGCTATTTCAGTGTTTTCGATTTAACTGGGTTTTATTTAGTGTTGGGCATATGGGGGATAGCCTGGTCGACCCTCATTTCCATAGCCCCCCAGCTTTGCCTTTGGTTTTTTGGGGACGCGACAACTCTCAATTTGCTTTGCATTTTGTATTTCCATGGCCCTGTTTTCCTTTCATACCGGATGTATGCTCTACTGTGGGATGTCATCCTCTATTTTCGAAGGAAGTGGTTTCTTGGTCTATTGCTCCGGTTGTTTCCCTTCGGCTGTGCATGCATGGGATTAACTCTTTTAAAATTTGCCACTGTCTCGACTCGTTTTTGGTTTCTTGGCCTGAGGTTCATGCAACTCTTATTTTAATTTGCAAGCATTCAGTAGCATCGCTTCTGCTGGCCTGCATTTTTCGGCATTTTTTGCGGCTATATATTCCTTTACATATGGGTTGGTTGCTGATGGGTTGCAATCGGAGTTCTCTACGGCTACATATTTTCTCCCATATGGCCTTACTATCGTTAGGTTGCAATTTCTGGCGTTTTATGTAGATATATATTCTCTCCCATATGGGCTTGTTGCTGCGTCTATTCTCATCAACGTCTATAGGGGTTTTGACTCTGGTTTTTCTTGTAGCATCTCAGCCTTTTTCATGCGTTTGCTCTGGAACCGTGCATGTTTCCTCTTTTGATTTCTCTGTCCATTCTCCACGACGCTCTGGTGTTTCCTATTGGCTCAGCGTCTCTGGTACAATTTTGGTGGTGGTGTGTTTTCATCAATATACGTTCTCTGCGCTTCTTTATGGGTGGCCTTTTGTTCCCTTTACTGTTGCTTTTGGCTGGCCGGTTCAGCAAATTGGACATTTTCTTCTGCAGTTCTCTTCACTACTGACTTATCTGCTCTTTCCTGTCCATCTGGCCACAGGCCTCTTTGCACGTATTTCAATTGCAAGTATGGTGAAACCGCATCCTAGGAGGCTCAAATGCGATCGGCATACCAAGCCTGGGGCAGGATCCAGTCGACAGGGCCGCAAAAAAAATATAGAGGTTCTACAGGAGCTGGCTCAGGTTTATGAATCCGGCAATCAGGATAAGATTAATTCTACAATTCAAGGATGGGAGGTAGAAACTGATGGTGAAGAGGTGAGTATGGATGAACATCTCTCCCATATGGACTTTTTAACTGATCTAGGTAGTACTCAAGGACGTGTTTCTCTCTTCTAGCAATCCGTCAAGACATACTGGAAGATGAATTGTCTCCTTGCAAAGGCTTTGGCAGCAACCGAGAAGCAGAGTCTTACCTCTTCTATTATGTTTGAGTTGCAACAGCTGAAGCTAGATTTGCATGCCATCTCCAAGGTACAGATCTAGTTGAATGATAAGGTGGGCAAGTTGGAACAACGGGTGCAGCTCCTTCATAGCAGGCCACAGGTGTTTGGGCAAGCTGCTACTTTAGTTGGTTGGTTAACTCCTTTCTTGTTTATGTAATTTTGGGTTCTGTTAGCTATCTTTTTGGTCTTTGCTGTAATTATTTTGGACATGCTGCAACCCTTAAAGCTGTTAGATATAGGCTTAGACAATTTCGTTTTTGGTCTGCTTACAACTCGTTGCGGTGGCCAACAGACCTGGTTTCCTTCGGGCAGGTTGAGGTCACTACATTGGTTTTTTACTGTATGACTCTCTGACCTTTATATTACTGTAAATGAAAGGTCCTATGAAGCTTACAAAAAAAAAGAAAAGATATAGTGATCATAAATTTGACATAATCAATAACTAGCAATTGCACCATATGTTGCAAAGGAAACATTGTAAAGAAATAACATAGGAAAGCACCATATGTTGCAAAGGAAACGTTGTAAATAAATAGCATAGGAAAGAGTAGTATAGAGGAAATTCTCTCACATGAATCATGCCGGATAGCTACAACTATAGAGGAACAACAATATTGGGCTATTCAGTTACATAATTTGGTTCATTTTTAGATAAGTATTAGTGCTTTGGTCCTAAGATGAAATATCATCATTCAAGAAGTTTAGAAAATATATCAAAAATACATATAAATATTTAAAACCATAATAATATCAAAAATACAATTGGTTTTCATATTTTCATTTAATTAATATATATATTTCAACAATACAAAAAATAATAATATCATACTTAACTATAATTATGAATTATTTGTAAGCCTAATCATTTATTATACATTGGTTTTTAAGAACTATCATCAACTAGTATGTATTTCAAACATATAAATATAACATGCTCATATTTCTTTAAAAATATATCATAAATAATTAAAATTATACAAATGACCATGACAATATCACAAATAATCTTTTGGAGACACCATCAATTAGAATATATTTAAAAACCAAGTTTTTATAATTGTCCTTATTATATATTTTAACAATACAAATAATAATAACATTACAAGTAACTATAATCATGACTTTTTAAAAATATCATAGCATTTTAAAAATATATCACAAATAAATATTAAGTATCCAAATGATAGCCATAATATCAATAATAATTGTAAGCTTTATTATTAAATATGAAACACTTTCAAATTTCATTATGTTCAATGGCTTGCAATGATAATAAAATGTATAGTCCTTTGAATTGTGAATGTGTAAGAAGTAGCCAACCGTAAATATGGTTTGATACTCACTCAAAGGAATATTGGATTTGAGCACATTGAGGTTATAGAGATTAAGTTCGAACTATGAAAAGGAAAAAAATCTTTAGAACCACTTCAACAATGGAAGAAGAGTAGCTTGACATAATTGAATTTTGATGTTGATAAAAATATATTTTTTTTTCCTAAACTAATATCTGACCGAGATACATTGTAGAAATCTTGAATCCCGAATAAACTTGGCATATACAAATAAGGTGTGGAATCATGGATAAATTCCAACCATTCAAGTAGAAAATACTTCAAACACAATTGTTTCCAGTGCAAATACATATTGATCTTTAACCAAAAGACCAAATCAAGGTCTTTTGGTCAATAATTGCTAAGTATAGAGATATTTTCTATCTCTACAGTGCATTCTTTAGCAACTATACTAAATAACCAAAAAGAGATAACTTGATACCATGGATACTCCTATCATGTCAAAGATGCAATTCCTGAGAACCCCTCTTTAACTAAGATACAAATATCTACTTACACCCTTTGGAAACATTTTCCCCCACTTTCAATGTCATCATGGAAGATTAACAATTTAATGCTACTCTTTCCTACACTATTGTCTTGTGGTTTTTCCGTTGCAACATCTGGTGCAATTGCTAGTTATATTTTATTTTAAAATTATTAAATAAATAACCATTGTCATAGGAGAATGGTATATAGTTAATGGTCATAAAACTTGAATAATAAAGAAAAAAGAAAATAATAAGAATGATGGTTTGAATATTTATTTTATTTATCTTTATTTATAAAGTTAATAAAAAATCTATCATATGTATCATTTTAATTAAAAATTTTATTTATTAATTAATTAAAATAATAGAACTATTAAACGATTCAAATTAGTAGAGGGAAAGAGGGGAGGGGCGCTTAAGGAGTACACCAGTCGAGGAGTAAAGGGTTGGGATCCAACACCTGCTAATACTCCACCCATGGTCTCTATTAAGGTTAACCTGTCTTTTCTCGATCTCTAAAGCCTCCCTTAACTTACGGTGATGAAAATGGTCAATCCTAGCAATAACCTTAGCATCTTCTATGCATATGTGATGGTTCATATTTTCAACATGCTCTGCTAAGGCAAAGAAGTGTGACCTTCCATGTTTTAGATCAGTCGCATGCTTGCAAATCTTTTGATTACCGGATCGACTAGTTTCACCAATGTATGGAGTCCCATAGAAGCAAGAAATGATGTAAATCTCTGGGGTTTATAGGGTCCTTTACCGATCTTCGAGAGCTCTGAATAGTGTTAAGGGGCTTGAAAGTCAAGAAAACATTGTGCTTCTTAAGGATCCTAGCGATCTTATCAATGATCCCTTGAATATATGGGAGGTGCACTCCAGAGAACCAATCATTAGAATATTTTTTATTCCTAGGACCTTTTTCAGCTTTTTGAAAATCTCTAAGGCACTAAAACTTGCTATAATTGTTCTTATTTAAAATGTTCAGGTGGTGGGATTTTTCTTCTTCAAGATGTTATTCATTCAAGATTCTAAACACTCTGGTAGCTAAGGCACTGAGAACACCTAGATTTTTGGTAGGGAAATGATGAGAACCATCATGAAGATATTGTTATGTGTGCATTTTGTTTCGAAAGAATTGATGGGAAAAAGAACCATCATCCTTATTGAAATAAGAACATCAAGAAAAGGCAGGCTCCCATCCACTTGACATTCCATAGTGAACTTTATGGAGTCAAATTGATTCTTAAGATGATGGAATAAAAGGTCCAACCTTTCTTTTCCATGAGGCCAGACAACACAAGTGTCATCCACAAACCTTTTCTAAATTCTTGGCTGGAAGAGAGATGAGGAAAGGGCCTTGGATTCAAAGTCCTCCACGAAAATCTTAGACACAACCAGGGACAGGGGAACCCATGGCTATGCCATAGGATTTTCAAATAATTCCCCCTCAAAACTAAAGAAAGCAGAGGTGAGACATATCCTGACCCGATGGGAAGTATCTGGATCGATGATTTGATTGATGACATCAATAGCCTCATTAATCTGGATACTAATGTATAATGAGACCACATCAAAATTTACCAGTTTTTCATTAGGATACATTCTTATGCCCTTCAACTCATCAATAAATGAGGACGAGTCTTTCACAAAGGGTTCGGTCCGGCCAACAAGAGGTTTAAGCTTATTGGCTAAAAAAATTGCGAGAAGATAATTCGGACCTCCTATGGTGTTGAATATCATGCGAATGGGGGGGGGGGGATTTCTTATGGATATTTGGTATACCATAGATCATTGGAGTGAGAGGTACTATATTTTATGGCTAGAGCAACAATTCTAGAAACTTTCTTAAGGGGATTCTTATTCAGTTTATTATTTCTCCCTCTATTGCAAAGGTGATCTAACATATTTCTACGGTAATATTATTTGTTTAATATGATCGTAGCACCTCCTTTTTCAGCTTTAAGAACAATAATATCCTGGTTATTGCTTAAGGTTTTTAGAGCCTCAAACTCAAGTTTGCTAAGGTTGCTCTTAGGGGGCTTAGCTTTCTTCAGGATAACTGCATAGTATTTCCTAATCATATCTTTTGTAGCATCTAGAAAATCCCTAATCCTATATGCCATTAGTAATTACTATGTATTATATCAATACCACCACAAAAACAACTTCTATTGCATTCATGTGTTGAAAAATGCAGCAAGAATTTTTCAATTTAGTTTGCCTTGATTAAATTGAGAAAATTCTAATTTCCACATCAACAGACAACTTGGATGTAGTTAACTTGTGTGACACGGCTCTTGTCACTCAATTTACTCAGTAAATTCAAGTTGGAGGAGTTAGAGTTCAGTTAAGCATGTGTCATTGCTAATTTGTAGCAATCAAGGTTAGATATTTCAAGTTGTTTTCAGTTAAACTAGTTCCAATTGTTGGAGGAAATAGTGGAAGGTCAGTTGTGTAGTGGGACTTCAGTCTAACTCACTGATCATACGATTAATTGTTCAATCATCCAAAAGTTAGCTAGTGCATGCAGAGAATTCAACTTCCCCAGTTGTGGTGAATATTCCAAGGAAATGTATAATTAATTATATACTAGATTGATTGAGTGTATAGTTCATTGTATTGCTCAGGTGATCAACCCTGAGGAATTGTACAAGAATTTTGGGGAAAATTCCTAAATAATAGGGCCTAATTTCTCAAGGAATTGTGCAAGGAAATAGGGGCTCGAGTAGAGGCAAAAATTGACTAAGTCTGGGCCAGAGCTTCTTAGTGAGTAAAGAGATAGTCTATTCACTTGCAAGTTGTGCTCAGTTGAGCAAAGAAATTGTAACACAGCTCTATTCATTAGATTAATGCAAGTAGGAAAAATGGTTTTTAACATATTTCTTTGCGCTCAAAAAAATATTGTGTGCATGCATGTTTTTTCTCATTGCATGTTTGTGATTGATGTTCTAAATTGTGAATTGAATTCTGTGGAGGAGTAGAGTAGGCTTGTGTCTAGAGATTTTGATTAAAACTTCATGAGCAGTTGAAAATATACATCATAAACTCCAATTATTACCCACAATTATGTTACAGAGTATTTATAATTTCTTAACTACCTTGGGCGATTGATCTAACCCAATGGTCGACTTACTAACATATTTGACTATCTTCACTAGTCATTTTTCTTTACTCATGTCAACTAGTGGGTTTAATCAGTAGATTCAACTAGCCCCTCTAACACCACATTATCATATGGTGGTTTCCATTCATACCAATTAGAAGCTACCACATGACTGTTTTGGCTTAGCCTATGGGGATTAGCACTAATATTTTGAAGTTTATATTTAAATTGTCATATTTTTTTCATACAACATTAGTTTTCAATGTAATTTTTTGAAGACTATGTATTTTTCAACTCTCTACATAGATACATATTTGGATTTACTTAATTATTCAATTTGATGTTGATAATTTTCATGTGTTCCCAAAAAAAAAAAATGTTGACCTATTTTTTGGAACGTAAAATGGTCATAACATGCTAATAGACATTGTTTCTAATGAATTTTGTTGTCAAAATGCATAAAATTTTACACTTTATACAATGATGGTATCAATTTCTATTTATTGATACATGTTAATATTAAGGATGGTAAAGGAATCATATTTATCCTTTGCTCAACCATAACAACAATCAACTTGAGATCGTTCTTGACTATACAAATTTGGTATTTTTCTTGCAAAAATGTATTTATGATTGGAAGACCATTTTTCATTACATGTAGTGCATATTTGAGCACTTTTTGATTAAATTTCATGATTAAAGAACTTAAGTTAATTGTCAATGCCTTCGAAATATTGGGTCATATTCAGCTTCATATTCTACCATCATTCATGTCTTCTTCAATTCATTTTTCTTTGACACACTATGGACTTGTCATGATGATTCATGCCCAAACAAAGCATTCTCCTTATTGTGATTTATTTTCTGGTTATGACAAGTGCGACACCAAAGATACATTTTACAATGATCATGACAATACTTGTGCGACAGTGCTCAAAACATTGGAAATGAGTGCGACAGGTACTTACGAGGTTAGAACAAATAATTTTCACAAAGGTGACCTCTTGGAATCATTAGAAAAAGCTCATGCATACAGTGTGACAACCAACATGCCAAAAGACAACACTCTGCCTATCTTGCTAAAGGGATCACAACATTGCAAGGAAACCAATAAAATGAAATTCAAAATTTGTGACAGCAATGAACAAGACCAAGGAAGGCTCTGAAATTCGGTATAGGCCAAATTTTTTTTTTGGGGGGGTGTGGGGTTGTAGTAGCTACAACAGGAACCTATATTAGATTCTTTGGTCCCCAAAATCCACAACACCTTTTACTGAATTTGTGAATAATAAGGTAGTCATGTAGGATATTGGATATAAAATTTTCTCAGGAATGTCTAACTATTGTAGAAGAAGCATAAGTCACCTTGGCCTCTCCTTCCCCTACAAGTGGGGTCTTATTAGTTGTAGAGCCCAAAGGCAACGGAAGAAAAAGTTGAAGAAATTAGTCACCTCAGATTTTATGAAATAAGTTTCCATAGATATGACCCCCAAGGGAGTTTGCAAAAAACATTGTGCTAATTTTAATTTTTCCTAGCCTTATGTTTCTATTTCTTTAGAATATGAGTAAAAGATGAAGAATTGGTACAATTCTTCCAGAGAAACTAGGCGAATTAATGATGTGGGTCGTTCTAACACAGTTCATATATCATATATTGTTAAAGAAGGGAACCAACAGGAATTGCCTACTCAAGATAGTGTTTTTAAGCCAAAGAGGAAGATTTCTCATGATCCTAAAGAAGAGAGGAGAGGGAAATTTAAATCAGATCCAAACAACAAAGGCACAATTGAAGTGAAAATGAAAATAAATTAATTTGAAGAAGCTCGGAGGAAGCGACAGGAATAGGAGCATAAACATGAAGAAAAGTAGAAATAGGAAGAGGAGTGCTAATAGGAGGAAGAAATAAAATAGAAATAATACCAACTAAGGAAGAAAAGATGAGACATAAAAATAATAAAGGAAGAGATGAGAAAGAGAAAATAATATGAGACTAGAAGGAAACAACATGATTAATCCCTACAAAAGAAGATGGAAGAAGAAGAAAGGAAAAAGTTGTTAGAAGAAGAAGAAAGCAGTAAGAGATAGGAAGAGGATTTGTAGGCCCAACGGGTGGAGGATCAATAAGAGGAGGATGATCGAGAAGAATACAGTATGTTGATTGCAAAACAAGTGAGCTATCAACCCCCACCTCCTCTTATTGGTGGCCATCTCCCATTTAGTGAAGTGGGAATAGTTACTCCACTAGATGATAGGTTCATGGACATTTCAAACTTTACGTTTGATTAGATTAAGAGTAGAATAGTATAGGAAAGAAGAAGGTATTTTCTGAATGACCCTCATTACCATATTTATATCAACACAGAAAGGGTAATTGTGCCTAATACTAGGAAGAATCCAAGGACAGTTGCAGCGGCGAATGCATCCTTTACAAAAGCTACTAAGGAGATCGATGATTTCTTGATGAGAGAAAATGAAACATTGGTAAAGGAATTGGATTTTGCAAGGCAACAAATCGATCATCTCACAGCTGAGAATCAAATATTTTATGTCACTAGTATTAGTAGGAAAGAATTGAAGGAAACAATACTTGAAGAAATTAAGTTACTAGAAGACAACATGAAGCAGTTATATGATGAGATGATCACTTTACATGAGGCAGTGGTGCTCTTACATGAAGTACAAAAAGGTTAACAGAATATGGTGAAGGTTCTAAAGATATCTTATTCATCCATAAACATGAGTCGGGATTGGAGCACCAAATATCTGAATATACCTGCGATCTTAGTCAGAAAAAAACATACAGGATGTTGAGATAGATAGGGAAGAAACAGGGTGTTTTTACATATCTATGAGCATATCCATATGATTGTAACCAACACCATAACAAAATATCTGTGACTATATAATGTATTGGATGCCTTAGTAAGAATTAAAAAGATTCCTTTATTGGTACATTTACGGACATAAAGAGAAAGAACACAGTTAGGCAAGAGATAGAATATTTCTTAAGAAATTTCCAATAGGAAACCACTCAGGATGAGTTAGAGGTCAACCAAAGAATCTATTCTATGGTATGTGACTGATCCATCCAACATCCACATGAAGTTGATCAATTTGTTGAGCAACATTCAAACAAATTCCAATACCATATATATGAATTCACTCAAGGGGAAAATTAGATACAATCTATAGGTACCAGTGAAGGTTGAGCATATAGCAGCAGAGTACAAATCTTGACACCAATATCTTACCAGAGAGTTTCATGTTACCATCGTTGAGTTACAATTACCATAAGTTTATAATGATGTATTTTTTTGTCTAAATTTTGATGGCCACATTTTGTCTTATTGCAATTTTTTGTTTTGAAAATAACAAAAATATGTAAAATGTGTAAAATGTGAGTCCAAGAGTCGCATTAGGAATATTAAGAGTCGTTATTAATTTCAAAGGTTGAAGCAGAGCTCAAAAGGAAAATAGAATCTCAAGAGTCATGAGGGAACTCAAGAGTCACAAGGGAAGGTGAAAGGTTGCCTCTGATTGTTATCAAGAAAAGGGATTGGACTTTTGGAGAGCTAGCCTTGGCTTCTCTAGTTTAGAATAGGAAAGAAGATAATTCTTTGGAGAAGCAAGTGGTAGCTTCATGTTCCACTATTGGAGCTAGTGTTTCATATTTGTAATTTTGTTCTTGGAACTTTCACTTAATCGTCATAAGCTCTCAGAGCCAATGCACTTTCATGCATGTATCGTGGACACTGTAAGACTATTCTTTTAATTTTCGTGGTATATGTTTATGTGCATACATACTAAAGAGAATGAATTGTTTTTTTAACTTTGGTATATATCTTGTTGAATTCGCAATGTTATTTGCATTCATGATCATTGCTATCTTGTGAACTATTTTGCAGGTTAACTAACGACTCTTTCTTTGCTCTTATGTGTCTCTTTTAGAATAGTACTATTAATTTTCTTCTAGAGGCTCACTTTTTCTCTTCCTTCTGTGAAAGTACCTTTTATGCATTACAATTGGTGTCTCACAAATCTTACTCACTTGTTGACCTCAAGGTTATGTGTATGGCCTCTTATGTTGTTTTTTGTATCCAAGGAATATCCTTAAGATTATCGTAATGGTGTTTGGCCCCATATTTTGGATGAGGCTCCTACTCCAAACAATGTGATGTCTAATTGGGGCATCATACCAGGGATACCCTCTTACTATTGGTGGATTCCAACACCATCAACACCTTCATTATACGATATTTCCATCAATAAATCATATGGTCACTGGTATTCCTGAACTGAAAGAAGAACAAGAAGGAGTTTGTAAGTGATGTGCTCTTGGAATGAACATGAAGAAATATTTTGCAACCAGTGACGCAAGATCCAAGGAAATTTTGGATCTCATACATTCTGATGTTTGTGGACCATGGAAAAAAATTCACTTGGTGGTCATCAATACTATGTAACATTCATTTATGATCACTCTAGAAATACTTGGATATACCTCCTCAAATATAAGGATGAAGTATTTGAGAAATTTCAAGAGTTCAGGCATAAGTGAAAAAATTGGTAAAAAAAAATATCAAAACCCCAAGATAAAATAATGGTGGAGAATATACTTCCAGATAACTTGTGGATTTTTGCAATGAAGCCTGAATTAAGAGCAAGTTTATAGTTCCATACAATCCCCAACATAAATTAGAAGTGAAACTTTGAAGACATTTATAGCCTATAAATGACCTATAATTATAAAACCTAAAATCTGTGATTGCACCAAAGGTTGATTTCTCACCTTGGAAATCATGCAAATATGTGTGACAACATAAAAATATGTCTCTAAAAAATTGATTTACATGCCAAAAAATGAAAAAAAATGAATATAGATGATGTAATTATGAATAATGAGCTACGTTCTTGAATCCTACTGGTTATGGGATCTAGAAAACAGGTCCCAAGAAAATGATTCCACAATTTCTCTTTAGTTTGAGGGTTTAATGCATGCACACATTGGCTTTCTCATCTTCAATTGTGCACATTATCCTAGATAGCAGTTTACATGCATGAAGGGGCACTACCATACGATTTTAAGGTTAGTTTTTTTATGTTATCTCGAGGGTACATAAATGGTTTTCTAGATGCATTGTACTTCCTCGTCTTCCTCATTCTATGAAGGAAATCTAGGGTGCACCATTGTGTTGGTTGCTGAGATTTTATTTAAGCATTAGAAGTGAAACTTTGAAGACATTTATAGCCTATAAATGACCTATAATTATAAAACCTAAAATCTGTGATTGCACCAAAGGTTGATTTCTCACCTTGGAAATCATGCAAATATGTGTGACAACATAAAAATATGTCTCTAAAAAACTGATTTTCATGCCAAAAAGTGAAAAACAATGAATATATATGATGCAATTATGAATAATGAGCCACATTCTTGAATCCTACTGGTTATGTGATCTAGAAAATAGGTCCCAAGAAAATGATTCCACAATTTCTCTTTAGTTTGAGGGTTTAGTGCATGCACACATTAGCTTTCTCATTTTCAATTGTGCACATTATCCTAGATAGCAGTTTACATGCATGAAGGGGCACTACCATACGATTTTAAGGTTAGTTTTTTTATGTTATCTCAAGGGTACATAAATGGTTTTCTAGATGCATTGTACTTCCTCGTATTCCTCATTCTATGAAGGAAACCTAGGGTGTACCATTGTGTTGGTTGTTGAGATCATATTTAGGCATTATGCATTATACTTTTATTATTTATAGTTAACAAATAGAATACAAATGAAATTTTGAGCAGTTTTGATTCATGTGCTTTCGTTGTTCATAAAATCTGACAATATGAGTTTGAAGTTTGTAAATTCTCAAAAAAAAATTCATGATCAAAATTTGGTTTTCAGCCACCTAGGCTTAGGTTATATTATGTCTAAGTCTGAACCATCTAACCATTAGTATTTGTTTGCTTCTTGGATTGATCAGTTAATCTGTCAAGTTAGTACAGTTAGTCCAGTCCAGTTCATTATCAATCAGTACAACAGTAGGATAGTTCGCTACTCAGTCAAGTCAGTAGTGGAATAGTTCCATGGCATTGATCATCCAACCATTAATTGGAACGTCTAAAATTTAACACTTTAACAACTTAACTAGCCTTAATAGTAATTATTATCAACTTTATTATTATTTTATATTACTTATATGCTACTTTCTCACCTTAATAATTAATGCATTACTATTGTCAGTAAATTGAAGCTTCTTGTTTGCACCTCTAATATCCCTCATCACATGATATCTAATCATTAGAGAAATTCTGAGGTCTAAAATGGGCCTCATAAGAAAAATGTACAACCCAAATATGCTTTATAAGAACCAATATGATTCAAGATGGTGATGTCAACCATGGGGGATGATTCACCATTTTTTGGGTAAAAAAGTACAAAGATTAAAAAATAATAGAATAATAAAACTATTTTTTCAACTTGTATTTTCAAATTATCTCCCTAAGGGTTTGCTCAAATTTCGAGCGGGAGTACTCATTGAATGTAAAATTTAATTCATCATCTAATGAGTACCCATGTTGCATACTTTTGATGGACCCTATTATACGATAAATGAGAAATACATAAAAAAGTGTGATTGCAATAACGTTTTTCATGTATTTCTTATTTTTCGTGTAGCAGGGTCCATCAGAAGTATGCCATGGGAACTCCTTGGATGAGGAATCAAATTATGCATCCAACGAGTGTTCCCACTTGAAATTTGAGTAAACCCATGGAGAGATAAGTTGAAAATATGATTTGAAAAAGTAGTTTTTTATTTTTTCCCTCTAAAATTTGATGATGTAATATAATATTATTTTATAATTTGATTAGGAGGCCCATTTTAGACCTCAAAATTCCCTTAATGAAAGAATTTAAACTATTAATCACATTAAATTTGTAGCATAGGTTTTTGAATTGCATTGCCCAAAATCAACTATGATGGGTTTTAGACTAGATTATTACCCCTAACCACCAACCATGGGTTATAATTTAATTTCCACACAGATTCCTGCAACTCAGTCTACAATCTAATATATAAGCCAAAAAAATTTGACCAAACAAGAGGGCGTATTCATTGCTTAGAGTTGAGACCACCATTTTCACCACCAAAACTTGGAGCCACTGTCAAAACTCAACCTACAAACTGACATATAAGCCCAAAAAGGTTGGGCAAACAAGAGAGTGTATTCATTTCCTAGTGTTGAGACCACCATTATCACCACCCAAACTTGGAGCCTCTATCAAGCTCAATTTCATAGTAAATACTTAATAAACCTTGTAACCAAAACCAACACATGCCTAATTTTTTGAAATTCATGTGCACCAAAACTTGAATGCATACATCTTTTCCCATCTGGTAAATATTCTCAATGACACCAACTCTCTAGTAATTGCTGGGTGTGTGTTGTATTCTTTCCACGATTAGATTGAAGCGAGAAGCGGGAGGCGTCCAAACCCCCTACGCTTGCACAGGGTGCAGTAGTTGGGTCACAGGGGGCGACATAGCCCCCCCTATCGAGGGGTTTGCAGGGGGGCGGTAGCCCCCCTACACGAGGTCTGGGATAGTGCCCCAAGAATTTTTTTTTGGATCATATATTAGATGGGCAGGCCTACCTATGGTTTTGTGCATGGGTTTTCCCATGGTTTTTGGCATGATGGTTTTCTGCCCATGGTGTTTTGTAGATCCGGTCAAGGGAACTACGATTATGTTCTAATTCAGGGTTAATGGATTTGGGTTTATGAATTCTTTGGCATGTATATATATGTGTCGTAACATTGAAAGGAATATAATGAAAAATAAATTTTGTAGTCTCGATTTTGGGATCTAGGGGAAAATATATGTGTATATCTATTTTATGTTTTATGCTCTTGCGATTGTTTATTTTTTGTTTCAAGATTTTGTTTGCAGATAATTTTTGTACATGGTTAAAACCTATAGTAATACTTGTTCTACCTTGATTTTCTATGTGATTTCCATGTGCTTTCTTTCGTCCACAATTTTGTGTATCCATCAATGTGCTTTCTTTTTACCAAAATTTTGTGTTTTCATCACTTTTCCTACATTTACCTCAATCATGACATGCCACAAGCTTTTGTATGCTTACTCTAACCACAATTTATGTGTGCCCATTATGTTTCAACCCTAGCCTTTATCATGCAATGTCATAGCCTTATAGACACTTACTTGTATGACCAATGTCGTCATATTTTCAAAAACATCAATGCTACTCCCTTCCAAACAATCACATATCTGCTCTCATGTTGATCTACAAAAAGCCTCAAAATGTCCATGGTTGATGTGAATTCTATAAAGAATAAAAAAGTATAAGGAATAAAATCTTCTTAACTGTTTTATTGAGAGGAAAGATAGAAATCAATAAAAATATGCAACGATATTTTATGAAACTCAAAAGAGAGATGATATCTTGTAGATACAAATGCCAGAAATTCCATTGTTGTGAAACATCACGATATTTAACTAAAGAAGAAAAGCAGAGATCGTGTTCTAAATTTCAATCACATTTCTTTCAAATTAATAAGAATATATACATTTGAAATCATTAACCTTGGAAAAACTGGAGAATAGGTAGGCCTTCGAATAATATCACCACTTTGTTCAGTAGTTCTCAACCTGTAAATTACAGTACATTTTTAGTAATATACTTTTTAAATGTCTAGATCAAAATTCCTATGACTATGTCAAACCAAAAATATAATTACCTCTCTTATAAATCCATTTCCAAGTTGACCACAGGTTTATAAATCTTTACATCATATATCCCTATTTTTTCTTAGTTCCATTACAAAAACCATGCAACATAATAAGACAATTTTTAATCACTACATATTTGGAATACTGGTAGTCATTTCTATCTAAACTCAAGAATAATTTACAAAATTATTTTTATAGATGTTTAGTAAATTTACATGTGATTCTCAAGGAATTATTTAATTGGTGTGATCTCTACACTCTTATTTTTTTACTCAAAATTAATGTTCCTCTAGAGTCTAGTTATCACTGTGAAACAAAAGTAACATAGTTATGAAGTTTATTTTTAGGTCTAATATAAAATTCCCTAACAACATTGTTAGGCATCCTAGTGTTCCATGAAATTTCTAGGTTCTAATTTCTAACATAAAATAACTAGGCTTTTTACGTTTGGCAAAGCTCTAACAAACTACCATTTAAAATAATAAATTATCCACACGCTTAGAAAGCTGAAAATAAATGTCTATTTGGAATCTATGGTAACTTATTTTATTTAGCTATGGTGGAAATATAACTATATTTAAATATTATGATCAAGTATAGAGACAAAAGCATCCAAGTCGTAGTCAAGATTAGGCGTGGGACCACAGTTAAGAAAAAAAATTTCATTGAAACAATTGGCTGCAATTGGGTATAAGAATGTCTCGCTGGGAAGAAAGGTCTCAAATGATTAGAAAGCATGCCAACAGGTGGGTTAAAGACTTCACAAACATTAAGTTACCTTGGAGTAGTGTCAAACAGGGCATCAAAGTTGACTACCTAGTGTGTTGCAAAGTACTACTATAAGAATCCTATATTTTTCATTGGTCAGTTCTACCGTACTTCTATAGTATAATTGCGCATTTGTGGCAACCTATAAGGCTATTATTTAGTATTTCCTTATTTCTTATCATTTATGGGGTCATTTTCATTGTCATGTTGTGTTTTTCTTAGTTGTTTTGGGTTTGAGTGGATTCTAAATTGTTCTCAACCCTTCAATGTCGAGGATAAGTGGATTCACACGATTCATATTTTTTGGCTTTGGGTCCTTGCATGGTTGTTCATCAACCATAAAAGGCAATCCAAGACCTGTCTTACTAAGATCATGTTGACATATGGGATTTTCTAAATTTGTGATTAAACCAGAGACAAGTGAAACACATCTTTTTGGATTTCTTGTCTGCAAGAGACCACTAGCGGGACATTGAGGATCAACACTCAATTTTCTTCCAGCAAAAGGTGCATTGGATACTGAAAACTTTGGAAATTCCTAGTATCTTGTGCTCTTGGCCCTCCCATGGATTTGGAACTGCCTCAAAGTTATGCCATTTTTCACCTTTTGGGGGCTAAAGAGGAAATTTGTTTTTTCTAATGAGGATAGAAAAAGCATCATGCATCTTGTCCACTAAGATTATGAAAAATATGTATGGATGGGAAAATTACAAATGGTTCCATGTGCTTCCACAACAAAGTAGAGTGATGCATGTGCACTTTCAATCCACAGTGTTTTATAACTTATATATGTGCAATTTAGAATTTTTTATTGCACATTCAAACACCAAGTGCATTGTTTATTTTCATTAACAGAGCTGAAAACACTAATTTATTAGGTCATTTCTTTACAAAATTCTGGTATTAACCACTTACATATGTTTGATATGATGCTCAAAATAACCGCTTAAGCTTTCAAAGGTTGATCCTTTTGCTGGAAATTAAAGCATGGTTCATTGGAAGCAAATTTTAGTGGAAACGGGTACATAAGTAGTGGCTTGAATCCATCTTTTGATACATTTGATTTCCAAGTTCATGAATTTTTTCTGACATCAAAGAATCTCATAGAAAAATTTTACTAGCTAATATCAACCCCTGATCGTGGCTTCCTCATTCATTCTACAATTCGGCAATTCATGCAGGACTCATCTCAACTTGGAATACTCTACAATCATGATAACGAATATCCACAATATCTATATGATTGGTCTCTATATGTATCTTTTAAACATGTACACAAATGGATCATACATTTTAATTGTTAGCAATATGTAGTGAAGTCATAGTGAACTACATTTGGTTGGTTTCATGGTTATTTTTTCCCAATTTCCTTATTTAAACATGAAAGGAATCAAATAAATAGATGTACTTTCCATGGTCACAACTTAGAATATTCCCTTTCCAAATAGTTCAATGAGAATATCATTGTGAAAGTGTGGAAAATCTATCCACATGATTCAAACCGATCTTGTAATGTACTAAAACAAAATATTGAATCCTTCTACAATTTTCGGAAACAAAACATGATTGCACAATCACATAACAAGTAAGAGAAAGAGAAAATCAATCGCACAACACAAGATGTATCTAGGGAAATAAAATGCTCAAAACCCTGCTATCTGTATATTGCATAAAGTCAAGATCATGAAACAATACAATGATATTCCTCACACTGAAAAACCTCTTCACTCGGTTGACTATCTCACTCTGATCCTACTCAAATTTGGCTTGCAATATAAGTAAGTTATGTCCAATATTTAACCTTTTGCTTTCCTAGTCATAGTCTGACTTCCTTATGCATTGCTAGGCTAATTGATCCCCTATTAATAAGTAAAATCCCAATTAATGATTGAGCAATACCTTCAAGCCTTCTCGATGACCTCATGCATGACCTATACAATTTTCTAATTATACAAGTGATAGTTGTCTTCCCTTTAACCTCAATCTCAACTGGGCCTTCTTTAGAAATGACATGCAACAAATATTTATAGTGAATTATCAGTTAACTGATTGATCACTACTTGTGAATTAAATCATATTTAATTCACTATACCTATCACTAGCTCATCTCTTAGTTAGAACTAGTTAAACTTATTTTAACTCAATTAATTGAGCTAACTAATTACAACTCACAAATAACTGTAACTGGACCCCCTAAAATCATGGGAGAAATCAACATGACTCCTCTCTGGCCCTCAACTCGAATTTCCTAAGTTAACTAAGTCTTCCTGACTCAATTAGCTAATACAAGTTGTCATGGGAAAATTAAATCAAAAGCCCCCTATGGCACCATTTCTGGGTGCCATTTTCCAAATTCCATTTATGGATTCCATTTTCAATGTTTCTTGTTGCCAATTTCAACATTCCCTCTCAACAAGAAATGAATTCAACTATCCTGATCTGGTACCTTTGGAATTTTCTGCATGCAACACTTCTCTAGTGTTGTTTTCTCTTGCAACTCCTAAAACTGAAAATCCTCCAAAAACTGAATCACTATGATGCATTTGTCATCAAAGTTTCTTATTGCTACCAGTTACTGCACTATCTATTGAAAACTTTGTGATGTTGGAGACTCTGCATACGTGCCATCTACACTACTACAAACTCTGATTTGTGCTCCAGTATCTGACATTTGTCACTTTGATTTATGTCTTTCTAACATCTAACTACATCAATTGCCACCGATCCTTCCTGCTACTTTGTATTGTTGGATCCCCATAGCTAGGTTTGACCCATGAGCCAAGCCATCTCAATGGACCCTGCCCAAATTTCTTCTCTTGGGTCACATCGCCCCACCTCTCACCTAGAGGTATGGTTGCATGTGCTCCCTCTGCCCATTTGGCTCGAAATTTCCCCCTCCTAATGGTCTCTGCTTGAGTGGATGCCTCCACTCAGTCTCCTTTATGCTTCTCCAATTATGGCTGCTCCACAACCTTTTATGAAAAAATATAAACTAATAAACTATAAATGACTGAACTAGGGTCACAAATCAACCACTAATAATCCATTGACTAATTGTTTATAGGTTGCTTCATATCTTTGTCAAAAACTCTATGGACAGTCCACCAAAATCAACTCCTCTTCATGTCAATCTAGTCCTCATATGACACATTTCTTTTGCTCAATCTTCTTCTCAGGTTCCACCCTCCTTTGGATTTTTTATCTATGCACATACTTCTGCAAACCATATTCCATATCTATGGTCTATATTGTAGAGATAAACCTCACTCTAAGGGTCACGACCCCTCTTCTTCTACAAAAATTTTTCATATTATTAAGGGCATACCTTATGGACTGAACATTCTAGGAAACCACCCTAACTACGGAATTATAATTTTTTCTCATTAATTTAGAACAAACCCTATCCGACCATAGCAAAACAACAACTCTTGCCTCCATAAGATACTCATCCTAGCTCATATGGATCCATATATTTTGGGAAATTATTTGACTGAACCTTGACCTAAAGTTTAGATCTCTACAATCCTCAAACTATGATTACCTTAGTCAATATTACACTTGTGACCACTTCTATTTTGGCCCTAAATTCCAATGCATACCCTCCTCCATTTGTGTTGTTTTATCATATAATTTGCATCCTACTAACCACCGCAAGATAGGGTGTCAACCCTCTCTTCTATTTCATAATTTAATGCATCCTTCACATAGAAACGCCACTGAAATCACATGCCCAAATTAACATGAGTCGTCTCTCTTGAGCTCGATCTGAAAAAATAGAACCAACAGTATGTCATCCTACTTCCTATCTCGAACCTATAAACATATGCGACATTATTGTGAAACCTCACGTGATGATCCTTCTCTTGGTGGATAATCATGGCCTCCCTTTAGCAACCCTTACTCAACCCCCTAACTCGACCTACTTTAGGACTATATATCTCCTCACCTCCTTGATAAAATGAGGTATTTCTCACTTGATGTTCTTTCCTTCATACTAAGGCCTCCTTAAATATATTTTCCTATCTAAGCCTCATAGGAACCCTCTAGAAATTATGGGTTTTATCCACTTAGACCTTAGGAAATATTAACTTTCCTTTAGAATTTCTTTAAGATTTTAAACCTCATCTTGGGTCCAAAACCCCTTCACTTGGGTTCTTTTACCACAAAAATTTTGGGACCAAACTCACAAACCCATCTCTTTAGGCTTGTGGAGTACCTCCCAAGCTACACAATTCAACAACATAGTCTATTTGTAGTAACCGTAACTTGGTCAAGCTCTTGTAGTCAAGCGAGGACTTGTTTGGGTTCCCAAGTTCCAAATTAAGTAAGGGTAGTTGTGAGGGCATGATAGCCAGGGGGGTCAAGGAATGCCAAGGAATGAAAATACATGCTAACACATGCCAAAAAATGTCAAAGCATGATGAGTAGTGTTAGGGAGTGTCGAGGCATCACAAGGGAGAACTAGGTCAAAATGCATGAAAATGAACAAATAAGAGTGTGTGTCAGGGAGTTTCAGTGAATTCAAGTGTGCCAAGGACGAAGTATGTTAGAAGAAGTTCATAATATTATTTGCAGGAGGCAAGCCTACGATTGTGATAAGGGGCTCGATAGAGAATTTTTAGACAAAGGGAGACTTTGTGATGGGCACAACACTGTTTTTCCTTTATCTGTTATTTTTATATGAAATTTGGCACACTTTGGCTAAATGCTCATGCTTCAATATATTTTAGACAAATTCATATTGTACATTAATTGTTGTATATAAGTTTTGGGGCACTTGAATTGTGTTGGCTTATATCTTGTGTGTCTTGTGCATATTTTGGTTCTTTCAAACTCTCAGTTAATGCTCTATTGTTTATATGAATTGGACATACATGTGAAATATTTCATGTGTAAGTTATGTTGCTTAGTTGTTTTATGGACATGGATAGATGTGATCCTTGTCTTGGTAAGTTCTTAAGTGGGAAAAGTCGAGCTTGGACATGAGTGGCCTAAGATGAGTTATAGGTAGTTCTTAGGTGAACAAGGCACAACCTACTTGTAGTAGGTGAAATTGGTTACGTTGTTGTGGTTTAAGTAGGCCAATGTCACATGAACTACAGTAGCTAAGGAATTGATTGGGTTCCCAAGTCATGAAAAAATGTAAGGCTAGTTTTGAGGGCATGATTTCCAAGGCATGTTAAATATGTTAATATGTGTCAAGTCCTAAGGCATGCCAAGATGTGAAAGAGGGTGACAATACATGTCAGGGACTGTCAAGGAAACAAAAAGGAGAAACAAGTTAAACTATAAGGAAATGAACACATAATAGGGTTAATATTTCATCAATCTGCCTTTTCCAAGAGGGGCATGCTAGGCACACCAACACTAAGTGACAATAGGTGCGAAGTTGCAAGTGTTAGTGCATTCTAACTGCCAAATATTCGTTTGTTACTTCTCATATACTTTCCAATAATTTATCTCAAATAAATTTAATATTAAATTATGCCAAAACATACCAAGGAATCTCAATGAATTTTATACATGCTAAGACTTTCCAAGCGCCAACACGTGCCAAGTGCCAATGTGTGTTATGGAGTGATACACATGTTATGAAGTGGTGGGGCATGTCGAAGAGTTTTAAGGTGTGCCAAAGACCGTTAATGCATGTTGAGGAGTGTTAGGGAGTAATAGGGAAACAAAAGGGAGCACTAGGTCAAAATTCATGGAAGTGAATGAATATGAGGGTGTGTCAGGGAGTGTCAATGAGTGCTAGCTAGCATGCCAAGGAGGGAGTGACAAGTTATGTTAAGCATCAGTAATGCATGATAGGTAATATCAGGGCTTGTCAAGAAGTGTCAGAGTGTGGTAGGGAGTTCCGGTGTGTGTTAACATGTGAAAAAAGAGTGCCAAGCCATGCCAAGACATGCCAGATGCTAAGGCATGCTTGGATGTGCAAGGTGCTAGGGTATGCCAATATGTGTCAAGGAGTGTCAAGGAAACAAAAGGAAGAACCAAGCTAAAATGCAAGGAAATTAACACATAAGAGGGTTAATAAGCCAAGACTTTATATTTTTCAAAAGGGGCATGCTAGGCACACTAATAATAGGTTCCAATACATTCCAAGGGCCAATTATGTGTGCCAAGTCCTAATGTATGTTAATGCATGCCAAAGAGTTCCAGGGCATGGTAGGGACTATAGAGCATTCCAACACATGTTAGGAGAGTGTTATGTTATGCTAGGGCCTGCCAACATGTGCTTGTGTGTCCTAGTCATCGCAATATGTTCTAGGTATAAATATGTTCTAAGACATGCGAGGTGCCAAGGAATTTCAGTGTGTGCCAAAGCATGTTAAGGTGTGCCAAGAGTGTTGAGGAGTGTTATGTCTCTCTCATTAATAGTTTGACAGAGCTTGATTATGTATTAAATAATATAGTTCCTACACACACTAGTGTAACTTTATCTAAATGGAATTTGTTATATAATAATCCTAGTGTGAAAATTCTATAATGGAGAATTCTACTACAGCTACTTATTAAATTTCTTCTATTGCACTGTCAAACAAAATTATTTAACATTTCTCTTGTGTTAAATAAAAAAATAAAAAAATGTTGCAGACTTCACGATTAACAAATCACATATAAAAATAGCACAAGTAATCACACATAGACACCATTATTTTTGGAAAATTGTCCCCGGAAAAACCTAATGTGGGAAAATCGGTGCAGCAAATCTGAGGGTTTCTTTATTATGTAGAAATTCTAAGTACAAATGTGTGATTGTAAATTTCAATCAATCACCTGAATAATTCCAATGAGAAGAGACTGAGTGAGACAATTCTCACATCACCATTTGAGTTTCGACACTGACCTACACCCACACTCACTGGCTCTGCGTGATTCCTGCACAGTGATTGCGTCACTCGTATTTTCACTGCGTCACTGCTTCTGCTACTTGTCGTGGCTGCTTCTATGCTTGCTATTGTACGAGAATAGAGTGATCCTTCCTTCCTGAAATTTCCTCCCGACACTGGATGAACCCTCAGTTGCCCCTCCAACAGAAAACGAAACTCCCTCTGCTTCTCTGCGTTGGCCCAGCGTAACTGATGCTAGGATAACTCTGCATTGATGCTTTGGATTCTCTTTGTCTCCTCTCCATGCACTCTCTATGCTTTAGAAATTCTCCCTCCTGGAGATTTCACCTTCCCCTCTCTGCAAATGAGAACCACTTCGATTCTTCCTCTCAATGAAGAAATCGAACTTTTGATTCTTTCTCCGTCTGATGTGTCTTTCCATAGGCCCCTCACCCTCCTTCTTATATTCTTCTATTGAACCTTCAACAGCCAAGATTAAAACATAATCAAGAGCTAAGATTCATTTGGAGGTGATCCATGACTTTTTCTAGAAGATTCACACTTAGTTTAATTAATACCCTTTAATTAATCAGTTTCCCTAAGTTTACACTTAGGAAAACATTAAAAAATGATTAATTATTTTAATTAAACCATCTCTAAGTGGAATCTTCCAAAATCCTTTCTGGGTATTATGTAATACATGTGTCTTCGCCCATATACAAAATTAAAAGGCTAGAGCACATTCGATGCTACCATAAATCAACACTCCCTCTTAGTGAGGAAAGTGCTCTAGAAAAACAACTCAATGTGCTGATGTTCTGAATTTTGTAACATTTTTTGTTGTGATGTTGATGTTTCTCATCAACACTGCACAAGAAATGTTGCATCTGTATTGCTGCTGACTCTGCTTACTGCTACCAACTTCCACTGTACTGCAACTCCCTCCTTCAACTGCGTTGAGGATCCATTTCTTACTGAAATGGATTTTCATTCATACCCAATTGTTCCCTGAACTGGGTGAATTTAATTCTCCCCAGAGCCTTAGTGAGTATATTTTTTGTTTGTTCTCTTGTGGGAATGTACTAGAGTTTTACTGCCCCATGTTGAACACAGTCTCTAATAAAATGACATCTTATGGCAATATGTTTGGACCAATAATGAAATATTGGATTTTTAAAGAGTTTGATCCAACTCTAATTGTCACAATAAACACTAGTTGGCTCCATATTTCTTCTGAATAGACTCACAAGAATTTTTCTAAGTCAAATTGCTTTGCATGTAGTTGTATGAGCTGCCATGTACTTTGCTTCGATTATGCTCAATGCTACTAACTTCTGCTTCCTGCTACACTAGGACACCATTCCTAATCCAACGCTGAAACAATACCCAAAGGTAATTTTTCTGTCCATTGAGCTACCTGCCCAATCTGCATATGTGAATCCATTAAGTCTGACATCCTCTCCTCTACCATCAGATACCGAAACTGATTGTTCCTCGTACATACCTCAGGATGTGCCTTGCTACGGCCCAGTGCACTCTTTTGGGTTCCACCATGAACTGACTAAGAGTGTTGACAGCAAAGCAAATGTCTGGTCTAGTGCTAACAAAATACATCAATGACCCGATGAGCTGTCTATATAAGGTGGGGTCTACCTCTGTATCTTTTGATGCATCTAAATTTTTCCAATTGGTGATCATGGGTGTGGCCATGGGCCTGCAATCCTGCATTCTGAACCTCTTCATAATTTCCAAGGCATACCTCTCATGTCCCATGAAGATATCTCCATCTTTTTGACAAACTTCCAATCCTAGGAAGTAGTGCATCAACCCCAAATCCTTCATGTCAAATTCAACTTGTAGATTCCGTTTGCAATCCTTGATGAACCTAGATGATCCTGTGAGAAATAGATCATCTACATATAGTACTAGTACCAATGGTTCATCCTCTACCAGCGAGTAGTAAATATTGGGATCCACATCACTCTTGACAAATCCCATCTTTTGCAAATAGTTGTCTATACGACCATACCATGCTATCGGAGCCTACTTAAGCCCGTATAGGGATTTCTTTAATCTGCATACATGAGACCTCCTTTCATGAGTCTCAAAACCCTATGGTCGTTCGAGATATACCTCTTCCAAAATTTCTCCATTCAAGAACGTTGTCTTGACATCCATTTAATGAATCTCCCATCCCATCTGTGTAGCTAAAGATACAACAGTCCGAATGGAGGTATATCTAGAAACTAGTGCGAAGGTATCCTCATAGTCAATGCCTTCCTTCTGAGCATACCCTTTTGCCACGAACCTTGCCTTGTATTTCTCTATAGTGTCATCTACAGCGTATTTGATCTTGTAGATCCAACGCAATCCAACAACTGATCTGCTCTGAGGTCTAGGTACAACTTCCTAGACATCATTTGTCATGATAGAAGCATACTCTTCTATCATGGCATCTACCCATACTTGGTGCTAAACAACTTCCCGGAAGCTGGAAAGTTCCTCTACTTGAGCCACGAAGGCCTAGTACCAGTCAGGAGGTTTGTGATGTCTATGTCTCTTCCCATTCCTAGGAGTCCCAATAAATTTTTCTACGTCCCTCAGTATTTGATGAGCTTCTCTTCTAATCTAACCACTCATGGAAGGTTTCTCTCTCAACTTTTCCTCCTGATCTAATGGCTCCTTTGACTGAGTATCTTCCTAATCTTCCTCTGTGAAAATGTTAGTACTTTTCCTTGGTACCAAAGTCTATCTTCCTGTCTGTTGTTCTTGGTGCCCCTGTTGTTCTTTGACTAAGGGAACTTTTGCAGTTTGATCCTCTACCGACATATCACGCAATTTCTAAAACACTTTATCCTCCATGAACTTAACATCGCATCTTATCACAACCTTCCTACTATCATGAATATAGATCCTATATGCCTTGGAGGTGTCACTGTACCCTACAAGATACCCCCTTTCTGCAGTTTGATCCAGCTTGCTTCTCTTCTCATTGGGTACATGAAAGTAATCCATGCTACCAAATATCTGAAGATTCCCTACCTCCAGTTTCTTCCCTATGAAAACTTCCTCAGGAGTCTTCTTAATCACGACTCTATGAGGTGTCCTATTCTGGATTTACATCGTCGTATTGCAGGCTTCAGCCCATAAATATCAGGGTAAATCAAGGTCAAATAACATGGCCTTCGCTTCTCCTAAAATTTTCCTATTCTTTCGTTCTGCCACACCATTCTACTCTGGATTGTATGGCGCATTCCACTCTCTCCTGATGCCCTCCTTTGTGCAGAAATCTATGAAGTCTCCATCTATGAACTCCCCACCATTATCTGAATGCAATGTCTTGATCTTCTTCCCCAACATTTTTTCAACAAGAGCCTTGAATTCTTTGAACTTTTCAAAGACTTCATCTTTTGTCTTTAGGAAGTAGATCCAGGTCTTCCTGGAGTAATCGTCAATGAAAGTGACAAAATATTTTCCACCTTTGAGAGCGTTAGTGGACATTGGTCCACAGATATCTGAGAGTATCAATCCCAAAATGCTTTCTTCCTTGTTTTCACTTCTGGGAAAAGCTTCCTTAGCGTACTTCCCAAGTACGCATCCACGGCATACATCATCATGCTCTGTTCTGAGAACAGGCGCCCCATAAATTTTTTCTCTGAGTATCCTCAATGCGCCATGATGTAGGTGCCCCATTCTTCTATGCCAAATTTCATTCAACCCTTTCTTGTCTTCGAGATTACTACTGACTAGTGCCATCGGAGTTTCGATCTGCAACCTATATATTTTGTTGCTTCTGATTTCGATCTGCCTTGTTTGCTTCCACCTGGGATGCTTGACATACAATTTCTTTCTGGTAAAGTGTATGTCATACCCTTTGTCTTGCAACTAGGATACTGAGATTAGGTTCATCCTAAGCCCTGGCACATGTAGTAAATATGTGATTGTAACACTGGTTCCTGCTTCTGTTTCAAACACTACTGATCCTCTCCCAACTGGAGTGCACTTTGTGCTATTTCCCATAGTGATCTGGAAGCTCATATGCTCTTCCCTATAGCTCGAGAAGTATTCTCGTACTACAGTAAAATGAGCTGAAGTCTCGTTATCAATATACCAGATTCCTGCATATGTTGAACTTGCTAGGCATGTATCATCCTCTTTTAACCTATAGGATAAAACATCCAAGTCTGTCATACTTATCTGTGCTTTCTTCTCTCTATGTTGCGTCCCCTCTGAAGCTTCTAGTTTATGCAGTCCCTTTCCTGACCGCTTCCTTTGGATATGACAGCTCTAATACCATGTGAAAATTCTATAATGGAGAATTCTACTGCAGCTACTTATTAAATTTCTTCTATTGCATTTTCAAACACAATTATTTAACATTTCCCTTGTGTTAAATAACAAAATAAAATATGCTGTAGACTTCACGATTAACAAATCACATATCAAAATAGCACACGTAATCACACATAGACACCGTTGAGGGAAATACATGTTTCACACTAATTTCCTATGAGTCAATACATGTTTATCATTACTTGAGGGAAATGATACACATGAATTAGTTCTTAACAAACTTACTAACTCTAACCACTATGGCATTGGACATATAATGAAAAATACTCCACAACAATGCTCTTAAATAATTATCTTTTAACAAAAAACATAGTAACATGCACATAACGTCATAAAAAACGCGTTGGAATGATCAATGATGACGAACATTTTTTGAACGTCACCAAAAGTAACCAAAACGAGCATTGGTGAGGGTCAATAAAATATTGTCGCTAGAAGTGTCACCAAGGAGATAATTAGTGATGGGCCTTTAACATCCCTCACCAAAAGTGTCATATAAAATGGCTTTGGTGACAAACCTTAAAGGACAATCACTATATGCACTTACAACAAGGTTTTTTACAGACCATCACCATATGCGACATTGGTGATGGACCTTTAAGATTCGTCATAGGCATGACCCTCACTAATGAATTTTTTGTTGTAGTTTTACTTTCACAAAGGTGACCTCTTGGAATCACCAGAACAATCTCATACATATAGTGTGACAACCAACATGCCAAAGGACGACACTTTTCCTATCTTTCAAAAGGGATCACAAAATTGCAAGGAAACCAATAAAATGAACTTCAAATTTTGCGACAAAAATGAACAAGACAAAGGAAGGCTCTGCAATTTGGTATAGGCAAAAATTTTGGAGGGGTTTGTAGAAACTACAACAGGAACCTATATCAGAATCTCTGGTCCCCAAAATCCAGAACACCTTTTACTAAAGTTGTGAATAATAAGGTGGTCATGTAGGAGATTGAATATCAACTTTGCTTAGGTATGTCGTAACTATTGTAGAAGAATAATAAGTCACCTTGGCCTCTCCTTCCCCTACAAGTGGGGTCTTATCAGTTGAAGAGCCTAAAGGTAGCAGAAACAAAAGTTGAAGAAATCAATCACCTCATATTTTATGAAATAAGTTTCCATAGATATGACCCCAGGGGAGTTTGCAAACAAAAATGTGCTAAGTTGCATTTTTCCTAGCCTTGTGTTTATATTTCTCTGGAATATTAGGAAAAGAAGAATAATTGGTACAATTCTTACAGAGAAACTAGGCCAAGAGATAGGTCGGGTCATTCTAACATAGTTCATATATCAAATATTGTTAAATAAGGGAACCAACAATAATTTCCTACTCAAGATAGTTTTTTTAATCCAAAGAGGAAGATTTTGCATGATCCTAAAAAAGAGAGGAGTGGAAAATTTAAAGCAGATCCAAACACCAAAGGCACAATTGAAGCGGAAAGGAAAATAAATTAATTTGAAGAAGCTCAGAGGAAGTGACAGGAAGAGGACCATAAATAGGAAGCATAGTAGAAATATTAAGAGAAGTGCAAGCAAGAGGAAGAAATAAAATAGAAAGAAGAAAAACTAAGGAAGAAAAGAGAATACATACAAAGAAGAAAGGAAGAGTTGAGAAATAGAAAAGAAGAGGATACTAAAAGGAAATAACATGAATAATCCTTGCAAAATAAAATGGAAGAAGAAGAAAGGAAAACATTGTTAGAAGAAGAAGAAAGAAGTAGGATATAGGAATAGGATTTGCAGGCCCAAAGGTGGAGGATGATCAAGAAGCATACATTATGTCGATTGCAAAACAAATGATCTGTCAGCCCCAACCTCCTCTTACTGGTGTCTATCTCGCATTTGGTGAAGTGGGAATAATTCTTCCACCAAATGATAGGGTCATAGACATTTAAAACTTTACCTTTGATCATATTAAGAGTAGAATAGTACAGGAAAGAAGAAGGTATTTTCTAAATGACCCTCATTACCCTATTTCTATCAACATGGAAAGAGTAATTGTGCCTAATACTAGGAATAATCCAAGGGAAGTTGCAGCAATGAATGCATCCTTTGCAGAGGCTACTAAGGAGAACATTGATTTCTTGATGAGAGAAAATGAAACATTGGTAAATGAATTGGATTTTTCAAGGCAACAGATTGATCATCTCATGGTTGAGAATCAGAGATTGTCTTTCACTAGTGCTAGTAGGAAAGAATTGAAGGCAACAATACTTGAAAAAATAAAGTTATTGGAAGACACCATGAAGCAATTATATGATGAGATGATCACTTTACATCAGGAAGTGGTGCTCTTACATGAATTACAAAAAGGTTCACAAAATATTGTGAAGGTTATGAATATATCTTATTCATCCATAAACATGATTCAAGATTGGGGCACCAAATATCTGAATATACATGCAATATTGGTCAAAAAAAGCAGACAGGATGTTGAGATAGATAGGGAAGAAACAAGGTGTTTTTACATATCTATGAGCATATCCATACTTTTGTAACTAGCACCATAACAACATATTCACGACTATATAATGTATTAGATTCCTTAGTAATATTTCACAAGATTCCTTCGATTGTTACATTTACGGATATAAAGAGAAAGAACATTGTTAGGCAACAGATATAATATTTCTTAAGTAGCATCCAATAGGAAACCACTTAGGATGAGCTAGAGGTCGACCAAAGAATCTATTCTATGGTATGTGACTAATCACTCTAATATCCACATGAAGTTGATCAATTTTTTTAGCAACATTCAAATTGATTCCAATACCATATATTTGAATGCACTATAGGGGGAAATTAGATACAATCCATAGGTACTAGTGAAGGTTGAGCATATAGTAGCAGAGTAAAAAAATTGACACCAATATCTTACTAGAGAGTTGCATGTTACAATCGTCGAGTTACAATTTCCATAAGTTTAGAATGATTTATTGCTTTTGTCTAAAGTCTAATGGGAAAATTTTTTCTTATTGTAATTTTTTTTATTTTGAAAATAATAAGAAAATGTAAAATGTGTAAAGTGTGAGTCTAAGAATCACATAAGGAATATGAAGATTCGTTAGTAATTTAAAACGTTAAAACAGAGCTCAAAAGGAAAATGGAAGCTCAGGAGTCATGAGGGAGCTCAAGAGTCACAAGGGAAGGTGAAACATTGCCTCTGGTTGTTATAAATAAACCCTCATAAATTAAGAAAAGGGATTGTAATTTTGGAGAGCTAGCCTTGGCTTCTCTAGTTTAGAATAGGAAAGAAGATAATTCTTTGGAGAAGCAAGTGGTAGCTTCATGTTCCACTATTGGAGCTATTGTTTCATCTTTTTAATTGTGTACTTGGAGATTTCACTTAATCATCAGAAGCTCTCAGATCCAATTCACTTTCATGCATGTATCATGGATATTGTGAGACTATTCTTTTAATTTGTGTGGTATATGTTTATGTTCATACATACTAAATAGAATTATTTTTTTTTTTAACTTTGGTATATATCTTATTGAATGTGCAGTGTTATTTGCATTCATGATCGTTGTTATCTTGTGAACTATTTTTCAGTTTCACTACTGACACTTTCTTTGCTTGTATGTGTCTCTTTTAGAATAGTACTATTACTTTTCTTCTAGAGGCTCACTCTTTCTCTTCCTTATGTGAAAGTACCTTTTATGCATTAAAATTGGTGTCTCACAAATATTACTCACTTTCTGACCTTAAAGTTATGTGTATGGCCTCTTATGTTGTTTTTTGTAGCCAAGGCATATCCTTAATATTATCGTAATGGTGGTCGGCCCCATATTCTGAATGGGGCTCCTATTCCAAACAATGTAACGTCTAATTGGGACGTCATACCAGGGAGATCCCCTTACTATTGGTGGATTCCATCACCATCAACACCTGCAATAAACGATATTTCCATCAATAAATCATATGGTCACTGGTATCCCCGAACTGAAAGAAGAACAAGATGGATTTTCTAAGTGATGTGTTCTTGGAAAGAACATGAAGAAATATTTTGCAACCAGTGACACAAGATCCAAGGAAATTTTGAACCTCATACATTCTGATGTTTATGGAAAATGGAAAAAAATTCACTTGGTGGTCATCAATACTATGTAACATTCATTTATGATCACTCTAGAAAGACTTGGATATACCTCCTCAAATATAAGGATGAAGTATTTGAAATTTTTCAAGAGTTCAAGGCAGAAGTGAAAATTTTGATAGAAAAGAAGATCAAAACCCTAAGATAAGATAATGGTGGAGAGTATACTTCCAGATAACTTGTGAATTTTTGCAAGGAATCCTAAATTAAGAGCAAGTTTATAGTTACCTACAATCCCTAATAGAATTGTGTGGCTGAAAGGGAGAATCGATCAATTGAAGAATGTGTTAGATCCATGCTATATGATCAAGACCTTCCCAATTTCTTATGGGGAGAAGCATATGTAACAAAAATATATTTACAAAATTGAATTCCTCATATAATTCTTAATGACATGACCCCAAAATAAGCATTCAAAGTAAATAAGCCAAGTCATGATCATCTCTGAATTTTTGGATGTCTCGTATACATTCACACTCCTAAGGATAAAACGAATAAGTTGGACTCTATATATATATATAAGAGGAATTTTTTTATATGTAGTACTTCATCAAAAGCTTATAGATTCTACATCAAGGAATATCGACGAATTGAAGTAAGTAGAGATGTTATTTATTATGAAATCATCGCATACAAGAAGTCCAAGGAAATTCCTATTGATTTTCATGGAGAATAAGAACCTATATTTGAAGAAGTCTCAGGTAATTACAATACACAAGAACCTACAACTAATAATAAAAAATTGGACCAAGTGAATACGTGCAACAATTCATCATCCCAAAAAATAGAAAGAGGTCATATTGGTTGAGGTCAACTCTACAAGAAGTTGAAGGACATAAAAAAACAAAGGGAACATTCAGAGAGAGCAAGAAGCCTAAGATATATTCAAGCTATGAAACTTACATGACTACAATATTGAAGCAAGAACCTACCACTTATGAGAAGGAATTTGAACATCAAGAATGGAAGAATGTAATGAAAGAAGAATACCCGTCTATAATGAAAAATGATTTTTGGGAAATTGTTCCTCGACCTAAAGATAAATTAGTTGTGATTTCCAAATGGGTATAAAAAATCAAACATGCACTTGATGGAAGTATTGAAAAGTATAAGGCAAGGTTTATGGAAAGATGTTTTTCTCAAAAGTAAGGAATCGATTATAAAGAAACTTTTTCTCCAGCAACTAGATATACAACCATTAGATCACTTATCTCTCTTGTAGTTACTATGGGATGGAATATTCATCAAATGGATGTAAAAACAACCTTTCTAAATGGGAAAATTTATGAGGAATTTTACATTGATCAACCCCAAGGATTTGAAGTCCATGATAAGAAAACACATGTTTACAGGTTAAATAAGGCTCTATATGGCTTAAATCAAGCATCTAGAGCATGGTATGCCAGGATGGATGCACACACACTAAGAATTGGTTTCATCAAGATTTCTACATATCCTAATCTCTACGTCAAAGTTGTAAAGAATGAACATGTGATCATACTACTCTATGTGGACGACTTACCAATTATAGGTGTGGATCGTCATATTCAAGAATGCAAGAAGTGGTTGGAAGTCAAACTTGATATGAATAAATTTGGGCTAAGCCAATACTACTTGGGGACTAGGACTATGGAAGAAACTTGGAGAGATCTATCTTGGTCAAGGGAAATATGTGATCAATATTGTTACACAGCATTTTGTCACCATCCCTGCAATCCCTCGTCCCGTACATTGGAGGACTATTCCCATGACCTGTGGATGGTAAAATGTCTTGAAAACACCTTGATGGCGTCCTTCTGTATAAGGACAAGAATTCTCCTCAAGAACATTTCCTCTGGAAAACCCTAAAAATAGATGTTTTGGCATTGGCGTGAGTATCTAGTTCATCACTCGCGCCGACCCAGAAAATTTACACTAGGCCTGTGCCACTTGGCACTCTGTCCCTATATTGTGCTCGCGCCAAGCCTATTAAGGAATGTTTTTTAGCAATAGAAGGCGGAATTTTGATTCTAACAACTTCAGAACGAATCATCAAAAAGAGGTTGGGTTGTTGGCTCCAAATCTCCGTGATTAGGAAGTGGTTTTCCACCTCTCATGGAACATTCCTAAGAGATAGGACTCTCCCCCATGATTATAGGGATCCCAACTTCTCTTCCTCCCTCTATAAAAGCTTGCCCTCTCCATTTGCTAGCTAGCTGAACAATACGGCCAAGGGCTGAAGATAAGCCTAAGGGCTGAACTTTTGGAAAGGAAATTATAGCTGAGTGACAATCAAGAGCAGAGCTAAGGAGAACCCTGTGAGAGAGAGAGTTTTTTCAAATCCTTGACGAGCTTTGTGAGACACGTCCCGCTGGAATCCTATAGAAGGAAGATCGCGACGTCAGAGCACCGGTTGTAATCTTTCTCTCGTATCTTAATATACATGACTCTGTTATTGGTTCCATGGTTGTATTTGTCCATTATATAATGCAATTTCATTTGTTCCTCTTTGACTGATCGATAGTTATAAAGTGTGAAATATTACGTTGTATGTTGTCTCTCTTCTTTGCATGTGTACAAGTATCTGGATGTAGCGAGCTCACGGATCGTGACCTGTCCAGCTAGGAACGGAAGCGCCACTTCTTCTTCGACAACAGCAGCAAAGGAATCATGGTAAGCGATCTATCGCGATTCTATCTTTTGTAACTAGGAATCAATAGCTTTGCATGTTCTGATTGTTGCTAGACCCACTCTAGGGCTAGTGGGATCGCCTCTGTCCACAGAGGGGATTTACCTCCACAAAAATTTGGCGACTCCACTGTGGACAAAGGAAATCCCACTAGCCCTAGAGTGGGTCTAGCAACAATCGGAACACGCAAAGCTATTGATTCCTAGTTACAAAAGATAGAATCGCGATAGATCACTTGTCGTGATTCCTTTGTTGTTGTTGTCGAAGAATAAGTGGCGCTTCTAGTCCTAGTTGGACAGGTCACGATCCGTGAGCTAGCTGCATCCAGATACCTGTACACATGCAAAGAAGAGAGACAACATACAATGTAATATTTCACACTTTATAACTATCGATTAGTCAGAGAGGAACGAATGAAATTGCATAATATAATGGAAAAATACAACCATGGAACCAATAACAGAGTCATGTATATTAAGATACGAGAGAAAGATTACAACTGGTGCTCTGACGTTGCGATCTTCCTTCGACGGGATTCCAACGGGATGTGTCTCACAAAGCTCGTCGGGTATTTGACAAAACTCTCTCTCTCACAGGGTTCTCCTTAGCTCTGCTCTTGATTGTCACTCAGCTATATTTTCCTTCCCAAAACTTCAGCCCTTGGCCATACTGTTCAACTAGCTAGCAAATGGAGAGGGCAGGATTTTATAGAGGGAGGAAGAGAATTTTGGATCCCTATAATCATGGGGGAGAGTCCTATCTCTTAGGAAGGTTCCATGAGAGGTGGAAAACCACTTCCTAATCAGGGAGATTCAGAGCCAACAGCCCAACCTATTTTTGATGATTCGTTCTGAAGTTGTTAGAATCAAAATTTCGCCTTCTATTGTTAAAAAACATTCCTTAATAGGCTTGGCGTGGGCACAACACAGGGACAGAGTGCCAAGTGGCGCGGGCCTAGCGTAACTTTTCCAGGTCGGCGCGAGTGATGAACTGGATACTCGTTCCAAGGCCAAAACATTTGTTTTTAGGGTTTTCCAGGGGAAATTTTCTTCAGGATAATTCTTTCCCTTATGCAGAAGGATGCCATCAAGGTGTTTTTAGGACATTTTACTGTCCACAGGTCATGGGAATATTCCTCCAATGTACGGGACGAGGGATTGCAGGGACGGTGACAAAATTTTGTGTAACAAATTCCCCCTAAAGCATGAGGTCTAAGAGAGAGGGAGGGGTGAAATTCTTTATGAGAACGTGTCCAACTAAAAACACTGCCGTCGGAATACTTGTGAATAAAAATACAACTGATATCTCTGATACATAATATGTGGTATGGGCGCAGCCATTCATAATAAAGTGTACAAAAACCAGGATCCAAGGTTTGGATGCAACCATCCAGTAAAATAAGGATCAACAAGTAGACCCAGGTATGGTCGCAGCCATCCAATCAAAAGAGTCATGTAACAAGTCATAATAATCCACAAAGAACCCACAGCCTAGATTTCATCAGATCAAATCCAAGGTATTGCGCTCCATCTCGACCCGAACATCGTACAAGTTCGAGCATGTGAATATGTGAACTGAAGTCGAACATGCAAGAACATCGTTCGATTACCAGCCAATGATGAAAGCCATTAACAGACGTGAGAGAAACCACCAATAATGACGATGGCTCTCAAGGTACAAGAGGTACAATCCACAGAGTGTGAACAGTGATCTGGCGTCGAACACCCGCAGAATCATCTGATCGAAGGCTAATAATGAAAACCTTGCGTCGAATGCGAAGAACCTGCCATTGAGGCATGCAAGCTCTGGCACCTGAAGGGATTCTCTAGACCAACTTCTCGGATAATGAGCTAAAGTCGACAGGAAGTGACCTTGATCAAAGGTGGGCCATAATGTTTCCCACATCATCGACACGAGACAGATGGATATAATGTTTGTGAATCAAGACCAACAGAGAATCAGAGGGAGGTTGAAAACTGCAAAGGCCAACTTCTCTTGAACATATCGGCGGCACGACACTGGATTTGGTAGTATTTGACATCAAGGGATCAGAGGTCATGGTGACGTGGCAAAGAGCAGATGAGCGGTCAAAAGAGATTCCCCAAACCCATGAAGGCAAGCATATAACGAGATGAGATGTCCCCAACCCAACACGAATGCAGAAAAGTGCCATGTTCAAGAACGACATACTACCGACACGACTATAATATTGGTTCCCTTTTCCCCCACCATTTCTGGCGAGTGACCCAATTATTTTTGGAAACAAGCTTGAAGAGGATAGCATGTGCTTGCGACATAAGTTTGTCCTTTGGACAAATCCAACCTAGTACATTTTACGAGCCCCAGGAAGGAGGAACTCGAGTAACGTCATTACGACATAGTCTGATGTCATCATTTTTTAACGAGTCTGACAAAGGAAGAACTCGACATCTTTTCATATTTAGAGATTTTGAAAAGACATCGGAAAAGAAAACTCCAGTAGTCCCTTTTCGTAGATAGTCCCACAGATTCGAAAAGGTAGAAAACTATGTCTGAGAGAACCTCCTAGTCGTGATAGGCTAGGGTATTCCTTTTTTGTAAATAATCTATCCCAGCCTGAAAAAGGGGTAAACGTATACTGGGTAGATGTCATTTCGCAACCAATTTAACTAGCTCAAAACGACAAGCGACTCGACAATATTTTCAGTTTTAGAGAGTCAAAAAAGAGCTAAAAGGTGACTCAATCAGTGACTTTTTCATGTTTTTACCGAGTCCAAAAAAGTATAAAATACAACTCGTCTCTTCGTCAAAACCACGTGAAAAACTTCTTGTTGCACAAAAAGGAGCGTGTAAAACATATTCGATGAAAATAATGTAAAAATATGTCGAAAAACATGTTTAAAAACCCATTTAGGACTTTTGAAAAGCTATAAAAGACCAACAGTGGTAAAAAATATTTACTTTTCACTTTTTACCTCTTTGCAGAGCAACAATGACCCTTTTGTGTTTCGATCTTCAGGTGACGAGTGCGGCCAATCCAGTGGACCAAATCGACTTCATCCAGTTCAGGTAAGAGTTGACCTCTTTGTCCATATTTTAAGTTACATTTTACTATATTTAATTATTGTTTGAGGTCTTTTAGGGAAGGATTTTCAAATTTTAGGGCTCTGCGATTGCCGCGGGTTCCGGGCATGGACCTGCGCCAATCCGTGCTGTTTTACATAGAGGTCGCGCCAGCTGGCACGACTGTTAGCCAAACAGCCGTGCCAACAGCACAACACAAAATTAGGCTAAAAATTCTCAAAAAAACAGCCAATGACATGAAATTTTGAATACCCAAGGAGGTTTTATAACGTTCCTATGTTTGACTGATGCAGGTATCCAGCAAAAAGGATGGTCATTGAATGGAAAGAGAGAGATCATAGTGAAGAGGATGAATTGGAAATGGGAAATGAGCATTGTATGAATTCTCTTCGAAATTACGGATTGAAAAAATTCTTTCTAACGCCATGTCTCCAGGCTTAGCCCGAACTACTGTAGTATCTCATCAGCATTTGGGATGAGGATGAGGAAAAATTCAAACTTCGAGACCAAGAACTTGAGCTCGAAGTATCCAATGTATACTTCATCACTGGACTGTCACGCAGGGGTCGAGTCCCTATTCTGACTGGTACCAGGCCCTCAGGATAAAACATGGAAATGGTCATGAACAGGGTGTTCCCAAGGACACGCAAAGGAACAAGGAGCGAGAAAGTAGATATTCAGACCGTCCTCGATCTGGCACTGAAAGTAGTGCTACGCACCACTGCGCGGGCTATGGGATCGTAGGCACCACACGAGGCCACCAAGATGCAGCTACTGCTTGCATCAGAGTGCATGAACCCAGCTATCTTTGACTAGGCCACGGCTGTGACCATGAACATTAAACGGAAACTCACAAAATGAAAGAAGACCAAACTTAAACAGTTTGGATATGAGTCGATTTTGGTGTCATTCTTCCAGGAAATATTACCTATTTTTCAGCGCCAAGAGGCCATAGTCTCGAATCCACCACTGAGAGAGCCACAAATGGCTCGATGGGCGGCATTGATGCCCAAGGTAGGGGGCGGCCAGCAAATGTCCAAGTGGCCCGATTTCTTTGACTGGCTCCAACAATAGTTGATCGTCGTGGAGGACTGGCCCTATGGGGGCACCGATTTTACTAGACACCCAGACCTTCCGCTCCCAGAGGGAGAAGATTGGGACAAGGAGCTTGGTAAGACTCTTTTTATTTTTATGAGTTTTATGATTTTTTGGTATACATGCATGTTCTAACAGCTAATCCTATATGTATGCAAATGTTGTCTCAGAGAGGCCTGCCGGAATATCACCAATAGCGAGGAGGACCCCTCTCGCTCATGACCCTCAAGGTGAGGGTGGCGAGGGGGACGAGCTCGTACAGAACCTAGAGGGGATCGCTCGCGGAGTTCTGGATTATGCTCATTTAGCTAATGTTCCCCTAGCTTATCAAAGGCACACCATAGGGGTGCCAAGTCGTCTCCACCGCTTACTGAGGTGGTTGGTGCGGGCAGTGACGTGCAACCATGAGCACCATGCCGATTAGTCACCTAGGCTTTCTATTTGCATATTTTTGAGAGACATGTTGTCTCCGGATGTAAACTGAAACAAACATGTATATTTTGGTTTTATATGATGCACACGTTGCAAACACTTGACACATATATATACATCTATTTTCTACATGGATCTTGCTTACATATGATGATGTTTTATATGTTATGCAAATGTCTAATACAATATTATCTAATGTATCAGCTAAATAATCTGCATAAGTAACGACCCAATGGAAAAGTTAAAAGTTCGAAAAATGCATCAAACCAACATGTTTTATTTTTTCACAAGATTAAAAGCACAAATGCAAACTATGCTTGAAAATGATTTTTATGTTTTATGCAAGCTTAAAACACAAATTTAAATTATGCTTGAAGATGGGTTTCATTTTTACACAAGCTCGAAACACAAAGTAAAGTATGCTTGAAAATGAGATTTCATTTTTACGCAAGCTTGAAAACACCAAATAAACTATGCTTGAAATGACAAGGAAAATCGGGCATGCCCCAGCATGGTGACTCAATTTGAGGTGTACATGCCCCCCAAGCTTCAATCCATATGAAAAATGGAGTGAAGGTTCAAATTATGAGTTCAAGTGAAAGACTCGACTGGGATTTTATGAGATCTAATCAAAGACTCGAATTAAACAGGGAACTTGTTTCTTTGTTTTAACGAGGTTGACACATTAAAAGAGCCATCCTCGTGAGCTAATTCATTTTTTAAGGAGGTTGACATAGAAAACGAACCTTCCTCAAATCTGAATTCATTTTTTAACGAGGTTGACATAGTAAACGAACCGTCCTCGGATCCGAATTCATTTTTTAACGAGGTTGACATAGTAAACGAACCGTCCTCGGACACCTTGTTTCATTTTTTAACGAGCGTGACACAAGCATATGAACCATGCTTCGAGAGACCTTGTTTCATGGTTTAAGGAGCTTGACACAAGCAGATGAACCATGCTCCGAGAGACCTTGTTTCATGGTTTAAGGAGCCTAACACAAGCAGATGAACCATGCTCTGACAGACTTCATCATAATGAATAAGAAGTCATAGCTTCCAAGGGTTGTCCGTCCGATGGAAGGAAAACATCTTGGAAGTCTGGACCTAATGCCCCCAGCACACGATGTACAATGACACTATCACTGAATACGGGCACAGGAGAGGTAGCCACATAATTGACATGCGGCAAGGATGACACAACCAGCGGATAAAGATCCAGCAGGGATGATGGTGGGCTAGCTGCCATAGTAGGACCAAAGAACACAAGTTGATCGATGGTCACGATCCGACCTTGGTGCGGAAAACATATCACACGAAAGAGGGAGGAGACAAGCACTCCCATGGAATAAGTATAATCGCGGCCCAAGAGTAAATTAAAGTCCAAGGGGCCAGGAACAACCATCACATACATATGGATATTTTTCGCTCCCAAAGTAATAGGAAACTTCGGAAGGATCCCTAACGGTTGACTAGTTCCTCTGTTAAATGCCAACAGATTCTACGTAACAGGCACGAGCAGAAGTGAACCGAAAGCTTGCCAAGTAGTTTAGGATAAAATACTAATAGAATCGCCTTCATCTATAATGGTGCTAGGTATGACCAGATGGGAGGCTTGTACCGTGATCTCATAGGGCACATAAGAAGGAAGGCGATAACCTGTGAATTGACCCCAATCGAAGGAAGCGACCAAACTACTTGGAGGGGCTACCATTGAACCGAGATGGTCTTCCCCTGGTGTTATGGGAGAAGAAGGAGCATCCTCTGCCACCTCCATCATGGAGGCAGAAGGAGTATCCTCCGGGACCTCCATCATGGGAGGCGGAGGAATATCTTCCTGAGATATAGGGACAGGAGAATCTTTCTCCAAGTCCAAGGAATTTGAAGAAACAAGAAGAACCTGAGGGATGTGAGATCCACTCTCAACGGAAAAGACCTGATGCACCGCAGACGGGGCTAGCTCAACCAATCCCACGACCAATGGTTGGTCAGGGATGGATTCATGATGGTGAATTTTTGGGGGAGTGGGATCAAGCAAGGATGACTCTTGACTGATCGTTGAACCAACTAGTGAAGGACTCAAAGAAAGCTGTTTGTAACCAACCGAAAGGCACGGTGCAGAAACAGTCGAGTTGTCCAAAACTCTCTTAGCTTCATCCATATATGGACAAAGGTGAATGGCATGATGCCCTTCAAACAACTTATAGGGATTGGTGAGCTTACCCTAAATCTTAGGAGCTTTACCATCACTAGCTAAACACATGCCCCCAACCTGACTCCCAGAAGCCAAAGGCAATGGCGGACGACCATTGGACCATACTTCGAGCACCTTGGGAATGCCAGGGAAATCTCAAAGAAGATGAATCCCCTGGCACAACATGCAAGGGAACTTAACTTTCCGCGGAGGGTTGGAAGGTTCATCTAGAGCAGGTGTTTTAGAAGCAACAGCTACAGAATTAGCCTCTCGCTTATCTAAGTTCTTCTTCTTCATCTTCTTCATCTTCTTCTTAGCCACCTGGGTACTAGAATCCAAACTTTCACCAGGCGAAGTAGAATATGAGGACAAAGAAACAGGAGAAGAAGGGGAGAGGTCCACCTTCGAACCAACATTGCATTGCTCAGGTGGAGGAGTGGACGGTACGGTAGCGAGAACACTTGAGACCACAGAGGTTGAAAACAACCAAACAGACAACCCAACAGTTAACCCAGGGAGGGATAACATGGCCATATAAGGAGCACCAATATTTCCTAAAGCAGGAAAAGAACTAGGACTCCCTTCAGAGGGGACTCCTTGATTGGAAAACTCTGGAAAATTTGCCATCAAAAACATCCTTGAAATAAAACACTAACGAAAAAAATTCTAACCAGGAATATTTCGTGGGCAATTAATTTTTAAGACACTGAAACCAGACTCTGTTGTTTCATATTTTAAGAGTCAAGAAACAAGCAAAAGGTGACTCTATCGCTTTCAGGTTGGACACAAGCTTGAAAGGACAAGAGCTCGATGATCTTTTCAGTTAAAAGAGTCAGTAAAGATCAAAGTGACTGCTCTGGTAATCTAGGTAAATGGGTGTACCATATATCTGTGAACTGCCATATACACCTTGGTAAAAGTGAAAGAGAAATCAACCAAGGACTTAACGTACATGCAGGTAATCTCCCTGAATGCTGTGTCTGGTGTATCACGGGTAAAAGGCGGTAGATTCGGCTTCCTATGGATAAAGGATTTGCAACCTAATGGGGTCTCCCTTTATATACACAATGGTACGGGGAGCACAAGTCCATACTAGCACTGTCTGTAGCCAGATGGCGAGCGACAGCTACTAGGCTTAAAGACACTGAAACACGTCTCTACCTTAGACTACTAGATATTCCGTTAAGTTTCAATGCTGCCTTAGGTTAATTCAGTAAATTTTAAATTTAATCTTCAATTTACATTTCGATTTCAAGGCCCTATCGAATGTTGGATCTCATAAAACCTTTAGATGCAAACTACATGCCACAAAATATCATTCCATTCAATGAAGAGCTATCTACGAGAGAGTTGAGAGCTTTCAAACGATAGCGAAATGAACACACAAAAACATCCACTACTGATTTCAATGCAAGCTAATGAAACTGGAGAAATTTTCTCTAGAATTTATACAACACTAGTAATGTGAAAGAGTTTTCAATTTTCACTATGCCAATCAAACATGCAACAGATTATTTTTTGTATTTTTCAATATATTAGAGCAAATGCACTAAATAAATGAAAAACAAGTGAAAACATCAATTTGAGAATGATAAAGAGAGAGCTAAAACAAAACAAGTTCACTCAACTCAAACAAACACAATTAAGACTCAAACCGATGACGAAATCCCTCAAAGCAAAGAAGAATCTCGAAAGAGACTCAAACAAGCCGTGTGATCTAGGCTTGGAGCAGTACAAAGTGAAACTGAATGAAAGAGAGGAAAATCACTCAATAAACACAATGACTCAATTAGATTCAACAAGATGAATGCAAAGAAGCAGAAACAAAGTTGACCGGGAAAGCAAAGACCCAAAACTCCCCACGAGAGGCTTAGCACACTGAAACACCTAGAAGCCCTAGGGATGAAATGCAAAACTGACAGAAAAGGGAAAAAAACCAGAGGATAAGGGCTAAACACAGTCAAAAATGACTTCAAAGCACTCAAACAATCAAAAAAAAACAAACCAGGACCAAAACTCAAGCTCAGAGAGTCCAAAAACAGGCAAACCTTAAAACCTACTACAGTTGGCGCGCCTGTCTGGCTGTAATCTGCGCCAAACAGGGGATGGCACGGGTGCCTACCTAGAAACTCACTCCCTTCGGCGCGACTATCAGAGGAATAACCATGCCAATCAGGTTTACCCTAGAAAATTATGAGAATGAACAAACAGAGGCTAGATCTGGTCTTCTGGGGGCTGAACAGGGTTTTAACACCAAGGAAGGTGAACCAGAAAAGCAGACTAATCAAACAAAAAGCCAAAAAACAACCCAATGGAGGAAGGACCAACTCCCACTGTTCCCCAGTGGAGTTGCCAAATTGTTGTGGAGGTAAATCCCCTCTGTGGACAGAGGCGATCCCACTAGCCCTAGAGTGGGTCTAGCAACAATCGAAACATGCAAAGCTATTGATTCCTAGTTACAAAAGATAGAATCGTGATAGATCACTTACCGTGATTCCTTCACTGCTGTTGTCGAAGAAGAAGTGGCGCTTCCGTTCCTAGTTGGACAGGTCATGATCCGTGAGCTCGCTGCATCCAGATACTTGTGCACATGCAAAGAAGAGAGACAACATACAACGTAATATTTCACACTTTATAACTATCGATCAGTCAGAGAGGAATGAATGAAACTGCATTATATAATGGACGAATACAACCATGGAACCAATAACAGAGTCATGTATATTAAGATACGAGAGAAAGATTACAACTAGTGCTCTGACGTCGCGATCTTCCTTCGACAGGATTCCATCGAGACGTGTCTCACAAAGCTCGTCAGGGATTTGACAAAACTCTCTCTCACAAGGTTCCCCTTAGCTCTGCTCTTGATTGTCACTCAGCTATAAATTCCTTCCCAAAATTTTAGCCCTTGGGCTTATCTTCAGCCCTTGGTCGTACTATTCAGCTAGCTAGCAAATGGAGAGGGCAGGCTTTTATAGAGGGAGGAAGGGAATTTGGGATCCCTATAATCATGGGGGAGAGTCCTATCTCTTAGGAAGGTTCCATGAGAGGTGGAAAACCACTTCCTAATCGGGGAGATCCGGAGGCAAACAACCCAACCCCTTCTTGATGATCCATTCTGAAGTTGTTAGCATCAAACTTCTGCCTTCTATTGTTAAAAAAAAATCCTTAATAGGCTTGGTGCGGGCACAACACAGGGACAGAGCGACAAGTGGCGCAGGCCTAGTGTAACTTTTCCAGGTCGGCGCGAGTGATGAACTGGATACTCGCGCCAAGGCCAAAACATCTATTTTTCAGGTTTGTGAGGAAATTCTTCTTGAGGAGTACCCTTCCCTATGTTAAGGATGCCATCAAGGTGTTTTCTAACATTTAATGTCCATTTCTATACATTTTCTTATCGTGTCTACTACATTAGCTTTGTCGAACTTCAAATCTTCCATATATCAAGTCTCTTGTAGGCAACACGAGACATTCACTCCTTAAGGAAGGAGATCACTCCACAAGCCATATGCTTGCCCATACAATAATCCTTGACATCTTTCAATGGAGAGACTCTAGCCTCTATATAGGTTTCATACATGTAATACCATGGGTAGTTACTTTGGGTATCTCAATACCATACATCCAATACAATGGGCTTATCACTTTATTCCCTAACTACATGTGGTCCCTTACATAATGTGGGTTAACCACTTTATTTATTAACTATGGCCCAATTATTTATCATTCTTATATTATTACATCATATTATTCCCTTGGATACCTCCCTTTGTACCCTATATTATCCCCCCCTAGGTATACTACGGTAAATAGTCCTCCAATGTATGGGATGAGGGATTGCAGGGACAGTGACAAAATGTTGTGTAACAAATATATTTCCAAAGTTTGTTATAATGGACAATAAACCAATGAAAACTCCAATGATCACTAATTTGAAGAAGTTGAGTTAAGATTCAAACCTTGTTGATCCCACATGCTACTGACATATGATTGGATCATTGATGTACCTTGTGAACACCGGGGCTAACATATGTTTTGCAATAAATGTTCCTAGTCAATTATTGATGGAGCCAAGGCATGATCAGTGGATAGCAACTAAATATATTTTGAGATATCTTCGTGAGAATATGCATTGTTGTTTAAGAGGTGCTAACAATGAGATACAATTATTGGGCTATACAGATTCATATTGGGGTGGAAGTGATGCATATGGAAAGATCATTATTGTTGGATTTTTTAGTTTGGGATCATTTATGATATCATGGATGACCAGGAAACAAGATTTAGTTGCATTATGTAGTGTTGAAGTAGAATATATAGTAGCTAGTGAAGTTGGTAGAGAATTTGTTTGAAGGATCGTTGGACCCTACCATTATACATTGTGACAAATAGAGTTTCATAAGGTTGACAGAGGACCCATTTTTTCATGCTAGGACAAAGAATATCAATAATAAGTATCACTATATTGGAATCTTGAAGTAAGATGGGGTCGTGAAGCTACAATACATCTCCATAGATGAAAAGGTAGCTAATATATAGATGAAGACTCTTCCAAATAAGAAGCTTGAGTACTTGAGAGACAAGCTTGGACTTGTAAATATATACTTCCTAGTTGAGAGGCAATGACGAGGGACATTATATTCTCCATGTGTCATGCACTAGGCCAGGACTAACGGTCGTAATTCTAGTGAAGAGACTGGTAGAGAGAATGGAGGATTGGATAAGCATATGGGACTGATACTTCTTGAGGCTTTGGAATCTAAGATAGAAGTAGTCCCAAGGACCAATGCTTTAGGAGGATGAGGTAGTGCATCCAAGATAACAGTAGTCAAAGAGGATTAATATTCTTTGAGGATTGGGAATCTAAGATAAGAATAGTCCTTTAAGGACATACCTGGTGAAAATACGAATGGGATATGTGCCTTGAGAGGATGTGGTGATGGTGTCCAAATGTATGCCTAAAAGCATGATGCTCTATTCTAGTGGAGAGTTAGGTATTTTTTTTCAAGGCCTTGCTATATTGTAAATTGAAAATGTTGGTTATAATTTCGATGCTTGATGATGTCTTATCAATCCAACTCGTCTTATGAGAATAATTCAATTTGAGTATTGTTGTATCTCGTTGGGTAATTATGAATACCTCCTTAGTTAAGAGGGAGTGTTAAAACATGTAACTAGGTATGGCCTTCATAATTATCTTTGTACTTGTATCAATATGTATTTCTTGAAGCAAAATAAATTTATTGTTATTAATATTTTTCTAGTCAAAGAATGTTCTTCATGCTTCTAGGTTTTATTGAGCTAAGAAGAAAATTTATCATGTATCAAAGTCCCATTTGGACAATTTGTAACAAAATAAAAATATTATTTTTGAATTAAAAATAGTCTTTTTTTCCCACAATGCCAAGTCAGCCTTGCCTTTTCATGTCAGACCTAAACAGGCACAACTCAACCTCCCGGATTTATGAACAAGAGAGAAGAAGAAGTGTGAAGGCTAAGGAAGAGAGATAATAATCCAAGTAAGGAATAAAATTCAATTTTTTTCTTTCCTTTGTCCACATGTGTGAATTTTTTGGGGTAAATTTGTGAATTACAGGCTGAAATAGTATTTCTACGAATGTGTTGGGGAAACTTTATTTATGCAAAGTTGTTGGCGCAACTCTATAAATTTACGGGTCCAAAATTTCTCTCCTGGGGAGGTTTAACCAACTTTGATTCTTGTTGACTTCGATTGGTTGGAGGATATATGAAGGAGGGTTGAATTGGTTCCTTCTGGAGGTCTTGGAATTTGGTCTTGGATGTCTCACTTTGATCAGATTCTATAAAAAGAGATTTTTTTGGGGTTTCCTCCCTTATGGGGTTTTTCCTTGGCTTGGAGCCTACATCTTGTGTTCTTTGTCCCTTGTGATCTTCATGCACTTTATGCTTTTGGTAATTGCTTGATGAAGAATACATAATAAATTAATAAAATCCAATAAACACTCACAAGTAATTATCAAGAAAGAGGAATCAACCCTAATCTACAACCCATGTAGCCTCAGTGAGTTTTTCAGTCTAAACTCCTTTTCTCATGCTAATAACTTTGGTGAGAATTTTTTCTAGCTATGTATTCATTACTTGAACTGATCCATTTTCTTGGGTATGATATGGAGTGGATTTCATGTGATGGATGTGATTTTTATCCATAATATTTTCAATCAGATTGGAAATGAATTGACTTCCTTGATCTATAACCACCTTTCTTGAGAATCCAAAATTGTATAAAATTTTCTCTCTCAAAATGATGCTACCTTTTTCTATATAACCACCTTAACTACATTTACCTATCCCACTCGGTCAAATATTTAGTAAACACAATGATGTACTTCTTCTACCTTGATGGAGGATTAATAAGTCCAATGAAGTCCATATCTCATTTTGCATAAGGCTCAAATGACACTTGCAGTTATAAAGTAATTACATTTCTCTTGGTAGGATTCCACATTCATTCACATCCATCACCTTGGGAGGTATATTGATAAGCATCTTTGTGAAGGGTAGGCCAAAAGTAACCATCCTAAAAAATATTATTGTTCTCATCTTGGCTACAAAATTTCCCCCACATGGCCAACCATGGCAAGCCTCTAGAATATCATGTAATTACTCCTCCCTCACACATCTTGTTAGTATCTAATCAGGTCTTAGCTTTAATAACCAACCTAAAATCCATCTATAGCATGTGCTCTACCTAACAATCCTATATCTCTCCATATAGAATTGGGGGGTGTCGTGTAAAGAAAACATTTTCTAGTTTTAATTCTTTAATATTTCGGTAACAATGGATTTCTCTTGAGCGAGCTTTTCTTTGGTTTGTGTCACAAGAATGCCATCATGGAACCAAAAATAGATTTTGGTTGAAGTAAGGATTTTGATATCAACTGGAAGCTTTTCTAAAATGGTGAAAGTTTCATCATTTTTTTGGGGAAAAATTTATCCCAATGGAATCATCATTCTCATGCTCTAGACGAGTGTACCAAAATATCTGGAAAATTCCTTTTTTGAGCCCATATTTTCTATTGAATTAGAACAGGTAGGTACAACCCCATTTCTCTGGCCCTTTTGGGTTGAAAGCTTAGATCCACGCACATAAAACCTTTGTATCTCTTTGTACAATGTATATCTACCGGGATAATCGTCCTATTAACACTAATATAGGTTGGGTGAAGGAAAAGATGAGCTAGAACGGGATGAGGTTTATATTTTTATCAAGTCCTTAAGCGAGACTCTCTTTCCTTTTTTGGATCATGGATTAAGACTCAGTGGAAAAGATTAAGTAGAGTATAGAGAATAAACTGGTTTTTCTTGAAAATACGTAGTGTCTTATTTATTAAGGAAAGCAACTTCAAAATCTATCTCAGATAAAGAATTACCACATTTCAAGAAACTCCACAATAATATTGAATCTAAGGCTATGTGGAGGTGATTCGGGATCCAAGAACCTTGGAGGTTTTGTATCCTACAAGGTTGAGGTGCAAGGGAAGGGCTCAAATCCATCAGATCTGCCATAGTAAAATTTTGTACCTTACATTGTTGAACAAATCCAACAAGCCTCTACAATGGAGGTAAACCTATTAGAGGTAAATCATATTTTTGTGTTCTTTAATCCAAGGCGGTGATTTTTAGATTCAATAATTTATGGCCCGTAACTGATGCTTTGCATCAATGGATTTTTACAACATAGACCAAAAACTACAACACATTCCTTTTCTCAAATTGTTTCTTCATTTTTTAGTTCGATACCCAAGAATATGTGGAGAGACCATTGAAAGAAGGGCCCTGGTTTTGGGGAAATGCGGGGTTCTTCATTACCCCTTGGTTCCCAGACTTTGATGCCACAACAATGGTGATAGAAACGATGCTAGTATGGGTGAGGATACCAAATCTCACCCTTCCCTTTTGGCATCACAAGGTTCTTGAGGAAAATGGGAACACCCTACGGTCATTCAAAAATATGGACCTCGATAGAATGGAGCAAAGGCTATTTACCTTCACCAAAATATATGTAGAAATTGACCTAAGTAAAGGTATATCTGATTGCATTCAGCTGAAACATTAAAAAAATAAAATAAAAAATAAAAAAATTGTAGACCCAACTTTTGGATTATGAAAATACGACATTCGCATTTTGATCATGTTACTAGACAAGACACTTGTATAATACATGCCCTCATGCAAAAAAGGACCCACAAAATAAAAATGGGTTTGCCCACACAAAAAAAGGATGGTAACCTTCTTATCCATTCCTCACAAAGGAAGAGTAATAATAAACCACATAGAAATATCCTAAGCAAGAAGAAGAGGTTACTCAGGTCAAGAATGCCAATGCAGCCCACAAGTAAAACGGTACAAAATCAAAAGTTATCCATTAACCAAAAAAACAACAAAAATTAGCACACAAAGAGGATAGGACAATGGGCACAAATAGATTTCATGTTTCAGAAATTTTAGATTCATGCAAATAACTCCCATCAAAGATAACCATAAGTGATATGGAAATGGTTCCAGTAGACCCCAACTCAGGGAGATGACTAAAGGTCCAGAAAAAGAAGGAAAGAAAGAGAAGTTAAGTGATCACTCTCACACTTAACTTCGCAAGTTTATATTATTTTTATAAGATTTTTTTCTTATGCACATAAAAGAGAGGTTGCTCTTATGGAATGCTATTAGCATCTACAAAATGTAATTTTGTTACTTTTCTCAAAAAGTTGAATAAAATTACGGGTTTTTTCCCCTTTGGAAATAGGGATGAGGAGGAAGCTTCCCAAGAGTAGGAAGTTGGATATGTTAGCAAACCAAGGAATATATGTTGATATGGAAATGATATGCTCATCTGGAAAGTGATCATCAACCATTCCTTCATCTATAGAAATAGTTAGTCTAGACAAGAAATCAACAACAACATTTTCTTTCCTAGTTTTGTCAATTATTGTTAGGTCGAACTTTTGCAATAATAATAATCCTAACATTGACTTCATACGTATTCATTAAAAACTGGATAGAAACATGATTAGTGTGTACAACAACCTAAGAGTCAGTCATATAATGCTTAAATTTATCAAGATCATAAACGACAACAAGGAATTCCTATTCAATTATGATTTAATTTAATTTTGCATTTGACATATTTTTACTAATAAAATAAATGCATAAGACATATTATCTTGTTTTTGACCAATCACTGCCCCTACTTCAATTTCTAAATCATTTGTGGGAATTTGGAAAGGTAGGGTTCAATTAGGACCTTGTAGGATAGGTGCTTAAATGAGTTTTTCCTCAATGCAGCCAAAAGCTTCTTGGCACTTAAATGACAAACAAAAATTTGAATCATTGACCTATAGGGAAAAGAGGAGAACCAATATTTCTAAAATATTTAACGAACCTCCTATAATAACATGCATGGATAAGGAAACTTCTAACATATTTTTGGTTTTGTGGAACAGGAAGGTGTTTGATAATGTTCACCTTGCTTGGGTCTACCTCAATCCCTTTTGAGGATAAGTAATGCCCTAATAAAACACATTCACTCATAATAAAACAACACTTCTCATGACTTTGTGAGAGAATCATTTCTCCACATCTCTGGAGAACCTTGATAAAGTTGGTGAGAGCTTCCATAAAAGTATAACCATAGGGTGTAAATTCATTGATATAAATATGTGTGGTCTCATGGATAAGATCTAATAAAATGTTAAGCACCACTCTTTGGGCATTAAATAAGCCAAAGGGAATAAATTTATAAGCAAATTCCCTTGAGGACAGGTAAAAGTGGTTTTGTTTTGATCTTTTGGGATGGTTGGATTTGGTTGTAACCACTAAACCCATCCAAGAATGAGAAGGATTTCCTTCCTACAAAAACATATAAGACTTTATCAAGGTAGGGGAAAGTGGTCCTTCCTAGTGGCCTTGTTTAATTCCTAATAATTCACATATACTCTCCACTTTCCATTTTTATTATGAACATTAACCACAGGTGAAACCCACTTGCTATCAGAAATAGAATAAATAAAACAAGCATCTAAGAGTTTTTGCAATTCCTCTTTACAATGTCTTTTAATGCATGATTATTTAAGGTTTGAAAATGGACTTATGAACTCCATTCATATAAATGTGATAAGTAAAAATATATGGATGGATTCGTTTCGTCCCTTTATAATCCCATTAAAAAACAATGTGCTTTTTCAATAAAATGATTGGATCTTTTTCTTGACTTACAATAAGAGAGGCGATGGTTTTCAATAGTTTAAAGAGAAAATTTTCCAATTTTTTAGTGGTACTAATATGATATCCAATAGTGACTAATTTTTCCCACACATTATCCCTTGAGCTGCTAAGTTTCCTTCATTAGGGGAATTTTGAGGTCTAAAATGGGCCTCCTAAGGAAATTTTAAAATAATAGTGCAAATAATAAAATAAGATTTGACTACATCATCAAATTTTAGAGGGAAAAAAGAAAAAACTACTTTTTCAACTCATATTTTCAAATTATCTCCCAAATTTTTTACTCAAATTTAGAGTGGGAGTACTCGTTGGATAAAAAATTTAATCCCTCATCCAAGGATTACCCATGTTGCATACTTTTGATGGATCCTGCTACACGAAAAATCAGAAATACATGAAAAACGTGATTGCAATCACGTTTTTTCATGTATTTCTCATTTTTCTTGTAGTAGCATCCATCAAAAGTATGCAACATGGGTACTCCTTAGATGAGGAATTAAATTTTGCATCCAATTAGTACTCTTGCTCGAAATTTGAGTAAAAACATTGGAAGAGAAGTTGAAAATATGAGCTGAAAAAGTAGTTTTATTATTTTATTATTTTTTATATGTTTACCCTTTTACTTAAAAAATGGTGAATCATCCCCCATGGTTGACATCATAATCTTGAATCCTATTGGTTCTTATAAAGTTGGTTGTACATTTTTCTTAGGAGGCCCATTTTAGACCTCAAAATTCCCCCAATGAGAGTTTTTCCACCGTGTCTAGACCATCAATTCTCATAACAAAAAACTACTAATTTCGCAGAAAAAAGGAAATTAAGTCATCTTCATCAAATTGTTTACTACTAAGATCCCTTTCAATCATAAAAATAGGATAGGATGATATAAGGTTGGGTATTCTTATTCTTCATCATCTTCCATCCAAGTAGGAAAATCTTCTTCAATGAAGGGTTGAGCAGGAGGGTATACTACAAGTCTTTTTTTAGGATTACCCATCAGTGAAAGGAACATTACCAACCCTACAATATATATAGGCATTTATTGTAGCCAACCAAGGTATCCCTAAGATGAGTGGATACACATTGAACTTGATATTTGGTTAAAAGGCTAGGAAATCAATAGGGTACTCCTTAGAATTAACTGAGACCGTGACATATTCTATTATTCCCTATGGTTCCATTTCTGATCTATCAACAATTTGAAGCATAGTGGTGGTTCTTCTCAAGGATTCTTGAAGATTGAGTTTGAACATGATGTCCCTAGTGATGATGTTAATATCAACTCGTAGATCAATCAAAGTATTTTTAATTCTAATTTGATTACTATTGACATTTACAACCAAACTACCTCGATCTAGATACTTGGGAAGGATCATCCTTCTGAGCATTAGACGAACTAGTTTCCCTATTACATTGATTTTGGGGGCATCCCTTTTTCTCCTCCCAAGTATTTTTAATACATTATTCCTTTATGAGTTTCTTATATATGTGAACATATTTAATGGTCTATAAAAGAGGCATATTAGCACTCAAAATTTTCAATTCCCTTAAATGTTTTGTCTCTTCAAGGGTATGTTTCTTTTTTATGATCAACCTATCAGGATAAGGTGGGATTTGAGAAATTTGTTGACGGGAAAGTTCCTTCCTCTCCTCTTATGGATATTCTTGTGCAGATATATGAGTATGTCTCCACAGTACTTTCCCTAATATAAGGTTGATTTATTGAATTTCCATGGAATAATTGTTATAAATAATATCACTATTGTAAATAGTTTGGGTCTACTTATTATTAGGTTTTGGATTGGGTTGGGAAGGAAGATGAGGTTTCTTTGATAGAGTGATACTTTGAGGTATGTTAGGTTTTTGAGGAAGAGGAATTAAGGCTAGTGGGTGAGCCATTGGAAGCCTGCAAAATTGTTAATGATTACTCCATTAAGAAGGTTGGTTTAGGAATTATTACTAAGGAGGGAAAACAAATTGGTTTGGGTATTTCCATGGAGTAAGCGTGGTCCAAGGTGAAGGGATAAGTGGACACCAAGGCAGAGTTTGAAATGTGGATTATAATCATTGAAATATTGTGAAAGGTTCTAGTCCATACCTTGTTGATAGGGTGTTGGTGTTTATATCCACTTCTAGTTGATGAAGCATATTAATTCCATACTTCCTTCGGTTCCCTGGTATACACCCTTAAAACCTAAAAAAGAAGGAAATTTATTAATAGGATGTTGCTCCTGGAAAAGTGCACATATCTCTACATTTTTAAGTAGATACTCATTTCGAGGGTGTATTTTAGTTCATTTTGGACAAAAGATAGCCAATTTCATTTCTACCTCTCCTTGCTTGTTTTTTTCTTGCAATGTGTCCATCTACAAGGCTGGTGCTACAAGATTTATTTCTTCATATCTTCTAAAAATATTCCTATTTCATTTTTTATAGGTACAAAGGAGGAAGAAAGACTTACCATACTTCTATAAGATATACCTTTCTTTTTATTTGATATAGAATTGTTTTTTAATATTTTCTTGATGGTGATATAATATAGTTGGTAGATTTCCCATTAGCAAATAGATTAAGTGTTGCCATCAAATATTCTTGTACTACTCTCGACAAGACTAGTTTTAGATAGTCTTCATCTAGGGTACAATTTTGTGCCCTCTTGTAACTTAATTGGAATATCTCTTCAAAATCCTCGAAGGATTCATTATCTCCTTAGTTCATCCTAAAGATATCAACCCTTATATATTGAGCCTTGCAATAGTCTTTGTACTTATATATGAAGGTTTGCTTAATTTGCTACCAACTAGTATTTTTGTTACCTTTAAGAGTGATGAATCATCTTAAGGTTGCATCTTTCAAGGTGGAAGGGAAAATTTTGGGTTTATTCTCATATTTGAGGTAATAAAGTCAACCTGAATTTATGTGTTCACTCTTGGTTCAAGAATTATTTCATTGTAGATTAATTTGAAACCCATGGTTTCCTTATTCTCCATTGAAGCATAATAAAAGGTACTCATCAATACAATTTGTACAAAAATGTTGTTATGAAAAATATTGGCCAATATTTAACTTATTTTTAACCAAAACCGTGAATAATTATATTAAAAATCCATGTTTGGGGGCATTTACTCATATCAAAAGGTAAAAAAAAGTTGTCTTTTATTTCTCAAACCTAAAGTGTAGATAGGCTTATCTGAGTCTATAAATCCAAGATTTCCAACTACATCAGTATCAATGTTAATTAGACAGAAGACATAAAGCCACCAAAAAACATTAAAAAACTTTGATACATTTGAACTCCATATAATTATTCATGAGAAGAGAGGCATACCTTAATGCCCAAACTAGAATCCTCCATAGGAGAAGCATTAAGTTGGGCATATTTTTAGTAGCTTGGTTAGTCAAGTCTCTTGGGGAGGAACCCCCTTACTGAATTTTTTGAATTGATATTTGAAGCTATGTGCCCTGCTATCAAAGGGCCACAAGTTCATCTTCCACACTTTTCAATTTTACTCTATGCTCCACCAAGGGGTTCATTTCTACATTCATAATTAATATTGAATTTTTATGATGTAATTGCGATTGAATTATATCTTGTTGCATTTTTTACATTTCCTCTACCCACTCAAGGGGAGGATATTTCCCAATATCCTTATGCACCATAACCCCATCATTAGATCCAATAGATAAAAAATTTACCCAAAACCAACATTGTGAGTGGTGCTAAAAGGAAAACTAGAAAACAATTGCCATGAATTGCTTGCTATCCCAACCTAGAGACCAACTTAAGGTATTTTCATTCAATAAAAAAGATTGAAAAAAAAACACTTGAATCCCACTTCAAACTAAAAATTCAAATAGAGAAGAGGGCCCAATCTAATATGGCCTCTCATATTCAATGTCGAGAATCCACAAGGACTAGGAGAAAGGAAAATCTAGCCATAAGAGATAGAGGAGAATTATATGATCCATACCAAGAATATAACGGAGGGAACCTAGAAAACATTAGGACCTTCCCAAGTTTAAACAAGAAGCCAAAACCAAAACATAAAGAAGAGATCCATAAAGATAGGCAGAAAAAATTGATCACCATTCCATTTTCTCGAATCCAAATCTAATAAGTAGGGGGGACCATTACAAAACCCAAGACAATTCCTTTTCAAAGATAAAAAATAACACTAGTATAGTTATTATTTGACTAAAAATAAATGAATCTATAGATACTTAAATGCCAAAATTCTACCACAAATATACTTGTATACCCCACTCAAATCATTCCAACCACTTACCTTAAGGAATTCCCAAACTATAAGAACTAAAATGTGCAGGAGGGTCAAACCAATACACAAACTTCCAATCAAACAACCCTGACCCTACTAGGATCATACCCTGACAGATAGCACTCCAACACAATGGTGTTGATAAATTAACTAAATATAATACAAGGTGTAGAGACAAAAATCTCCCAACAATGACCAAGTAGATAGCCATTTCCTAGATAATTCCCACATCTTACAAAAGATAGGATGGATTAAATAAGAGAGAAAATTGCCCTTGAATTCATAGGGAAGTCTTTAATTATTGTAATATTATTAAGGAGGGTATTCCTAAGGCAAATATTACCTAATAAATATTACGAGGGGCGCGAATAACTCCATTATGCAATGCAGTATTGAATTTCATAATAGTACAGTGCTCATCGATGCTCATGATAGAGGTCTATCACTTCAAGCCCCTGGATCTTGAATTCTCCCCCCATTTTATCCTCTTTATCATGCCAGCATACTACTGAACTCATCATGGATGAGTTTCATAGAAGAATTTTTTCATTCCACCCACTCCCATTCATTATCTCTTTAATGTTTTCCCCCATTACCTTCCTTGAAATTCCTTGCTCACCTTTCAATTTTCCGACGAGACCTTCCTAATAATGGAGGGAGGCCCAAGTGCATTCCACTGTTCATGGGAGCCACGTGGGAAAAGCGGACATAAACCATTCAAAAAATACCATTATATCTTTGGGATATCCATGGCTTCAAACACAACCACCAAATTTTATTTTTCATAACATTGTTAAATTCACATGATGGAGAAATAGGAGATTTGATCGTTCATTAGAAACAGACCCACTTCCAATCCAATTTGCATGCTTTCCATTTCATCCACCATGTTTTTTTTTTTCTTAGGATATGATGACATTGATATTCTAAGGAAAGATCAAGAAGGATTTTGATTCAGGGAAGATTGAGCTGAGGAATGGTTCCATAGGACTAGTTCCTCTTTAAAGATGGCCTATGAGAACTTTGGAGTCCCCAACAATACAAATATTGAAAACTTTGATAGCTCGACAAAAAGAGAGACCTTGAAACGGTCCATATGATTCACCTTGATTTTTCAAGGCCTTCCTAGACTCCAAGCAAAACTAAATTCTATTTTTCCTTTGAGACGAAAAATAGCACCCCCGCAAGGCTCCTGCCACCCCTAGGTTTCTTTTATATGCACCATCAAAACTCAAAATAACATTAGGATGAAAATATGATCATAATTAAATCTCCTCTTTAGGGAGGCACGGACACGAACTTTCAAGAGGGAGGCCAACATTGGGAGAAGAGTTACAATTCCAAGTTGATTCCACCAAATAGTTTCCAAAGAGTACAAAAACTAAGGAGAGGCTAGATACAAATTTAGGGAATTTAGATGTTCTAACAGAAGACATAGATTTCAATTCACTACTATCTAAGGAGTATTCAAGGTGTTTTGGAATATTGAATTATTTATTTCCAACTAATTTCCATAAAAGGTAATTTGGAATGGATTTCCAAACTCTTTTAGATGATCTAATTTCCTTCAAAATAATCCTAGATAGTTATTTTCCCAAGAAAATAAAATATTTCAGAGTAAGGACCAAAGTAGCCTAGGAAAAATTTTCTTCAAGGTAAATTCCCACACTTTTATGGAGAAAGAACATTCTAGGAAGATGTGGGAAATAGACTTATCCTAAGAGAGACAAAGAGAGCACCTATACAGCTTGCAAATTCCTCTTTTCCTAATATTTTTAATTTTTAAGATATTTTGGTGCACCAAGGTCCAACAAAAGATATTAATCTTCAAGAGGCCATTAATATTCCAAAAATTTATCCAAATATTACTTTTCGATGAGATTCCATTATGAAATAGGATGGGAAAATATCCATATTTGACTTAGTAATCAAAGGTTCCCCAACCTCTGAAATCCTCATCCATTATCCTTTTGGGATAAAAAACTAAAAGGAATATGTATGTTTTCCTAACTAGGCCTTGCAAATGACCTAGGATCACCCCAAACTCCCATTTTTCCAAAGTCCTTCATTCATGCAAGTCAATATGTCTAAAATAAAGAACTAATGCCAGTATGTTATCCATGCCCATAAAGGGATCAAGGAAGGAAAAGAAGAGATAGGTTGATACCCCACTACTATCCTCCAAGAGGTTGATTTGAGAAACATTTCCTAGAATCCATGAATAGGAAATTATATAAGAGGGGTAAATGAGTAAATAAATCAAAATATGGACTAAACGCCCTTAAAAATCGTGACTTAATGCATGAAGCTCCTTTTATCTCCTCCAAAATAATTTTTCCATATGACTTTATTCCACCATTATTCATTGTTTGTGATTAACATCCACAAAAAATTTGACCCCATCACTACATTCACCCATATAATATCTCAGATTTCAAGATCCCCTTGAGATTTTGGGGATTTCACCACTACCCATTTCATCAAATGGAAAATTTTCAAATTCGACCATCTTGAGCCAATGGAACATGAGGATTTACAAAATGATTTGATGATATCACAACCTAAAAAGGGAAAGAAGAGAAGGGAACAGGTATAGAGGGAGAGTTGAAAGCATTTCCTCAATAAGGATAACCCTCCTAACCAAATTTATCCAAATAGCTCCCCATTGAGAAATTTTAGCATGGACTTTGAGAGAAAAGTCTTCCATGTAGGATGAGGAAAATATTTGTGGGAAATAGGCATACCCAAATATTTAAATTCATGTGAAGCCTCCATGATTAGAAATCCTAGAACTCGAAGAATTTGATTTTTAAATAATTTTCTAACATTCCAAGTGTATAACCAAATTATATCCATGTTTATCATGCTCCCCTATGTTATCAAAAACTTTTCCAACACCTATTTGAATATGGCTACTATAATAACTAAAGCTCCTCATGGAAGAAGTTTACCATCCGAAAATTGACAATGCTTAATGCTTCTCTCTCCTCCTAGGAATCATATTCCTAGCAAGGCTACCATATTTCATATTCCTATATAATACTTAGGAAATTTGTAATTAAGCTGTAAAAATAAAGGGAAATAGGGAATCCCTATCTCAAACCTCTCAATGGTTTAAAGAAACCAACAAGCCTCCCATTTATGAAAGGAGCAATCCAAGGGCCTGAAATGTAAGTCATAATCCATCCTTTAAAGGATCTATCACACCCAAACATATCCATAACTTCATAAAGGATTCGATGGTTGATGACCTTGTCAAAGGAATTAGCCATATACAACTTGATAATCATTCCTTTCTCTTCATATTTTGCTACAAAACATCCTTGATTTTCTGAGATAATATTGAATAAAATGTGTTGTAGATGACAAGAAATTATTTTAGTAATAAAATTATAGGAAATATTGCAAAGAGATATAGGGTGAAATGTGGAAAAGGAGGTGAAAACCTACTTGGGAATAATGGAAACAATGGAATAATTGATTCTCCATCCCATCTTGTGATACTTGAAAAAATATTCCACTATTCTAAATTGAACATATTTTACTATATGCCAATAGGAGTGATAGAAGCTTGTCGAGAACCCATCCAACCCTAGGGCCTTGTATATCTCAATGGATCTAATAGCTTTCCAAACCTCCTCTTCTATGATTGGATATAGTCAGAAATCATTGTCTTCCTTTGACAGTAGAGGAGGAATGTAAGTGAGCATACCCTCTCAATTTGACTTGTTTCCCATCTGAGGTTCCTTATACAAATTGGAAAATTGATCATAATTCACCTATTTTGTTTCTCCATAAGAGCCCAACACTTCCCCATTCAATACAATGGTTTTATGTTTTTCTTCCATTATCTCATCCTAGCTTAATGATGAAAAACATGTGTGTTTTAGTTTCTCACATTGAGCTACAGGCTCCTAGATTAATCACCATAGCTCCTATTCCTCCTTTAGAGCCTTGTGAAGTGATCTAAACACCTGAGATTCCTCCAATTAAAGGTTTTTCATCATCTATTCAGTCTCCAATATTTGATGAAGGAATACAAGGGATTTTTTAAGAATATGGATTTCCTCATTATTTTAATTTTGACTTCTTTGACCCGATTATTTAAGGATAATTTGGAAGCTTTTTTTTTCTACTAGTTGTAAATAGGGGGATACTAAGATCCATCGACTCCAAGGTCAAGAAACAACATCAAAGAAACTTGGCCTGTGCATACATTAGGGACTATAATGGAAGGGAAGGGGGTTGATCCTCCCCTGATGAATACATCTAATGAGAAGGAAAATTGTGTATTCAAATATTAACTACTAATAATGAATTTGTTGAGTCTAGCAGCAATATGTCAAGGCCTGATTGTTCAGTGCTCCAAGTAAACTTACCATGGGTCGAGTGAACATCCATCAATTCATGATAAGAAAAAATTTCTTTGAAGTGCTCCAAAAACAGATCCTAGAAAATACTTTCTCCTTTTCTCTTCCAGTGTTGAATAGTGACATTCACATCCCCACCAATATTGCATTTTTTTCAAAATACAAGGTCTCATTACTAATTAAAGAATGCCAGCAATAACTCTTTCCCTGGTAAGCCACATGAACATAAACGTTTACTATAACACATACCTCATTACTGGGAATAAGAAAAAGGTAGGTATCTAGCTAATGTTCCATCTTGTAATTAGAAATTAGCTTAAACATTTTTTAAAACCATAGGGTGCACAATCCTGTCAGTGCACCACGTGATCCTATCATGAAAGCTTGGCCTAAACTCTATTTAATTTTTCTCTTTTCAAGGGTTTCATTTACCTCAAAAAATTTCTCCTAGAGGAATAGAACAAATTGTATTTCTTGTTTTAATAAACTTCAAACTACTGATAACTTTGTTTCATTACCTAATCCCCTACAACTCTAGTCGAATATTTTCATCATTTACTGATTCTAGATCCCCCCAGAATGACAGTAGGACCATTTCTCTTCCTCGTTGTTCTTGGCTCACCATTAAAAAAATTTCTATGCTGATTGTGTCTCAAGTCCCTTGTCTTTTTCATCCTTGGTATTATGAACCTCCCCATTTTCTTTCCGGCCAAATGTTTTTGGTACTTTTCTTGTTCCAAATTCTTTCATCATTTCCCCTCCAAATATATCATCTACATAATCTACAAGGTAGGGACTTGAGGATTTATGAGGATTAAAGGGGAAATAAAAACTTCTTCATCATCATATCCTCCTTCCACCTCCACTAGAATGTCCTATATACAAGGAATCCCCTCTATGATCTCCTTTGGATCAAATGTTGCTTCCAGGGGAACTTAATCATATTGATTATTCTTGATTAGGTTTTTCCTCTTCTTCTAGATCTTCCAGAGCGACATAGTTATTTTCTTGGGGGTGATTTTCATTGGTATTAGAATAATAATAATATGCATTCTATTTGGAAGGATACTTAGGGGAGGATAGGCCTCTTTTTATGTCTCATTTTCCTATTGAAGCCCATCCCCCAGCTACCTCCCTATTAGTCCCTCTACGCCACTTTGGTTATTTCCATTGTTAACCTTCTTCTCATTTATTTTTTTGGGTCTCCACTTGAGGGAAATATCTAAAAAAATTCCCATATTCATGGAATTTTTTTCATTTAAAGGGAATTTCATCATAATCAACATTTTATGGAAAGGACCAGTTGTTGAGATTTATCATCATTGCTTCTGGAAATACTTTTTCCAAATCCACCCATACGTAGAATTGTGTATAGGATTGTAGCGCCTTACATGGCTTGGATCAATCATTATATAAATGAAGGAGTAAATAGAGAAAATTCACCCACACTGGGACAGTAATTGAAGTAATGGCATTCTCAAGGTTAAAATCAGGTTTCCATCTATTCAAATTATATATTGGGTTCTCATGAAGTATGGTTCATTTCAAAATATCAAACGTTTATCATCCTTTTTTTTAAACATAAAATAAAATAACCTTTTTCCACGAAATGAAGAATAAGCATTCCCCTTAGTCTTGGGACACTAGATTTTTTTCCACCTGAGTGGATACTGAAAGGGGAGAGGGGCAAAGCCCCAAAAAATAACCCACCAAACCTAGTTTTGAAAGAAATACATTCTACTATTATCCATTCACATTGATATTTGATATTTCATTATTTTCTTCATAAATATGTTGGGTTGAGTCAGAGGTCTGGATGATCAGACTCCACTACTATGTTAAAGGCTCAAACATCAGGGGGAAATGAGGGAGAGACCCCTCCCCCTCCTATGTTGGAATCCATATTTCTCTATGGGCATGCATGAAAGGGACCCACCATTTCAGTAGATATGTACAGAGCTTAGGTTAAGATAAGAGAAGGGCACTAAAGAGATTAAGAGCAAGGTGGTGCTAGAACTGCAAAAACCATAAGAAGGTTATTTTCTCTACTATTAATTGAGGATATTAGCATCCAATATTAAACTTGAAGAAACAACATCAACCTCAATTTTTTTTTATAATCAATGTTCTGAAGATGGTGAAACCCAACTTATCATGCTATAACTAATCATAGTGAACTTCATCATTATTACGTCAGAGTATTGGTTTCTAATGAAGACATTAGTCTTTATTATTGTCCTACAATAGGGAAAATTTCTTACAAAATGAAAAACCACTTGGTAATGATAATTTTTTCAAGTTTAGAGATAATATTGAAATTATATTTTTTTTGTCATTAAAAGGGGGTATTAGATTCCTTAGTCAAAATCATCATAATGACACCAACAAATTCTTGTTGTGTCCAAATTTTTTCAATTGCAATTGTTATTATCTATTTGGAATATTGTTGATCTAGGAATAGTTTGTTATCAATGAATGATTGTTAGTTAGAGGTTTCATATGGTTATATATAGGATCCAATGCACTATAATCCATGAGCCAACAAATTCAATCTATTATCTTCATCAATATTGTAGGAATAACTAAATGTATATTTTTTCAATATAATGCTCTGAGGGGTCCCATGTCTAGCATCTTCCATGGAAAATTACCATATTGGCAAGGAGATAAATGAAGAGGAAGTCATAAATTCCATCTAGGGATTAGATATTTACAAAGAACTAGGTCTCGATAGATTTACTATGCATAATTGAATATAATAAGGTTTTAATTGTGCATGATGCTAAATGGAAACAAAAGAAATTCAAAAATAGAAGCATAAACTCTTCATTCCTAGCTTTAATCCTCAAGTAATTAAATTTTTCCACCTTCTTTATGTTATGACCAATCTCACTATGTATTACATGCTATCAATTTCTTACAAATATTCTTGCCAATATAATGAATAATATTATTCCTAAATTAATATTTTAATATTAAGGAGGATTCATTCAAAAAAAAAAATCTAGATAATATCAGCTTAGTCCAAGAATCAATCCATTCTACTATTATCCAAAAATAAATAGGAATTATTATTAAAAAGGATATGGCTAACACATTATACAAGGTACATAATTATTTATTATGTTTAGTTCTCAAAATATTTAGTTTTGTTAGTTCATTAATAAATTCGATCAAGGCATACATTAACATCCCATGGGAAACTCCTTTGGCCAATGGGGGCGACTTTCAAAGAAAGAGAATGTCAAGGTAAAGATGTCCTCTTTACCCCCTTCTCTATATCATCATGTTTGACTCCTTAAAACAAACGCTAGAACAAGAAAGAGAAATAGGCATTTGCAACACATATCCCTTAGACAAGGAGTAAAAGAAATAAATCACTCTCAATTTGTTGATGATAATCTCTTATTGGTAGGAGCTTCAATGACAATTGCATAATAGTTCAAGGTGGTAACAGATCAATTCATGGAGGCTTATTGAGGCCATATCAATAAACTAAAAGGTTTTTATGGTTAGAATGTCATACAGTTAATGAATTTCATTGATAAGACCTTAGAGTTAACCTATATTCATAACTTGTCTTCATTTAAATATTTGATGATTCCCGTTATGCTTAGATTTAAAAATTCTACTAAATAGTAGACTATGATCCATAATGGTAAAAATAAAATGAAAATGTGGTAGTTGAGGTCTCAATTACTAAACCCAATAGGTTGAGTCACTTTAATCAAATATGTGTTATTCTCTTTTCCTCTATTCCAATGATATGTAATGTTATCTCCAATCTGGATTTTACAAAGCATTAGAAGAGTTATCGAAAATAAATTATGGAAAGGAAGAAAGAGTTATTATAAGAAGTTTTACATAGTCAATCTAAGTATAGTAACAACCTCCCTAGACTGAGGAGGAATTGCAATTAAGGAACCTCGAGAGATTAATGTAGCAATTGAAGCTAAAATAATTTGGAGTTTAGGGTCTCGAAAGAAAATTGGTGGAATTTCATTATGTATAAAATTAATTTTCCTTGGTGCCTTGTGTTAGCCATCAGTAAATTTTGTCACAGCAAATGATGGCTAAAACATGTCTTTAGTCTTCAAGAAACAAGTTTTGAGAAAAATTGTGACTTCTTGAAGCCTCTCTATGTTCTTTACCCTTAAGAGATTCATTCCACTGATTTCTTCACTTCAAAACCTTCAAAGGAGTCCTGCTGGTTTTAAAAAGAATTGTTTTAAGCTTTTTATTCCTCCATTTTCACTCATTTTACCATTTCATCATCAACAGTCTTTTCCCCCTGATAAAAAGCCCCTTTTTGCTTTCCTTTTACCCCTCATTTCATCTAAAAACCCTTTAAACCTTATAAAATCTCTCTTATTTTGGTTTAAAATCCCTTTTTCTACCTATCGGAACCTCAAAAAATGCTAAAAAACTCACTTTTTCGACCTTTTTCCACTCATTTTAGCCTAAGGCTTTAAGCACCTTTCGGCTTAGCCTTAGTCTCCTTGACCGCCATAAAACCGCGCTCTGTGGCCAACCGCATCGCCCATCGGCCCATCCGCGCATCACTGCATTGGCGTTTCTCCATCGCATCGATGTTTCTTCATCGCAACGGCATATCGTAACTTCCTCATTCCCATTCACCTTTTCCTCGCCGATGCGATCCCATGAGGGCTTAAAATCCTCCGCCATTTTCCGCCATATGACTCAGGCGCTATGACCAAGCGCCAGGCCTTCAGCCCCTTATCTCTCCGCTCCTGGTCCCTTACTCCTCCGCAGGGCCATGCCCCAACACCAAGCTTTTAGCCCCCATCGCATCGGCAAAACACGTTTTTTCTTCATCACACTTTCCCTTCCTCGGCCAATGTTTCAACCCTTGATAAGATCTCCACCATCGATCTACCAAGATCGACGGTTGTCGGCACTCCCCTCCTTATCCGTCTCCCGTTGTTCCCTTCTTCCATTCAGCCCTTTTTCTTATCTTTTTTCTTCATGCCATGCTTTCCCTTGGAGCAATCCCGACCGTAGATATTATTAATCTGATGGTCATCGCTCTTCCCTTTCATCCTCTGATCACCCGACCATCCTTCCTCGTGTACCCGTGTGAACAAATCTCAATCGTAGATCAAAGGCCTCAAGCCTTGATCTAACGACTACCATACTCCTGCCTTCCATCATATCTCCCAACCATACCCCCGCTACATGACAAAAAAGGTGACATCACCATGGTCCCACTGCCTCTTCCACCACGCAACTTCCAACGTTTCGCGCTCATCCACGACCGTTGATCTTTGGCCTGAAGATGTAACGGTCCCAAACCTGTTTCACGTTCAAATCTCCAATCAAACCAATCGCGCATTTTGGACGTGAAATCAGTGGTATTGGGAGGACACATGTCACCCGATGGACAATATCGCGTTTGTTTGAGTGTAAACCGCTTACCACTCTTGGCGAGTGCGAAAACCATTCGTGGTTTTCCCAAAACCACTTTCCCCTATTTCGCACCCAAATTCACATTTGAACCCCATTTTCGTAGATTTTTCCACAGAACCTCCTCCTGCATGCATTTTCCTCCTCCTCACTGCTCCTTTCGCCCTCCACCAAGCCTCCAAAGTAATTTATCCATGCCGCAGGGTTTTATAACGTTTTTTGTTTGTTTTATGCAGGTTCGATGGCGTTTTAAGGCCGAAAAGCCTTCTCATAGCTCATGAAGAGGCAGAGCTGGAGGTGATGACCTTCATGGCCCAAACCGAGGTGAAATCATGAAGAAAGGGAGTACCAGGGTTAATTTCATGTTTTGATCGGTGTTTCATGAGCATCGGTCATATAATCAAACCCTCCCGCATCGATGAAAACCACCTGTACAATGAAAAGAAAATAGAAATCAGATAAAGTGAAGACAGAGATTAAAGATAAAGGATTACGCATAAATATTAAGGTTAAATATTTAATGCTATAGTTTTAAAGATAAAACAGTTAGCAGATAAAGACAAGAGCCCTGAAGACGATAAGAAGGCCTAAAAGCCAAATCAAAGGCCTAATTGAAGTTTAAAGTGCCAAATAAACACAAATCAACAAAGAAAGCCTCCAAATGCCACATCAGTGAGGCAATAAATCTTCAAAAGTGCCACCTACAAGCCTATTTCCTCAAAAGAATACAAAGTTAATGCACAGTCAGAGATATTTGCCAAAGACATCTCAGAAAGTAATTACAAGCCTAACAAAAGCCTCAAAAGTCAACAAAAGTGACTGAAGTTGACGAAAATTAATGTAAAAAGCAATTAGTAGAGTTAAAACATCTGAAATCTTCTCCATAAGGCCTCCCAAAGGTCAAGAAGCATTTACTCTGTATTAATTTAACAATTAGACCTTCCTTTCACTCCACCTCCTCAAATTTACCTATATATATCATATGAGGAGTCTGGTATTGTTGTTGGTTTAATACTATTTGAATGTAAATAGTTGTTGAGGCTGCTGAAGCTTTGTTTTGTAATTGAAGAAAGATAAGCTGAGATGAGAAGTTTGAAGCTGTAAAGACCTACTAGACTTGAAGATTGTAACTGGTTTGAACATCAAATATACAAGTTGACTTATCAGATCCTGGTCTATGTCAATGGTGATGTTTTTCTTACTATAATTTTTATTTTTCTCATGTTTTCCATATTGTCCACTTTCTCTAATAAAGAACAGCAAATATAGATTAGGATTTACTGTAAAGTACCCTATTTCTCACTGATAAATCTTTATCTTTATGTTTTCTTCTAATTGTGTTTTGAGGATAATTCAATAGAGTATAACCAGTGAAGTTTTGGGTGAGCCCATGTTTCCTGAGTACAACTTGAGATATTGTCCTTGAAAGTTCTTGAAAAGTCTGCTAAGTAAAGTTGAACTAGGGAAGTATATGGTTAGTCTTGTCCTCTAGTTTATCTCCAACAGTAGCTTTGAAAAGTTCCCTAAGAGTATGCCAAAAGCAGGATAGGTTAAAAGCCCTTACCTAATCTTAGGCCGCCCTTTGTTTTCTTATATGTTTTCTACTTTCTGAAGGTAATCTGTTAGATTGATGGATTGTTGTCTGAAAAGTGTGCTTTATTAAATGTTTGCCCAAAGAAGTCTATGGTTTTCCCTGTCCGTTGGCTTGCTTCAAACAGTTACTTTGAAAGGCTTTTCTTGTTTAGTGAAGTTAATAGATTCTTAAATGGTTATTAGCTTTGTTTCTTTCACAACACTTTTAATGTTCCATACCACAAAATCTACTTAAAGAGATCTTTTGACATAGATGACTTGCCCCATAGACCATTCTTGAAACTTGTGCAATTAAATCCTTTTGTGACTCCACAGCCCAATGGATTGATATTTTTTACTACCTATCCTATCAGCTGAACCATTATTTCAACCTACTTACACCTTTACCCCTCAAAATACTTCTTTCATTTTGATGATATCCATCCCAACCAAAACAAACAAAACCCTTGTACTTCATAACTAGCCTAATATCATATCATAAGCCTTAAAGATTATATCTTTTGAAAACACTTATATAGAGAGATCCCTCTTTGAATCCAGGAGGGCTAGATCCTAGGATTCCAAAGTGGTTTTTATGTAGGCTCTGCAGCGTTTGTTCTTGCCAATCTTGCAAACTACAAATACCTAACATAGTGGCAACCATACTAGGGAGATTTATTGAGTAATAGATAACTTCACAACTCAACGAACCCCTATTTCTGAATGAAACAAGTGTCACCAAGACTAGTTATTATTGATTGTTGATGGTGATAAACAACCAAACCTTGAAAACAAGTAAAAATCCTTCACCTGGCGACTCCATGGTATTCAGTAGGCCTGCTAAACCCACTGGTTTTTCCTAAGACTCCACTGGGAAATTCTTTGTTTTCTTTGAAAAAGATTAGTTAGCCCTTAAAATACTGTCATACTTGGATGAAATTTTCTCATCATTGTTTCTAGAATAATTTATACTAGAGCCTATCCTGACCCAAATCCTCCTGAGATAGTTGATAATCCAGAAAGTATCCTTAGGAAATCTCCTAAATCCAAGAATCCAACTGTTGTCAGACCAATTCATAGAGCTAACTATGTCCCTGAAAATATCTCAGCTCTGCAAGATACACAAGTTGACTTACCATCCATAAGAAACCCATCCAGAACTAAGTCACTTAGTGATATAGATCAGATAGACTCTATGCCTCCACACTCAACCCAACACAGCGTTGAACATACTAATAGCAGAGAAACTACCCCACCCGATCTGCATTTCATTCATAACATTGGTTTCTCTCGTCCTAGATCTGCTCAACAGTCTCTTTATGGTCCAAGTACTTCTGTTATCCATACACCCACTGTTCAAACTACTCCATTCCATCCTCCCCCTCCTTTCATAATCGCTCCACTTGTAAACCCCCCATTTTTTCCACAACCTCCTATCATGGCAACATGGTATGCTCCCCTAGTGTTACCACAACCTTTGGCTCCTTTGCCACTGGACTATCAGTCCAAAATTTCCCATTTCACCGGAAATGAACCCACTATTGCTCAACAGCACGTAGACAAGGTGAATGATGCCTTTGATTATATGGAAATAGTAGATGAGACCATTAACATGAGAATCTTTGCCCAAAGTTTAGGAGGAGAGGCCAAGAAATGGTTTAAGGGTTTAACTCCTAATAGTATAAATGATCTCCCTTCTTTACATAAAACCTTCATAAACAAATGGGAAATTAGAAAGAACCCTCTCCAAATACTTTCAGATTACAACAACCTCAAGAGAAACACTAGGGAAAGTGTTCAAAATTATTGCACTAGTACTGTTTATAACGCACTACCCTCAGATTTGAAACCTCCACAAGGCTCAGCTTTAGCCAAATTCCCTGAAGGATTTGATCCTAAAATGGCCTATCAACTAAGAGAAAGGGATCCCTTAACTTTAGAAGAGATGCAGAACGGAGCTCTTAGTGTGGAAGCAAATCTGATTGAGAAGAGAGCTAGGATGAGGACTGAAAGAAAGGTAACATATAGGGAAGACACTGCACCTTCCACATCTGACTCAAAATTAGATCATCTAGCCAAGAACATGGACAGGTTAGAAATAATGGTGGAGAGGTTGGTTGTCCAAACAAACGCTCAGAACAGGAACCAGCCTCAAAATCAGAACCAGAACTCTAGGAGAAATCCCCCTCAAAATAGACAAAGAGATGCTGACCAACATATCAGACCTCCTTTCCAAGAAAATTATGTTAATGAGGATGAAGAAAAAATTGAACAAACAAAGGATGATAACATAAACATGCTGGGAGTAAGCAATGAGGATTCTGATTTCCTCCATGAAAGAAAACCAGGTCTATATACACCCTATGATGATAGAAGACTAGAAACTGAATACTATGAACAAGATTTCGAAAATTCCATCATAGTATCACCTAAAAAATATGACCTAAGAAGTAAAAAGAATCAAGAAACTCCCAGGAACAAAACCTCTGATAATTCTTCTAAAAACAGCCCTATAAATACTTCCAAAAAGACAGTAGAAAATCATAAAACAGTGGTTGAAATTTCTGATTTAAACAACGAAAAAAACACCCAAATCAATGAAAAACAGAGTGGTGACCCTAGCAGCACTGGCATTTCAGCTAATGCTTCTGAAAAAACCATATTGACTGCTATAAATATTAGAAATCAACAAGCTGATTTTTCTGATGAATCAGTGACTAAGAAGGCCGAATCAAACATTTCGAAAAATCAGATTCCTTTTAGCCTAGAGAGTGAAATTGCCAAAATCAAAATCTCTGTTCCACTCACTGAGTTAGTCACCCAAAATGTATATAGAGGTCAAGTTTTGAAAGCTTTGAACATAGAAGATATTCATGATACTTTCAACTTGAATGATGATACACCAGAGCTTCTGTTCGGTCCTAAGATTGAAGGAAAATTTCAAGAAGGAACTACCCCTCCATTCTACATCAGTTTGAACATCCATGATAATATTTTGCACAATGCCATGATTGATTCAGGAGCATCACATAATCTCATGACTAAAATAAAAATGGAAATATTAGGTCTAGAGGTAACCAGACCATACAAAGATTTATATTCCTTTGACTCAAGCAGACTGAGATGCCTAGGCCTAATAAAAGATCTATGTGTTAACTTAGCCCAAATTCCAGCCAAAAGCTTAGTGATGGACATTGTAGTGGCTGATATACCCCCCAAATATGGCATGCTTCTTTCAAGATCATGGGGTGCTAAGTTGCAAGGTACTATGCAGATGGATATGACTTATGCCACCATCCCTGTCTTCAGTCAACCTAGAAGACTCTATTGGGAAACATACATGAAATACATGATGAGTAACCAAGAAAGACCAGAAAACTCCCCTCTCTATTCTATACATACTAACCTTGACTCATTCATTCTTTATAATGATGATATTTCTAATGAGCAAGGATTAATCAATGAAACATCAGCCAGTATAGTGGCCACTCCACATCCAAACATAGTGGCAGCCATAGATGAAGAGGAAAACAAGGAGAAAACTAAGAGACAGTTTGTTGATTCAGAAAATCACAGCAAACAGATCACAGGCCTTGAAGTCCAAAACAGTCATAAGTATAGTGAAAATCATGAAAATCAAAGAATAAAACCTCAAAGCATTGAAAAACTTGAGGAACAAAACAAAATTCAACATAGTGCAGACCTGCAGGAACAACACAGTGACAAATTAGGCAAACAATACAGAGAGGACAGCAGTGAAATAAATGACAAATCTGAAAACAATCCTCTTTGGTGAAAGTGCAGAAGTGTCCTCAGACACACAACTTTATTGATCAAGCAAAAAGATTACATAGCAAATTACAGGAGTTTACACACGTAAACTCACACTCTCACATTCTCTCATTACACACTACAATGAAAATAGGAAACTAACCTATTTATAAGCTCTATGCTCTAACTTAATCTAGTTATGGATCACTTGGAAAATAAACAAGTGTCCATTTACAATAAATGAGCTTCTAACCAAACTACTAACTTTACTCCTAACTTAGAGCCTAGGAAACGACTCTTTTCTAGAGTCCTAATTTTTAATAACAAATTTCTAATTATAAATATCTCAAAGATTTATTAAATATTCTAGAATAATAATTATTAATTTAATATCTTAAATTAATAATTATTTTATTCAAACACTATAACCTATGATAAAATTTATTTTGGATCATCTAACATTCCCCCCTATGATCCAAAGATACATTACAACAGATACCAAGTTCATCCCTGAACTTAGTAAACTTTATTTTTCCAAGAGGTTTTGTGAAAATGTCGGAGGTCTGATCTTCTGAAGGGAAAAACACTGGCTTGATGACGTCCTTTGCAATGAGAGATCTGATATGATGATACTTGGTGTCCACATGCTTTGTCTTTGAATGGAAAACTGGATTCTTGGCAAGCTTTATTGCTGATTGATTGTCGATGAATAATGAAGTAGCTTCTGTTGGAGGAATCCCCAAGTCCTGTAAAACTCGACGTAACCAAACAATCTCACATGTTGCTTCCCATGCTGAAATGTACTCTGCTTCTGCTGAAGAAGTGGCCACTGTACTTTGCTTCTTGCAACTCCAGGAAACTGCAGCTGACCCCATGTTCATTAAGTAACCTGAGGTTGATGCCCTGTCATCAATACTGCCAGCAAAGTCGGCATCTGAAAATCCACCAAGTACAAAATTTTTAGTCTTTTTGTAAAGAAGACCAAAATCTTTTGTTCCTTGGATATATCAAAGAACTCTTTTGGTTGCATTCCAGTGGCTGTCTAGTGGTTCTTGCATAAAACGTGAAAGAATACTGACTGCATAAGATAGATCAGGACGAGTGGTTGTCAAATAAATCAAGCTGCCAATCAACTGTCTGTAAGTAGTGTTGTCCACCTTTTCCCCCCCTTCAAATTTTGAAAGTTTTAAGTTTTGTTCCATAGGGGTAAGGACAGGCTTACAATCCTACATTCCAAATCGCTGAAGAATTTCTGTTGCATATTTACTCTGGGAAATGAAGATCTGATGTGGACGTTGGAATACTTCAACTCCAAGATAGTAGTGAAGTAGTCCCAAATCTGTCATCTTAAAACCTGCATGTAACTCCTTTTTCACCTGTTCAATGTGATCATCATTGTTGTCTGTGATGATCAAATCATCGACATACATAATGAGAATGACCAGATATTTTCCCTGTTGGCGCACATACAAAGTATCATCAGATTCACTGCGATGAAAACCAACTTTGCGAAGGTATTCATCCATTTTGGCATACCAAGCGTGGGGAGCTTGTTTTAATCCATATAAAGCCTTGATTAATTTGTAGACTTTATGTTCTTGCCCTTCAACTTCAAACCCTGGTGGTTGTGTCATATATACATCTTCCTGTAAGTCCCCGTTGAGAAAATCGCTTTTGACATCCATTTGATGAACTCTCCACCCTTTCTAAACTTTCCACTTTTGATGGATCTTGCTCTAAAACTAGTGCAGGAGCAGGCATATGGGTGCACAACACTGAAAACAATCATGCCGAGGGTCATTCCTATAGATTAAACTTCCAATGTACAAACAACATAGCAGAGTATGAAGCTCTCCTTTTAGGCCTGCATTTATTGAAAAAATTAGGGGCCAAAAGAATAACAGTTCATGGAGATTCAGAATTGATAATTAGGCAAGTAAATGGAAAATACACTGCTAAACATCTCAGACTTAGACCCTATAGAGATGATGCCATGGACTTGTTAAAAACATTTGCTGAATTCCAACTTACCTTTGTCCCAAGGAACCAAAACATTATTGCTAATGGATTAGCCTTTGCTGCTAGTACTTGTCTAACACCTTATGAAAGCAAGCAATGCACCACCCAAGTCAAATGTAGACCAGTTGTCCCGGATAATGAAGAATGTTGGCAAGTGTTTGATGGAGATAAACAAATAGAATACTTCCTACAGTCCAAAAATGAATTTGAAATACCAAACTCAGATTTAGAGTATGAACAAGACTGCCCTACTGAAGAAAACCCACTTTTTAAAGAAGAAAAGTCTCCTGAGATTGCTGAAATAAATCTGTTAACCCATCAACCCAAACATACAACAGAAAAAAGCACAGATCTAGAAAAAGAAGCCTTAGAAGCACTGCAATCTAAAAATCAAAGCTTTCCAAAGGACTGGTCCCATTAGAAGAATTGTTTGACTTGAATGATGTTGCCAAAAATCCAAAACCGGAACCTATTGAACCTGAAGTGGAAGAATGCAACATAGGCAGTGAGGAAAAGCCCAAAATTATCAAATTATCCAAGACGCTGCTAGCTCACATTAAACTGAAATACATTGAGCTTTTTATATAGTTTTCTGATGGTTTTTCATGGAGTTATGAAGATCTAAAATCATATGATACAGAAATAATCCAGCATAAGATACCCTTAAAAGAAAACCAGAAGCTTTTTAAACAAAAATTGCGCAGAATCAACCATGTTCAATTACCTCTGGTAGAGAAAGAAATTAGAAAAATGTATGATGCTGGAATTATAGTCCCTGTTAGATACTCAGAGTGGGTGTCTAATCTTGTATCAGTTTGGAAGAAAACAAGAGAAATAAGGATTTGCATTGAATTTAGAAACTTAAACAAAGCCTCATTAAAGGACAACTATCCCTTACCCAAAATGGATCATATCTTATAAAGGGTAGTTGGTTCTAAAATAATTTCATTGCTAGATGGCTTCTCATGTTACAATCAAATATTGGTACATCCTGATGATCAACTTAAAATAGCCTTTACCACACCCTGGGGTAATTTCATGTATTTGAAAATGCCCTTTGGTTTAATGAATGCTGGTGCCACATTTCAGAGAGCCGTGGATATAGAATTCTCAGAAGAAATAGGTTACCTCATTGTAATTTACCTTGATGATATCACTGCCTATTCTAAAACAGATCAAGAACAAATAATACACTTGAGAAAAGTCTTTGAGAAATGTAGAAAATATGGGTTATCTTTAAATCCAAAAAAAACATTGTTTGGTCTCCAAAAAGGTAAAATTCTTGGACATATCAGATCTGAAGAAGGAATAAGGATAGACCTTAAGAGGATCGATGGTATATTAAAAATCAACCATCCTAGAAACATCAACGAACTTCAATCTTTCATTGGGAAGATTAGTTTCTTGAGAAGGTTCATACCCAATCTAGCTAAACTCCTTAGAATCATGACCAATATACTTAAAAGAGAAGAGGGAGTTAAATGGACCTTAGAATCAAAGAAATCATTTGAACTGGTAAAACAAGAACTCACCAAAACACCAGTTCTTATCAGTCTTGATTTTCCAAAGGATTTCTTCATTTTTTCATTTGCATCAAAACACACAGTGGCTACTGTCCTATTACAAAAAAACTTGAAGAGACAAGAGCAGCCAATTGCATTTTTCAGCAAGGAATTAAGAGATGCACCTCTGAAGTACAATATAATGGAAAAACAAGCCTTTGCCTTGGTCAAAGCCTTAAAAGACTTCAGAGTTTACATTTTACATTCCCACATTATAACATTTGTGCCCCATTCAGTTGTAAAAGACATATTGACCCAAGATTCAAATGGAAAAAGAGGAAAGTGGATTGCTATAATTTTAGAATATGACTTAGAAATCAAGCCCACTAAGCTCATAAAAGGTCAAGGTCTAGCAAAACTTATCGTTGAATCCAACTTTCAAGCTCTTGATATAAACATGTTTAATGCATTAGATGAACAGGAGGAGTTGACAACTCCCATTATTAAAGATCATTTTCTGAATTCATCTTGGTACGCTGATATTTTGTATCTTTTGCTCAATCATAATTCCCCTCCTGATTTGTCTAAAACAAAGGCAAGATTTATAAAGTTGAAAGCTGTAAATTACTGCATTTTGGATAAATGTTTATATTGGAAAAACGCTAGTGGATTATTGCTTAAATGTTTTCCTAAGAATGATGCAGATAATATCAAGCATGAATTTCATGAAGGAGAATGTGGAGGCCACCTCTACTGGAAATCAACTGCTAAAAAAATCCTTAGAGCTGGTTACTACTGGCCCACCCTCTTTCAAGATGTCCACAAAATGATTACTGCCTGTCACAAATGCCAAATTTTTGAAGGCAAAAGAAAGTTGCTTCCCTTACCTCTGCAACCAATCACTGTTGAAAATCCTTTTCAGTAGTGGCTCCTAGACTTCATTGGGGAAATCCATCTTGCCTCATCTACCCAACATACATGGATCCTCACAGCAACAGACTATTTTACCAAGTGGATAGAAGCCATCCCCTCTAGGAATGCCACAGACTCAGTCATCATTTCATTCCTTGAAAACCATATACTGTCCAAATTTTGTTGTCCTAGGAAGATCATAACTGACAATGCTGCTGCATTTGGATCTAAAAATATGGTGGAATTCTGTCATAAATATCAGATTATATTGGGTCATTCTAAAGCTTGTTACCCTCAAGGTAATGGGTTGGCAGAATCCTCAAATAAAATTTTGGTGAACATAATCATTGGAAGATAACAAGAAATTATGGCACATTAAGCTAGTACATGCATTATGGGCAGACAGATTGACAGTTAAAAATTCAATTGGGATGTCTCCTTACCATCTAGTTTATGGAACTGATGCAATATTTCCAACCAGATTAGGAGTGTCAGTCATGAAGCTGATCCAAGAAGTACAATTTGAATATGATGATATAACAATAATAATAAACCAGACTATACATCTGCAACAAACCAGGGAGGAAGTCTACATCAGAGCACAGCAACTACAAGAAAACATCAAGAATCTGTTTGACAAAAGAACCAAGGCAAGTGATTTTAAGATTGGTGATAAAGTATTGAAATGGGATTCCAGGAGAGAAGATAAAGGCAAACATGGAAAATTTTATAATTTATGGCAAGGCCCTTATCTTATTCAATCTACTATTGGGAACAATGCATTCTTTTTGCAAGAATTGGATGGAGCTGAATACTTTGGAGGTCCTATCAATGGCAGGGTTCTCAAACATTATTTTTGTTAACTGATATTTTAGTTTCAAAGATTTTTTGTTCATTGTATATAACATTTCTTTTGAATTTGAAAAAAGAAAAAATAAAAAAACAATAGAAAAAGGAGAAAAAGAGGGCAGAAATAAAAGAAGAAAGGTACAGCCCCATGCCAAAAAAGAAAATGAAAATTTGAAATTGTGCAAGCTTAAATGCCACTACTTAAGAGAGCACTACTATTTAGTCATACAGCCTAATCATGACTAGATAGATTTCAATTTACTGCTGATAGGTTAGTGAAATGGATTAGCTAAACAATTTAATCTTGGCTTATCAATAGATTATATTAGGATAGAAAGAATGGCTCTAATCAGATCAAAACCTGAGCCAAAAGAAGGAAAAGAATTGGTTCTAATATGCTCAAAATATGAACCAAATAATCAAAAGAAAGAATGACTCTAAACATATCAAAATCGGAGTCATAAGAAGAATGAAGGATGTTTTTTAATTTTCAGATCTTAAGCCTTCACAATTTTGTTTTAAATTTCTGTAAATTTTAGTCTATGTGCAGCTTAATTTTATGCCATAGTCTCAATAGAAAATTAGACAACTTAATCCTGGTTTGGCTATATTTAAATTTCTGTTTTAGAAAATAGAGAATAAGATATGTCAGGCAGCTTAATCCTGGCAGATAATAGCTTAGGTAGAGAATTTATGAGTTCAAATGTTTAATCTGAGCTCATGGAAGAAATAAGGGTAGATTTAGATTAGTTTCATGCTTTCAATAAAAGAATAAAATTTTGATGTCAAAAGGTTTGCAATTCCAAGTGCACCTTATTAAGAAAAAATGCTAGGAAGTAGGTTGTGTAGGTAGTTGTCTGGGAAAGGAATTTGTTTGCTGATCCAAAGCTTTTGATCACCTTTTTAAGCAGCGTGATCAAGGAAGAAAGAGGTTGTCAAGGATAAAGCACAGGTATGCATCTCAAAGATTTATCTCTGACATTCTTGACACCTCCATGGAGCTGCCATCCCCAAGTGGAGACACTGTTAGCCATGAGTAAATTTTATCACAACAAATGATGGCTAAAACAGGTCTTAGTCTTCAAGAAACAAGTTTTGAGCAAAATTGTGACTTCTTGAAGCCTCTCTGTGTTCTTTACCCTTAAGATATTCATTCCACTGATGTCTTCACTTCAAAACCTTCAATGGAGTCCTGCTGGTTTTAAAAAGAACTGTTTTAAGCTTTTTATTCCTCCATTTTCACTCATTTTACCATTTCATCATCAACAGTCTTTTTCCCCTGATAAAAAACCCCTTTTTCCTTTCCTTTTACCCCTCATTTCAACTAAAAACCCTTTAAACCTTATAAAATCTCTTTTATTTTGGTTTAAAATCACTTTTTCTACCTATTGGAACCTCAAAAAATGCTAAAAAACTCACTTTTTCGACCTTTTTCCACTCATTTTGGCTTAAGGCTTTAAGTGCCTTTCGGCTTACCCTTAGTCTCCTTTACCGCCATAAAATCGCGCTTTGTGGCCAAGCGCATCGCCCATCGGCCCATCGATGCATCACTGCATCGGCGTTTCTCCATCGCATCGGCATTACTCCATCGCATCAGTGTTTCTTCATCGCGTCAGCATATCACAATTTCCTCGTTCCCATTCACCTTTTCCTCGCCGATGCGATCCCTCGAGGACTTAAAATCCTCCGCCCGTTTCCGACATATGACTCAGGTGATATGACCAAGCGCCAGGCCTTCAGCCCATTATCTCTTCGCTCCCAGTCTCTTGCTCCTCCGTGGGACCATGCCCGAGCACCAAGATTTTAGCCCCGATCGCATAGGCAAAAAACTTGTTTTCTTCATCACACTTTCCCTTCCTCCCTCGATGTTTCAACCCCCGATAAGATCTCCACTATCGATCTACCAAGATCGATGGTTGTTGGCACTCCCCTCCTTATCCGTCTCCCATTGTTCTCATCCTCTTTACCCCCCCCCCCCCCCCCCGACGGTAGATCTCCACCATTGATCTGGGAGATCCGACGGTTATCCTTAGCCCCTTTCCTTCATAAAATTTCGCTATCCCCAGCCCCTTATCCCTCTGCTCCCAGTTCATTTTTTTTTCATGAGACCGCACCTTCCCTTCTTCCCTTTAGCCCTTTTTCTTATCTTTTTTCTTCACGCCATGATTTCCCCTGGAGCGATCCTGACCGTAGATCTTATTGATCTGATGGTCATTTATCTCCCCTTTCATCCTCCGATCACCCGACCATCCTTCCTCATGTACCCACGTGAACAAATCTCAACGGTAGATCAAAGGCCTCAAGCCTTGATCTAACAGCTACCATACTCCTGCCTTCCATCCTATCTCCCAACCATACCCCCGCTACACAACAAAAAAGGTGACAACACCATGGTCCCACCGCCTCGTCCACCATGCAACTTCCAACATTTCGTGCTCATCCACGACTGTTGATCTTCGACTTGAAGATCTAACGGTCCCAAACCTGTTTCGCGTTCAAATCTCTAATCAAACCAATCACACATTTTGGACACGAAATCAGTGGTATTGGGAGGACATGTGTCACCCGACGGATGATATCGCATTCATTCGGGTGTAAACCACTTACCACTCTTGGCAAGCGCGAACACCATTCGTGGTTTTCCCAAAACCACTTTCCTCTATTTCGCACCCAAATTCACATTTGAACCCCGTTTTTGCAGATGTTTCCACAGAACCTCCTCTTGCATGCACTTTCCTCCTCCTCATTGCTCCTTTCACCCTCCGCCAAGCCTCCAAAGCAGTTTATCCATGCCGCAGGGTTTTATAACGTTTTTTGTTTGTTTTATGCAGTTTTGATGGCATTTTAAGGCCGAAAAGCCTTCTCACAGCTCATGAAGAGACAAGGTCGGAGGTGATGACCTTTGTGGCCCAAACCGAGGCGAAATCATGAAGAAAGGGACTACCAGGGTTAATTTCATGGTTTGATAGGTGTTTCATGAGCATCGGTCATATAATCAAACCCTCCCGCATCGATGAAAACCACATGTACACTAAAAAGAAAATAGAAAGCAGATAAAGTGAAGACAGAGATTAAAGATAAAGGGTTACGCATAAAGATTAAGGTTAAAGGTTTAATCCTACAGTTTTAAGGATAAAACAATCAGCAGATAAAGAAAAAAGCCCCGAAGACGATAAGAAGGCCTAAAAGCCAAATCAAAGGCCTAATTGAATTTTAAAGTGCCAAATCAACACAAATCAACAAAGAAAGCCTCCAAATGCCACATCAGTGAGGCAATTAATCCTCAAAAGTGCCACCTATAGGCCTATTTCCTCAAAATAATACAAATTTAATGCACAGTCAGAGATATTTGCCAAAGACAGCTCAAAAAGTAATTACAAGCCTACCAAAAGCCTCAAAAGTCAACAAAAGTGACTGAATTTGATGAAAATTAATGTAAAAATCAATTAGTAGAGTTAAAACATCTAAAATATTCTCCATAAGGCCTCTCAAAGGTCGAGAAGCATTTACTCTGTGTTAATTTAACAATTATATCTTCCTTTCACTCCACCTCTTCAAATTTACCTATATATATCATATGAGGAGTCTAGTATTGTTGTTGGTTGAATACTATTTGAATGTAAATAGTTGTTGAGGCTGTTGAAGCTCTATTTTGTAATTTAAGAAAGATAAGCTGAGATAAGAAGTTTGAAGTTGTAAAGACCTACTAGACTTGAATATTGTAACTGGTTTGAACATCAACTATACAAGTTGATTTATGGAATCCTAGTTTATGTCAATGGTGATGTTTTTCTTACTATAATTGTTATTTTTCTCAAGTTTTCCATACTGTCCACTTTCTTTGATAAAGAATAGAAAATATAGATTAGGATTTACTGTAAAGTACCCTATTTCTCACTGATAAATCTTTATCTTTATGTTTTCTTCTAATTGTGTTTTGAGGATAATTCAATAGAGTATAACCAGTGAAGTTTTGGGTGAGCCCATGTTTCCTGAGTACAAATTGAGATATTTTCTTTGAAAGTTCTTGAAAAGTCTGCTAAATAAAGTTGAACTTGGGAAGTCTATGGTTAGCCCTGTCCTCTAGTTTATCTCCAACAGTAGCTTTGAAAAGTTCCCTAAGAGTATGCCAAAAGCAGGGTAGGTTCAAAGTCCTTACCTGATCTTAGGTTTCCCTTTGTTCTCTTATATGTTTTCTAATTTCTGAAGGTAATTTGTTAGATTGCTGGATTGTTGTCTGAAAAGTGTGCTTTATTAAATGTTTGCCCAAAGAATTCTATGGTTTGCCCTGTCCTTTAGCTTGCTTCAAACAGTTGCTTTGAAAGGCTTTTCTTGTTTAATGAAGTTAATAGATTCTTAAATGGTTATTAGCTTTGTTTCTTTCACAACAATTTTAATGTTCCATACCAAAAAATCTTCTTAAAGAGATTTTTTGACATAGATGACTTTCCCCATGGACCATTCTTGAAACTTGTTGTGCAATTAAATCCTTTTGTGACTCCATAGCCCAATGGGTTGATATTTTTTATTACCTATCCTATCTGTTGAGATTCAACAAGATGATGAGCTTAGTGAAAAGAGTCGCCTTCATTAAGTGGGCCCACAAGTTATTTTTGGCGCAAAGTCTATTTTTAGACATGTCGATCATATTCTATGAGTTGCAGGATGCTATTTGTGGATGGTTGGTCAAGTTGGAAAAATAGATGGACTTATATTTTTAGACATATTGGGCAGAATCTATTTTTAGATTGCGAGTCTAAAAATAGATATGCCGAATATTATTAGCTCTTAATAATATTTGGACTATAAACATTATCTTATTCTCTTGGAGCACTTCAGTTAAGTGCACAGATGTGGCACAGGAGCTGACAGAAGGAATTACACTATTCCTGAGGGTTAAGTGGAGCTATTGCATGGAGACTTTAGTTAGAACTCATGTGACTGAGTTTGGTGGAGTTGTAGAAGTAGTTGGTGGAGTTGTGTTCAATTTAACTCAGTTAGACACAGTTGAGCTAGTTGTATCTAGTCTAACTAATTGATACACTAGTGAGAGTGGTGTGCATTAATTATTAATTAATTCACTAATTATTAACTCATTAATCAACTAAAGAATACATCAGTTAACTACAATGCATGGACAGTTTCAGTGGAGACCAGTGGAGAGGTAGGTGAAAGAGCAAGTGTGACTATCAGTTGTGACTATAGTGTTGCATGAGTTTGCACCACACATTGATGGATATGCCAATGAGGATTGTGTGAGAAAGGCTGGACCAATTCGAGTTCATTCAGATCCATTCTTCAGCAGGGATTGCGCAGTAGAGGCAGGCTAGCAGGTGGCAGAGATCGGTGCATGGATTTGCTAGATCAGGGCCTGATTAGTGTGTAGCGATTGTATTTTACTGAGTGCTTGTGAGAAGCTTTGTATGAGGATTGTTACATGATTTCTATGACATATATTATATACAGATAGTTGGGGTTTTTAGCTTCAGGCTTTCCCGTTAAATCATTGTGTTAATGTGTGTGAATTTTTATGGTTTCATGTGTGCATTGCAATTGTGTTAATTTCCGCACGTGATGATCAATGGTGGAATAGATTCTGTATTGTGAATGAATTCAAATAGTGTATGATCAGGAGAATCTTAGACATTTAACATATCAGTTATATAATTTCTACACTATCAGCTGAACCATTATTTCAACCTACTTACACCTTTACCCCTCAAAAGACTTCTTTCATTTTGATGATATTCATCCCAACCAAAACAAACAAAACCCTTGTACTTCATAACTAGCCTAATATCATATCATAAGCCTTAAAGATTATATCTTTTGAAAACACTTATATAGAAAGATCCCTCTCTGAATCCAGGAGGGCTAGATCCTAGGATTCCAAAGTGGTTTTGATGTAGGCTCTGCAGCGTTTTTTCTTGCCAATCTTGCAAACTACGGAGACCTAACACCTTGATTAATAATTTCCATATGTAAAAGGTTCCTTAATTTGGAAGTTGGCAAAAGCTACAACACACCTTATTCAAAGTTACCTTGCATGGATTCCTAGAAATGGGAAGCAAATTAAGATATGATAAGATAAGATAATTGACAAGGCGCATTTGAATCAAATCCAAGAGCTCAAAGGATGCATAAATTGTATGTAATATCATAATTTGTATCTATTCTTTGATATCTCTAATTAAGACAACACCACATCTAGCTTATAGTGTAATTGGAAAAATATGAATAACCAAAGAAATTATGGAACAATAGAACATCCTAGTAGATAATTTGAGTGGAGCAATGTCCCTTAGCAAATAAATATAATTTTCTCGGGTTGAGGACCATACAAAGAAATGTACATAGTAAATTAAGGATACACGATCTAGATTGAATAACGAACCCAAGCTCTAAGATTAGAAATTTTGGAAGGAGATGGCTTATCAAAAGTTAAAATAAATGTTTGACTCTAACTCATGGTAATTATTGACCACTAAAGAATTGGAGAAAATGGGAATATAAGAAACTTTTATATATCTAGTGTGCTCTTGAAATAAAGAAATTTCAATACATTTATTGATGGAATGTGAATTCACAGGGTAAATGGGGAGCCTCATATTCACAAATTTAGGAAAACAAATTGTCATGTATCACAACCAAAAAGAGATGTTTTAGTTATAGAAAAAAAATATAATGGTACCTTATATAAGAAATCAATGTTTAAAAGGGCTTGTGTGGTTGCTCCATTTTTTTTATCCTACAAGGTTTGGCTCAATAGGAACAAGGTAATATTCCAACAGGAAAGTCTCTCTCCATAAAATGTAGCATTGCAATTTTGTGGTATCCTCCATGAGATGTTGATTTCTAAGAGAGTGAGTGGTTAGAATATTGTAGCTCTATAATCTCAATAAGATAGTGACTAAATAAAATACTCTCAAGAGGAATTATTCCCCTAATTTTTAGTCAAGTAAACCAAGACAATTTTTATTATGGAAGTGATGACACACAAAAGAAGATAGGTAAAATGGATCTCAAATATAAATCAACATTTTCTCTTCATTAATGAAGCATCCCTACTTAAGGGTACTCGGTATTTATTTAATTAATATATAGTTCCATCCTCTTTAAATAAGGCCCATTGGGTAGTCTTTGTGTGGTTACTTAATGTAAAATCACCATCCTTATTGAATAGGTCATGTAGATAGTTAATATTTATTAACATTGGGACCATGAGTGGTGATAAACTATTTTTAGATTTGGGATGCTATGTTTTTTTCACCATGGGAGAAGGAGTATTAATGGATGCAACATTTCACTAACTTTTAAGAGGATAATCTCTTTCTACAGTCAATGTAGCATGATTTCCTTCTATGACATCCACTTCTTCCTTGACCTTTGTGTCACATTTGTGATTAGGAAGCATGTCTAATAGCACCATTGTTGATTCACTTTCTTCTACAACCTCTTCAATTTCAACATCTTGTTGTGTACCTTCACTAAAGATATGATTTATATCCATGGCATTTATATCTCATGATTGTTATAGTATATTTTTCCATTGATGCTTACCATGGCCTCATGTCACCATTCCCTGTACTTGTAGATACTTCCTCTCCCATGAAGTCTTCAAAATACATTACCTGAGATCTATATGTTAATATTATTCTAACATAAAGCATACATATGCAAATATTATTCAAACAAGATGCATACATATGCTTGTTTCCCTTAAGCAACTAGTGCATATAATCTCCACTTTTAACCAAAAAATTAAAATGTGTGCATAATGGTGCTATTTTGGGTGAATTTGATTATTTTTCGAAAACTTAACCTTTAGTATCCCATCCCCAATTACACAAACCAACTTGGAAGAGTATATAAAAAATCATATTGTGAAAGATGTGGAGGAATAACCCTTATGCAAACAATTTTAATCCATGTCTACACGTTTACATTCCCTAATCTTTTAAGCTGTCTCTCCCCACCAAAAACCCTTGTGTCTTGCCTATTTTTGTCCATATTTCATTAGAAAGAGACTTCTTATCTCTAATATTTTTGTGTTGAGAAGAGGACACAATGGAAGAGACCTTCAATGGCCCATATGAGAAGGACCTAAGGAGCGTTTTCGGGTGATGACAGGAATAAGAACCAAGTTATATTTAACATATATATTGTTTTTCGTATCTTTTAATAGAAAACTCACTTCATTCCTACTCTAATTCAATATCCTACAATGTATCAAATAGTAATGATTTTTTAGTGATTGTTTGTTTGGTGCCAACCAGTTAGAGTAATTATGGTTTCATTATTCATAACTCTTTTACTTGTTTCTTGTATCCTTTTGTGTGCAAGGTTGTAAGAAAGTTTTTGGAACAAAGTTTTTGAGCAAAATAATTTGTCAAAGTGATCTTCTCGAACCATCAAAATTCTTACTAAGTTTCCATAATCAAATATGTAGTTATGATTATGATCATTTTCTTTCTATTATGGGTCTAAAGTTTAATTTCTCTCTTTTCAATTTATTGTGATCTTTAACCCTGATCATAGGAATATTTTTTCCTTAAACAAAATTGGCAACTCCATTGGGTACAAACTCATTGAGTTTATATCTTATGGTTAGTTTTCCTATTTTTGGATAGAGTAGACCTTGATTTCATCTATTTTTAGCATTTAATTCTAGTTTCAAATCTTTGTATAGAGTTCTCTTAATATTTTTTGAGTCAATTTCTTAAAATTTTCTTATAATTGCTTTGTATATGTACATTAATTTAATGAGATTTGCATATATATGTTTTTTCCCTTTACAATATTCATGTATATATACGTTTTTCTTCATAAACAAGTGTGTGTATGTATTAAGTGTGAAAAAAATCACCTTCTCGGTTTCGAAAAACCTTTTTCTATGTATTATAGGCTTTGTTTGAGGGTCTAGTATGTCTCAAGTTCAAAGAGTCCTTTATTTGAAATCAAAAAGAAAGATCACTATTTTTATTTCTTAAGGGTTCCATAGTTGTAGCCTTTGATTTGTTTGCATTAAAAATAAAGAGAAAAAGTTATGTAATCCTTTCCTCAATTTGATTTCTTTTTGCAATGTTGAATTAACAAAAATATAAAGATACATTTGTTTCCTTTGGATGCTTTGCATTCGAAAGAAATTTCTAGGTAATTGCATCATAAGTTGGCATAGTCTCTTGCTTTGAAGAGCTAGTTTATTGTTGAGTGCATTGTTTCGTTCCAAGAAAATAGAAAGTGCATATTATATTTGCATTATAAAAATTGAAAAATCAAAATAATTGTTCACTTTTATGTTTTGTTCATTGAAGAATTTGAATGCCTTATTTCAATTTCGTGTATTCCTATTACCTAACTAGAAGAGTCAATGAACACTACTAGTTGAATTTCTAAACCTTGACTAAATAATAGCCATATAAAATTATGCTTAATTAAAATCAACTAGAATCTTTGTTTATAGAAAACCAATATAGTCTAGTTTGTAGGTCCTTGGATTAGGATCAGAGACTAAACGCTCTAAGGCCACAAAATTAAATATTAGAGTCATTAACAAGTGGTTAAGTCCAGTGTCATATAGGTGTTTCCATGGAATCTCCTCTGACACAATAGTTGAGCACTAGGTTACATTTACATAAGTGAAAGGATATACCACATCTCTAACTTATCTCAAATTTTGCAAACTACTATACATATAAGGACTTCTAGTAGGCACGATCCTATGTGGATTTCCCCATCACAAAGTTTCAGACTAAGTTATCGTACCCAAGTGCGTGGTTCTAACTAATTATTTTCTACCTCGGTCATTAATTACAAGTTGGCATCTATAGTTTCCAGTCGTATGTTACATATATGTAACTGTAGGGGGATCCTTGTAGTTCCTAAGACAAAAATTGTATCATTGTTATGGTGCTCCTTGTGGGTGCTCCTCAAAGTATGGGTACATGCACTTGTAAAGGTTGTTTCAAGAGGTCAATGTAACTACTTCTCATACCTTAATTGGTAGGTATTGGTCCCTTATCATCCCAACCTTACCTACAAAAGTCCCTTTTTTTGGATCTTCTCTATTCTAGTGTCAGACCCTAATCAACCTGAGCTAGAATCTAGGATATTAGTTTGCTTGTTTTGATCTTCGGGTATTTTGTATAGTTGTTTGGTCTTTGTATCTTGTCTACTTTAGGGAATTACTAACTTGTCACTTTTGAATCAATGGTTTAAATTGGCTGACAAACCACTCCATTGGTCTAGAATGGCCTAAGGTATTTCACTTGAAAGTGTGGAGTCACCTTCTCAAGGGAAAAAGTTTGACTATATTGACTCTCTTCCTCGAAAGTTGGTTAAAGAGACCCAAGCTACATTAAATAGTCAAGCAAGGGAAGAACCTATTCCTCATACAATGATGTATAACAAAATCATTATACTTGTTACAATCATATGTTCCAAAGGCAAAATTCCAATTGTCATAAATGATAAATGGGTTTCTTGGATTTTAAGCATATGCGAGCTTCATAAAATTATTAGAATATATTTATCTGAACACATCATAAAAGAAAAAAGTTATTACAAAATACTACAATATAGTATTATAAGGGTTTATAATTTGGATCTCGCCATGTGGCATACTAAGAATGATGGCGATTAGGTCATGGTAGCCATGCAACAACTCAAGTAATTACAGAACTCAAGCATGTTGGCCACTTTTTAGATTATTCATAATAGCCACTTATGTTATTTATGAACTCTAGACAAGTTTTATTTGAATGTATATCCAATGGATGTAGCAAAAAATATCGATAATTATGTCATCAAATTTCACAAGCTTTTTCACCATAGATGTCTCTAATGATTTAGAAACAACTATCACTTTTTTTATGAAAAGGCGTGAAAGTGTTTTCCCCATAAGTTCCTTCTCTTGGTTTCTTCTTCAAATCAACATGTCATTTGACATTTTCTTAGTCACTCTTTGCAAATGCTCATGTCCATACTTGAATCTTTGTCCTTAGACTCAACATTCGTCTTTGTCAACAAAAAAGACTTATTTATATTTTTAGTTAGAGAAATTTTATTTCTTCCAAATATGGGTTTCCCTTTAAATCAACAAGTTTGTTTTCTACTATGTGAGTTTCTTCAAAAGGCATTGTCAATGTATTATTTCCTACTCTTTTAATTAACATGGCAATAAGTGTACAATAGTATCATAATAGAACTCCGTAAATATCTTATGTTGGCTTCGAAGCTATTGGAACTTTACTCAATAAAATGGTGAGTCTTATTGAATTCCTTTACCCTTTCCTTTGGCTCCATCTTCATTCTTGACAATTGTAAAGATAAAATAGCAGGTTATCTTACCTCACCTCACCAAACTTATCTATAAGCATATTTTAAAAAAATTTGAACTTGTGATAGATCCAACTGCCAAGTTATAATACCAAGTATATGCTTTATACTGAAAAGTGTAAGGAACTGACATACCACATATTCATATCTCACATTAAGCAATGAACAACTTTATTAAACTTCTTAATGTGACCCTAAGGATGACTTGACTTATATCAATCAACCCTATGTATTAATATAGTTTCATTCTTGGGTAGATTATGGGTAGGGTCTAACACATTTAGTGGATCTAGAATCAACCAAGTAGGTAACTAAAAAATTTGTTGATGCAATTTTCATACCTAATGTCTGAAGAAAAATTTAACTGGAGAGACATAAAATTTACTAAGAGAAAATTTAATAAACTCGACAATAATAAAACATACACAATGCACAAAATATTTAACTTGGAAAAACCCTAACTCCAGGAAAACCCACCCTAATGAAATTTCATTAATCCCTTGGCCAAAACTCTGCCCAACCCAACCATGTGAGCCTTCACCACTCACCTCTCCTGGCCTACTTACAATGAAGTGTTCCCAGCCTTTTATAAGCTCTATTACATGGAATACCATGGGTAGTAATACCATGGGTACACTACACCATGTGCCCAAAAACCACTACTATTTACCCTAGTCAACTTTGACTATAAACCCGAGTCAATTTACCTAACATTCCCCCCTTAAATTTGACTTGGGTTTCCTTGACTAAATCCATCCAACCTTTCCATGTGAGTCATCCTAGCCCTGCTCACTCTGGCCCTTACTCCGTCAAATTTTATACCAGGGTATATGTTAATCTGGCTTCTCCCATCACCTAGATCTAACCCAGACTTTACAGGAAATTATTGGAAAATACACATACCTTACCAAGTATTACAGCAATATGCCCATTTACATAAAATTTGACTCCATTGTAATATTTGTTTTATTATTATTATTATCACTGTCTTTTTCCTTGCCCTTTCCGAGTGATATCCTATATCTTAAAAATGGTTGCAACCTGAGTTTTAGTGTCCCCCTCATTTCGAGCATTGATCAACTATTCGTTGTGGATCTCGACCTCTCACAACCTTTTATAGCTCCTTGGGCTCCAATCATCTTCATGTTGCGCACATGCCTTAACGAGTATTTCTTATTCCGACCCATGTATACCGCAGAAATAATGAACCCTTCGGCACTAAATGGATGTTAGCGTTGGCATTCTCTTTGACTGGTCTGCGAACTTCCAATGAGATTCCTATCAACGCCCTTGCCTTTGTGAGTCCACATGCATTCATATTTCCTAAATGTCACGATTCAACACATCCTGCAAACCTGACTTTTGATCGTGTTCTACCCAGTAGCTCAAATGTTTCTTCTGCGCTTCACGTTGCACTATTTAGCTTTCTTGTGAGCTTCTTCTGACCAGCACATCCACCACCTGCAAGTATCTTTGCTCCTGTGCGCAACCATTGGCTACATCTTCATGTTCCTGGGCCTTATGCATGACCATCAACGAATCCCCCAGAGTCGCTAGATATGTTAATTAGCATGGAATATGGAGCACTCAGTTAGAAAATCGCCATTGTTTGACATCCCAAGCGATGAAAATTCCGCCACCGACCTGGCTTCCCTCACCATTACCTGCAAATTGTGCTTATATTTCCTCACTCGACCGTTGTCACCACGACATGCAAAATTTGCTTGTATTTCCAAATTTGAATGCTTTCGCCACAGACTCCTCAATAGATCGTAGTTTGGTATATTCAGTCGAGGGAACCCACATAAAGCCCTCGTGGATTCATTTTAATACTCTTGCTCTTGCTATTGAAGACACCGAATATTCCTGTTCCAGTTTCCTGATCCACTCACATGGATCTCGATGATCCCTCACAAGAATCTCGATTAAGGGCTAAAGAAGTTGCCTTGTCCATAGTGACCGTCCATACGTCCTGCCTGCGGTCATCACCGTCGATAATTGGATCACCTAAGTCGCTCCTCTTCATGCCCAGTCGTTGCTCTCCAGCAAGTCAACTACTCCATTGCACAAGGCTTCTCTTGTGGGAAAGTTGATAAATCCATTGAGACCATTACATTTGTATTCCAAATCTACAACTTCAATCTCAAATTCATTATCAAAATCGATCTCGGAGAGTCTAGATTATCCTCGGCCACAAAGGGATTCACTTTGAAGCTCAAACCCTGGACCATGGCTCTACCAAATGAAGAAAAAGTTAACATGAGAGATATAAAAAAATTTAAGAGAAAAATTATTAAACTTAGCAACAATAAAACATATATAATGCACAAAATATTTATATTTAACTGGGAAAAGCCCAATTTAGGGGAAAACTCACCTTAATGAAATTTCCCTTGTCAATCTAGCGATGTGAGCGGCTCACATCCCTTGGCCTACTTACAATGAAATGTTCCCCATTACATGCAATACTATGGGTACACTATACCATGTGCCCAAAAACCATTATTTTTCCCTGGTCAACTTTGACTATAAAACCCAAGACAATTTACATAACAATGTCAATTATAATATGATCAAAAATCAAGGTTCCTATTGTAGTGTGTAAAATTATGAACATTTGGATATATTGGAAGCTATTTTTCCAAGTAAAAATATATAGTGCATTTCTTGTTAAGGTGGAGTTCTTGAGTAGTGACATTCAATAAATTATTATTATGAGTCATTAATAATTATGCCACTTCCCATGTTAGATTTATTTTCCAAGTAATATATTCTAGTAAAAAAATTCCAGCGCTCCCTCTCACTCCAATAACAGTACTTTAGGTAAACATTAGATTATTTAGGGCATGAAGCTAGGTCATCAACAAAGCTCAAAGTCATTAAAACAATATACTCATTAGGAGCTCAAGATGTCACTTGTAAGAATCTCAACCACCCGAACTAGAACCAACTGACCACTTTGTATATTAAGGATGTGACCATTATAACAAATAGATGTTAATGTTAGACTCTACCATAACCACTTAAAATTATAATAAATTGCAATGAAACACGATTAAAGACATGAGATATATCATTAAAACATCATTATTGTAACATTGTGTCTTTATTTTTACCTTTGTCATCATCCTCATTACCAATATCTCATAAATGTTATAACTTAGTAAGTTTCATTGTGGTAAACAATTGCTTGTTTTTTCCTTTCAAAATGGTTTCTTAAGTTTAATAAAGAAGCAAGCAAAAAGATGTTAATTTAGACCATTCCTAATTCATGGTTGAAATTTCAAAGAATTAGCAACCTTTTTACAAGGAGTGTCTTAACAGTGCACTCATTTACCATCAATTCAAAACTCATGAAAATTTTAATTCTTAGTTTAAAAATTTGATAATTCTAAATATTTTTAAACTACAATCAAATGAAAAAATATATAATCAACTTCTATAAACTATGAGTCTCATCCTATTAAAGTCCAACAAGAAATTGCAGCACCTACACTAGTGTGGGACCACAGGTCTTAGCAGCACCTACACTGGTGTGGGCTAAATTTGGTGCATGTCTATTTTATTTATCCCTTAATTAAGATGGACAATAAAATGTAATCTAATGTGATATCCCAAAAGGGAGAATGTAGTAATACTAAAACAAAATATAAGAACTGCAACAAAATAAACAATTAATCTAAAGACAACATCAAAATGTACATAATAGCTGAGGCATTTTATTAATAGGAGGTGGATAAATAAGTACAACAACAGTGCTCAAAATATGAGACACTCAAGCCAAAGAGATGGCCTAGAATGACCCTGAGATGACCCCACAAGAGGGACTGCGTAACTACTGGACTACTGGAAGGAAAATTGTGTTGTCCCTACTGCAATTGTTGGGATTACAACTATTGACAAAATAGAAATGTAGATCTAGGCAGTTTTGGAGCTATGATGATGCTGAAAATAGAGATCAAGAATTTATGATGGATACCCAAGATAACCCAGAAAGGGATTTCCAGATCTAGCAATTTAGGAAAATCACCCTCTTAGGGCTTCACTATACAACTGTTGGGTATGCAGATCTGAAGCATAATCTGATGAAAGATGGATGCAATATGATGTACAATCATATATATGCAAGAAGGGATGATCCCTTCACTAGATCCTTGGGCTAAAATCTCAAGATCTAGCTACTCTTTCCTCCTCCACTGAAGATAGCTATTGAATACTCAACAACTTTAGAAAAATGCATTGTCAAGGAGGGAGAGGCTCAAGCCTGCTGCTAGATAATGAAAATTAGCTCTAGAATGATGGAAATAGTGAATATAAGGTGAGGAGATGGACCCTCACAGTATTTCCAGATCAAATATTGGAAACTTCCTTCCTCTAATAGATCTACAAAATTGAACTACGCAATGGATTGTTGCTGCATGGAGGAGACTGTTGCTACATGGAGGTAAAATACAATGGCCTAAATGTCGAATATAGATCTACTGCTGCTGAAAGGTTGAGCATGAAGCACAAGGTGAAAGGATGAATCCTTCATTAGTTTCCTAGTTGAAATGCTAGAAACAACCTCCCGAAGATGGCACCAATGTCTGATGATGAATGTAGCTCAATAGAAACCTTCCCAGAATAGGCACTCGAAGTCCCCCGTGGGTAAGGGTGGGATTTCTGCTCGAAAATACCCTATGCTAAACAACACTACAGACTTAGCTAAACAGCATAAGTGTGCATAGAAATGTCAAACGACAAATCTAGATCTAAACAAATCAGAAATAATAATCTAAAGCCTTCCTTATATTGTGACTTTCTTTTCATTATATAGATTATGAGCCTTCCATAGCCTAGGCCCACCTCATAACTGCACTGCCTATGTGGCCACTAGCCTCCATGAAGATTGTGTTGTCTCTCCATGATCTCCATCATGTCTGAATTTAATTCCCACTCTCTCCATCATGTGTGCACTAGATGCACCACTTCCTCCACTATCTCATCATAAGTGCTTTATGATCTTAGTTGAACTCCTCCAAGATCCTCATGATTTTACTTTTAAGATCCATGATCTCCACTATTCCTTCATTTAAGAAGTTGCTCCACCACTGCATAATGTAGATCTATATCTAAAATATCCACATACACACATCAAAAGTGGATTTTATTCATCTATGGGGTTTGTGGGTCCCTCCACCCTCTTATTTACTTAATTAATTAGGAAAATTAAGAACTCTAATATTCCAATTATCTTGTGGAAAATTGGGAATATTATAGTCCTCCCCACCAAAATTTTGCATGTCCTCAAACAACTACAAAAGTGGATGCTACAGCAAACATCATCCCCCCAAATTGCATCCTCATATGGAAGGCCTCCCCATCTTTCACAATGTGTCATGCATGTCCAGCTCCAAAGTTGCCACTCTAGAATGTCTAAAATGGCCTCCAGCTGAAAAATTAGATACCCATCCTCATCAATGAATCTCCAAGTGGCAACCATATGATGTCCAAAGATCTTTTCTATACATGAGATAGATGAAATAAAGTGGTTTCTTCCCAAAGTGGAAAGTTCCAACTCATGAACTATCTCTCCAACCCATGATACATAGAGTAGATTGCATCTATCAATGCTCTCATAATTAGCCCTGTTAGCCATGTAGGATCCAAACATAACATCAACATAGTGAAAAACAAGAAGTAGAGACATATGGATAAACATGAACAATGTTAAAACATATTCTCCCAATAACAACCACCGCAGTAAATCCTTTTGCTGCCATGCTAGATCATCATGAAAATAAGTAAGAGAGCCATACTCTCTCAATAGAAGCCACCGCAACAATGCTTCTTGCTGCCATGCCAAATCTGCATCAAAATAAATATGAGAGCCATACTCTCTCAAAAGAAGCCACCGCAGCAATGCCTCTTGCTGCCACACCGCATCATCATTATACCAAGTACAATGACCACAATCCCTCAACAGAAGCCAACGTTGTAAGGCCTCATGTTTCCATCGTCTATCATCATCATGCAATGTATGGGGAGAAATCATCCCATACTCTCCCAATAGTAACCAAAGCAACAAGGATTCTTGCTACCTCCTTACATCATCATGATGCAAGTCATGGAGCAACAACATACTAATGGACATGTGGAATGTCTCATCAAAACAATACAAATAAGCCCATTTATGCCACATCATGTGAGAGTTATGCTTTGTCCCAAACCCAAATACATACATGAACATGAGATATATCCCAAACATAAATACATGTAAAGACATGAGACATATACCAAACAAGAGAAAATATATGGACATAAGATACATCATGAGGTGTCCAAAATTTCTCATCAACAACCACCGCAGCCATGCCTCCTGTTGTTGCATGTCATCTGTGATATACCTGGCATGGACCACACAAGTGTAAGTTGTTGGGTAATATCCATACTCACTCAAAATCAACCAGCGCAGCCATGCTTCTTGATGCCCGATATCATAGATCTGTAGGAAGGTAGGCAACCTCCTGCTCCTCATCTAGATTCATTCATCCCAATGTGGATGATGAATCATGCCAAGATAAATCTTTGCATCCTCCCATTGTAGAATACCAACATCCTCCATCTGAATATCTTTGAAATCCATGAAATTTTGAAGTGCACCTTCATTGATGTCTCTCCATGAGATCCTCTCATTAATGGCCCATTAGAACCCATAAGGCTCCATACATGTTGTAGGTAGAGATTCCTCTTTGAGCTGTGAGATGCTCATCAAGGAAACTTCGTCTTGACAATGGAAAGATCTCTCCATCACAAGATGTCTACCATCTATCATTTGTCCCTCCAGTGCTTCATGAGTGAATCTACCTTCGGAATGCTCCAAAAATAATGGGGCCCTCTCATCATCATTGTTGCTAAGTGACAGTGTTGTATATCTGCATGGTGATACATGTGATGCCTCATGGCCAAATACAATGCTAAACTCATAGTTTGGCACTGTACTGAATAGGATTGTGCTCCTACCATCTTCTGCAACTCCACACTTCAACACAAAGTGTTGGGTGTAGCTCAACCATGACAAACTGGGATAGCAATACATCTTCTCCTTGATCAAATCAAGGGTCCTCTGTGCAGTGATAATTTGCTACTCCACCTTGCATCGAATAGGATTGTGCTCCTACCATCTTCTGCAACTCCACACTTCAACACAAAGTGTTGGGTGTAGCTCAACCATGACAAACTGGGATAGCAATACATCTTCTCCTTGATCAAATCAAGGGTCCTCTGTGCAGTGATAATTTGCTACTCCAAATCAGCAAGGTGCTCTAATCCTTGGTTATGCACTTGCCATGATGGAATGGTCTCAAAAATCTCAATATGAGGTACTGAAATAATATGAAATGAAAGTATGTGAAAACCTTGGATAAGCTAAGTCTCTGGAACATCTTGCACATCCACAAGAGTTCCTCCAACCGGTGCAATAGTCCCTCCAACTACTGGTAATGATGATGTTGCTCTTCTACAATTTTACCAGCACTGGTATCTACCTCCTCCTCATGCATCTCATGAATCATTCATGGGGCTCCAAATTTTAAGAATTCAAGACCATCTTGCAAAGATGCAAGTGATCCTCCTCCTGATGTAAGTACTTCTGCAGCTAGGGGTGGTGGTAGAGGCTCCTCCTCCCGAGTGATAATGAGGACATCTTCCTTGGGCTCTTCATGTACTATCTCCTCAATGATGGGAGATGTAACTATGTGAGTTGTCTCTGGTTTCTTTCTACCATACCTCTTCTTCAGTCTTAGAATAAAATCTGCATAAGCAGACACTTTCATATGGGACAAGTGACTGAACCACCAATCTCTTGCTTCACCTTCTAGGTGCAGCACTGCAAACTCCGCAGCCTCTCTTTCTGCTATAGGATATTTCAAAAAGAATGTAGCTAAGTCTTCCCTCCAAGCCCTCAATGTGCTTGTGGGAGACCCATCAAATGTAGGCAAGAAGAATATATGCCTCTTTCTTCTATTGTTGCTTCAGGATCTCCTCTCCTTTTTTAGTTACAAAAACTATTGGAGAGTTAGATTCTCCTTGAGAGCTCTAAGTTGTGCTTTGTACTCAGGCAAATATTTACTTAGGGTCTCATACCCCAAGTCTCCTTCATATTCGGACCAGTCCTCTTTCATATCAAAGAAAGTGGATCTAGTGGAATAATGTGAAGCTCTTTACTTCGTCAGTTGCTTCTCATGCTGATAGGAAGTGCTTGGACATTCCTCATCAAATATTCTTCTTGGATCCTTCTTTTTCCTTTCTCTCTTCATTTGATTGACCTCCTTGGAGATATCTTGGAGGGATCTAAATAGAAGAGTGCCAAAACTGCAATCCTCCTTCGTGATAGATATCTACTATCTACTTCTTCGTTTGATGCAAAAGATAAAGTTTCCACAAGTTGAGCCAAAGATCATGCTCTGATACCATTGTAATATCCCAAAATGGAGAATGCGGTAATACTAAAACACAATATAAGAACTATAGAAAATTAAATAATTAATCTAAAGACAACATCATAATGTACAGAATAGTTGAGCCATTTTATTAATAGGAGGTGGATAAATCAGTACAACATTGCTCAAAATATGAGACACTCAAGCCAAAGAAATGGCCTAGAATGACCCTGAGATGACCCCACAAGAGGGACTACGTAACTGCTAGACTCCTGGAAGGAAAACTACGTTGTCCCTACTGCAACAGTTGGGACTCCAACTGCCGAAAAAATAGAAATGTAGATCTAGGCAGTTTGGGAGCTCTGATGATGCTGAAAATAGAGATCTGGGCTCTATGATGGATACCCAAGATAACTGAGAAAAGGATTTCCAAATCTAGCAATCTAGGAAAATCACCCTCTTAGGGCTTCACTATACAACTACTGGGTATGCATATTTGAAGCATAATATGATGAAAGATGGCTGCAATATGATGTACAATCAGGTCTATGCAAGAAAGGATGATCCCTTCACTAGGTCCTTGGGCTAAAAGCTCAAGACCTAGTTGCTCTTTCATCCTCCACTAAAGACAGTTGTTGAATACTTAACAGCTTCAGAAAATTATGTTGTCAAAGAGGGAGAGGCTCAAGCCTATTGCTAGATAATGAAAATAAGTTCCAAAATGATGGAAACCGTGAATACAAGGTGAGGAGATGGTCCCTCACATTATTTCGAGCTGAAATACTGGAAACTTCCTTCCTTCAATAGATCTACAGGACTGAACTGCACAATCCTTGAGGTGACTACTGGCACCAAGATGGCATCAATGCCTGATGATGAATGGAGCTCAATAGAAACCTTCCTAGAGTAGGCACTCGGAGTCCCCCGTGGGTAATGGTGGGAGTTCTGCTCGAAAACATCTTGTGCTAAACAGAACTAAAAACTTAGCTAAACAACATAAACATGCATAGAAATGTCAACCGACAAATCTAGATCTAAACATATCAAAAATAATAATATAAAGCCTTCACTATGTTGTGCCTTCATCTTCATTATATAGATTATGATCCTACCATAGCCTAGGCCCACCTCATAACTGCACTGCCTATGTGGCCACTAGCCTCCATGAAGACTGCGTTGTTTCTCTATGATCTCCATCATGTTTACATTTAATTCCCACTCTCTCCATCATGTGTGCACTAGATGCACCAATTCCTCCACTATCTCATCATAAATGCTTTATGATCTTACTTTGAATGCCCTATGATCTTAGTTGACCTCCTCCAAGATCCTCATGATTTTACGTTTAAGATCCATGATCTCCACTCTTCCTTCATTTAAGAAGTTTCTCCACTACTCCATAATGTAGATCAAGATCTAAAATATCCACATACACACATCAAAAGTGGATTGTATTCATCTATGGGGTTTTTGGGTCCCTCCACCCTCTTATTTACTTAATTAATTAGGAAAATTAAGAACTCTAATATTCCAATTATCTTGTGGAAAATTGGGAATATTACATCTAATCTCAAAGTAACTTGTAATAGTTAATTGAGTGTGATAAACTTAGTTAACTCATGAATTTCGAGTTGAGGGTAGTTGGTGAGGCATGCAGAGTAATTCTAGTTGTAACAAAGTTCGAAGTGCAGTAGTGCATTAGTTAATGCAGGTTGTAATCAGTTTAACTCAGTTAAGTGAGCTAAATTCAGTTGTGCTAGTTGTAACTATTTGATACACTAGTGAGAGATCAAGTGAATTAAATATTATTTAATTCACAATCAGTGATCTCACATGCAACTGAGGATTTACTATTATTAGTTGCATGCATGTCAGTTCCAGTGGAGACCCCGTTGAGATCTAGGTGAAAAGGATGTTGACTATCAATTGTAGGATTATTGGGTTGCATCCATGCAACCAAACACCCATTTGATTTCCCACGATCCTTGCGCAGTCAAGGAAGGCCAAAATTCCTAAAGAATATGGATTTCATTCCACATGAATTGTGTAAGCAAGGCAGGTTCTTTAGAGGCTGATAATTGGCTAAGTGTTGGTCATTTTTTTCCTGGACAGTGTGATACAATTAGTTGAGTACAGGAGGGCTCTTGTGAGAAGAGTTGTATGTAATTTTTCATGTATCCATGCTGAATATAGAATAGAAGATAGTGGGGTTTTGAGCAGCAAGATTTCCCCGGGAAATTATCTGTGTTGTGGTTTGGTTGATTCTTCTCTACTTCATGTGATTTGCGATTATGTTTTTAATTCCGCAATTGATTTCTAGAAGTGATTCAGTATCTAGCTTTAGTACATTATTAGATTGGATTGAATCCATGATATACATATATGTTGTAAATTTCTACATGGTATCAAAGCACAGGAACTCACAATAGTGAAGGAGGAGTTGATTTTATGACTGAATAGAATTCGAAATTGTAGAAGACTTTCTTGGTGCTACAACTAATTCAGGATCGAAATGGCTTTCAACGGCTTGAGATTGGAGTATGCACTCGAGGGTAGCTCTAACTATATTGCTTGGAAAGAAAGGATGGAGGCAGTACTCGAAGACAATGGCTTGAAGGAATTCATTGACAATGATGTTCCTAAACCCGATGTGGCAGATGCTGCAAATCTTAATGCATGGCAAAAGAAAGTGGCAAAGGCGAGGAGGATATTACTGGAGGGAGTACGAGACCAAATTGTCTCAAGTCTCCATGGTAAAGCCACACCATATGAAATGTGGAAGGCTTTGATAGATCTATTTCAGAGCAGCAGTGACCATAGGAAATTGGCACTGAAAGATAAACTCAGGAAGATCAAGATGGAGAAAGGCGACTCCATGCCAAAATATTTAACAAAGTTTGTCCAATGTCGGGTTGAGTTGGGGATCGTTGGCATTACTGTCACTAATGATGATTTGGTGAGCCTAGCTCTTCTAGGACTTCCCAAGAGTTGGCATAGTTATCAAGACTGTGTCAATGGAAGGGAAAAGCTGCCAAATTGGGAACGACTGTGGTCGGATTTGGTGCAAGAGGAGTTTAGACGGAATACTAGAGATGGATCTTCATTTAAGAATGAAGATGAAGAAGATTTTTTTTTGGCTGCCAAGGCGAAGAAGGGGAAAGGAAATAAGTTCCATTCCAAATATGAGTCCAAAGATGGCAAGAAGAATGACATGTCCAGAGTGAAGTGTTTTCACTGTCACGAGAATGGGCATTATGCTACTCACTATCCACAAAATAAGAAGAACAAGAAGGCTTCAGTATCTGCAGCTGGTGAGGCTTTGGCCTCACAATTTGAGCTTGACTTCTTGCTCATTGCATGCATGGTGTCAAGTGCAATGGGATCGGTGTGGTATTTGCATAGTGGTGCATCATTTCACATGACGGGAGACAAGGAACTTCTCAACATATTGGAGGAGAAGGACCTCCATATGCATATTGAAATGGGTGATGACGAGCAATACAATGTTACCAGGATTGGTACCATTACCTTCCAGAGATAGTCAAGTAAACCCTTTCAATTAAAAGATGTGATGTATGTCCCAGGCTTGAAGAAAAATTTGGTCTCAGTTGCAATGTTGGAGGATAGAGGCTATGATGTTGTTTTTAGTGAAGGAAAATCTTTCCTACAACACAAAACAACAAGACAAGCCGGGACGATTGGGATTCAAGTTAAGAATATCTATAAGCTGGATGTAGATGGACGTGCAGCATTGATGGGAAAGGAAGACAAAGTGGTGAGTCGGGATGAGGGAGAGTTGTGGCATAGGAGATTGGGCCATCTTCACAACGGAGCCTTAAAAGTCATGCAGAAGATTTCTACGGGTCTTCCCAAGGGTACACTCGCGCAGTCAGACACATGTAAGGGATGTACTATGGGAAAATCATGAGAAGGAGAACCGAGCCTCAGGGATCCTTGAGAGAGTTCACTTAGACTTGTGTGGACCATTCTCTATTGCTTCTATAGAAAAGCATAAGTACTATGTGATATTTGTTGATGACTTTTCTCGGAAGTGTTGGATATACTTTATGTAGAAGAAAGATCAAACATTCTCAAAGTTTCTTGAATTCAAAGCACTAGTGGAGAAAGACACAGGGAAGCAAGTGAAGGCTCTTAGGAGTGAGAATGGTGGTGATTACATATATAACGAATTCAAGAACTTCTGCAGCAAAAAATGAATTCGAAGAGAACTTCTAGCGCCTCATAACCCACAGTAGAATGGGGTCGTTGAAAGAAAGAACGAAATGATTGTGGCTGCAACAAGAGTGATGCTGCATGATCAAGGCCTACCGATGCATCTGTGGGTGGTGGCATGCAACACAACAGTATTTGTGTAGAATCTTTGTCCTCATAGGATACTTGGCATGAGTACACAAAAAGAGGCTTTTACTGGTAAGAAACCTAATGTTTCACATTTTAATATTTTTCGCTCATTTGTTTATGTGCATGTGACCAAAGACGTAAGGAAGAAGTTGGAACCAATAGTTGAGATTGGGATTTTTGTGGGGTACACTGATACTCCCCAAAACTATCGGGTGTATTTTCCAAACATCAAAATGACTGTTGTGCGACGGGATATAAAATTTGATGAGGAGAAATCCATGTGATTATCCCTTGAGAGGGAGCTGGATTTTCATGCAGAGGAGGAACTCTTGGTTCCAAAGGATGAGCCTCAAGATGTGGAGCAACCACATGCGAAGGACCATGGAGTGGCAAAAAACACTCATGCAGATCCATCCACCATAAATGGTAGAAGGCGCACCACGAAAGCTGAAAGATTGAGACTTGATGCAGCAGAGAATGTAGGAGCCCCTACTTCACAGAGCAAACAAAGACAGTCTCCAGACAGGTTTACTAGATATATGGCTCTTATGAGCAAATGTATTGTGACAAAACCATCTTCCTTTCAGGAGGCAATGCAGTAACCAATTTGGGTTGATGCAATGATGGAGGAGTATGACTCCATTGTCAAGAACAGTGCATGGGAGATTGTCCCAAGAACGGTCCGTAACTCAGTGGTTGGATCTAGATGGATCTATAAGGTAAAGCAAGCTACTGATGGGAGTGTGGAGAAATACAAGGCCAGATTTGTGGCCCCAGGATTCTCACAGATTGAGTGGATCGATTATGATGAGACTTTTGCACCAGTTGCAAGGTACTCTTCCATTAAATCCATCCTTGCACTCTTAGAGTAGATGGGGTAGCTCATTCATCAGATGGATGTGAAAACTATGTTTCTCAATGGATTTATTGAGGAAGAAGTGTACATAGTGTAGCCAGAAGGTTTGGAGATCTTTGACATTGAGTCACATGTGTGTCGACTCAATAGAGCACTATATGGGCTGAAGCAAGCACCAATTTCTTGGTACACTCGAATTGACAGCTATTTCACCGCACTGGGTTTCAGCGAGAGTGAAGTTGATGCAAACATGTACTAGATTGTGGTTGAGGTTAAGCTATTGATTATTGTACCTTATGTTGATGATCTAATTTTGACCGGTGATGAGCAGTTGATACACTCATGCAAGGAGGATCTTGCAAGGGAGTTTGAAATTAAGGACATAGGACACCTTCATTATTTCCTTGGTTTGGAAATATGGCGGCGGGATGGCGAACTTTTTGTTTCTCAATGCAAGTATGCCAAAGATATACTAGGTAAGTTTCACATGGAGAGCTATAAACCCATGGACACTCCTCTTCCAGAAAATTGGAGGAAAGAGGATGCTACTTCTGGAGAGGTAGTGGATGCTACTCTCTACAAGCAGTTAGTTGGTTCACTAATGTATTTAATGAACACCTTACCAGACATTTGCTACGCAGTTAACCAACTGAGTCAAGCTATGGTTAAGCCTACCAAGCTCTTTTGGAAGGCAGGGAAGCATGTCGTGAGATACCTGAGGGGCACAGCAGAGTATGGATTATGGTACATATGGACATAGGCAGTGAAGCTTCAAGGCTTCACGGATGCAGATTGGGCAGGCAATCCATCAGACAGAAAGAGCACATCAAGAGGGATCTTTAGCATAGGATTGACAGCAGTTTCTTTGTACAACAAGAAGCAGCGATCTGTGGCACTCAGTTCAGTGGAGACAAAGTTCATGGCAGCAAGTCAAGTTGCATGTGAGGTCATCTGGATGATAAATATCCTGGTTGGTTTGTTTGGTTCTTAGATGGATCCGACACTGATACATTGTGATAATAATAGGTGCATTAAACTCTTGATTAATCCTGTGTTTCATGATAGATCCAAGAACATAAATATTTGGTATCACCATTTCATAGATTGTGTGCAGAGGCACATAATGTTACTTTAGTACATTCCCACGGAAGATCAAGACGCAAATATTCTGACGAAGACGCTCACCAGGATCAAAATTCAAATACCACAGAGACAGGATCAGGGTGAGGGATAATCTATTTCTTGTTGAGAGGGAGTGTTGAAGTCCAACAATAAATTGCAGCACCTACACTAGTGTGGGACTAGGAGATCCAAGCAGCAGCTACACTAGTGTGGGACCACAGGTCTTAGCATCACCTACACTAGTGTGAGCTAAATTTGGTGCATGTCTATTTTAGTTATCCCTTAATTAAGATGGACAATAAAATGTAATCTAATCTCAAAATATCTTGTAATAGTTAACTAAGTGTGATAAACTTAGTTAACTCATGAATTTTGAGTTGAGGGTAGTTGGTGAGACATGCAGAGTAATTCTAGTTGCAATAGAGTTCGAAGTGTAGTAGTGCATTAGTTAATGCAAGTTGTAATCAGTTTAACTCAGTTAAGTGAGTTAAAGTCAGTTGTGCTAGTTGTAATTGTTTGATACACTAGTGAGAGATCAAGTGAATTAAATATTATTTAATTCACAATTAGTGATCTCACATGCAACTAAGGATTTACTATTATTAGTTGCATGCATGTCAGTTCCAGTGGAGACCCAGTTGAGATCTAGGTGAAAGGGATGTTGACTATTAATTTTAGGATTATTGGGTTGCACCAAGCAACTAAACACCCATTGGATTTCCTATGACCCTTGCACAGTCAAGGAAGGCCAAAATTCCTAAATAATAGGGATTGAATTCCACATGAATTGCGCAAACAAGGCAAGTTGTTTAGAGGCTGAGAATTGGCTAAGTGTTGGTCAGTTTTTCCCAGGACAGTGTGAGACAATTAGCTAAGTACAAGAGGGCTCTTGTGAGAAGAGTTGTATGTAATTGTTTCATGTATCCATGCTTAATATACAATAGAAGATAGTGGGGTTTTGAGCAGCAAGCTTTCCCCGGGAAATTATCTGTGTTGTGGTTTGATTGATTCTTCTTTGCTTCATGTGATTGGCGATTGTGTTTTTAATTCCACAATTGATTTGTAGAAGTGATTCAGTATCTAGCTTTAGTACATTGTTAGATCGGATTGAATCCATGATATACATATATGTTGTATAATTTCTACACATCCCACAATTCTTCCTTTGAATTCTCATTATATACATCTTAGATTGCATGTGAGAGATATCTTAAAAGGAAGGAAAACCAAGAGTAACAATGGTCATGTTTTCTCAATTACTTTCTAATTTTGATTGGCCATCTTTTAGATTATTGTTTGTTTTTAAAATTAATGTGAAAGTTCGTTAATCAACTTCAATCTATATAGCAAGTTTGTGTCTTCTAAAGTGATTTTTTCTTTTTCTTAGTTATTATTTTCTTTAATATTATCATATAATATTATATAATTAATTTTGAGTGAAAATGATAATATTATATAACTATTTCTTAGTTATTATTTTTTTTAATATTATTATATAATTTATTTTAAGTGAAAATAATAATATTATATAATTAATTTTGACTGAATTTGGTTAAAGATTGAATACTTTTATAATTCTCTTTATTAATAAATTAAAAATTTAATAAAAATTTTACTTTTATTAAAAAAATTTAACAATTTTTTTTTTCCTATAAATTTATAGATTTATTTAATTCTTACTTAGAAATTTGTGTATCTAAAATTTCAACTTTTTCAATTTAGTTTTTTTTAAAGTAACTTTGCTAATTTTTTCCCTTCCTCCTATGTTAATTGTTTTTTTTTAGAGGATCTTCACATTAAGAATTGTGTTTCTTAGAGGATCTTTACATTAAGAATTGTGTTTTTTTTGTATAGAAAGATTTCAAGAAGTCTTCGCATCATGAATTTTGGTTGTGTATGTTGAGAATGATAATATAATGTTAAAGTAATTTTTGTTATTTTAAAAATATGATGATTATTGTTAAACTAAATATGGATTTTTTCAATAAATAAACATTTTTCATTATATAATTAATATAAACTTTAGTCATCATTATTATTTCTTAGACATGCATGTTATTAATTTATATGTAGACTTGGGTGAGGAGATTAAGTTGGGTTGGAAAGGTGCACATCTTCTTTCTTAATATATTTTTTTATAACACCTCTCTCCCTAATTTGTTTATAACACCACTCTCTTTAATTTATTCGTTTATAGCACGAGAAATTTTAAGAAGGGATCTTGAAGGCTAACAAAATTTTTCCCAAGTTTAATGGGAGATGTCAATAGAGCTAAAGACATTTGAAGTTCTAGTTAGATCCATAAATCTAAATAAAAGAAATTAATCCTCAAAAAAAATTGTAAAAAAATTGGAATTTGTTGAATCTTTTGTCTTCAAAACTAAGAAGAAAGTTATTTATTCTAAGTAGGCATTGGTCCAAAATTTACAAGGCTTTTTCTAAGTCCAAAAGCTATACAAATATGGGTAACAAAGTCATGAACTCCCAAGCTCCAAGGGCAAATAATATTCTTTGCATTTTGAAATTAGTATTTTTTTTATTTTTCTCAATAAGGAAGAGTGCAATTTGATTTTTCATTTTGGTTCCTATTTCATGGGATCCAAGGGAAGATATTTGTTACCATAGTCTCTCAAGGGGAAATTACAACAGTGGGTTAGAGTGTTTCATCTTTCTCTAATTTGTGGGATGAAAGCTCTCTCAAAGATGTTGGGATCCAAGGGAAGATATTTGTTACCATGGTCCCTCAAGGGGAAATTACAACAATCTTATTCTGGGTTAGAGTGTTGCATCTTCCTTTAATTTTTGGGATGAAATCTCTCTCAAAGATGTTGAGAACAAGCTAGGTTGATTCAATGAAAGAGAAAAACTAAAAGGAAATGTGTACTCTTATGCGAGAATATGTTTGCATGTAGAGCGGTGGAAGGAACATCCATAAATGTTGCAAATCAATTTAGATGGGTGAAGCCACCATCAATCCCTTGATTATGAACATATTCCATTCAAATGCAAAACATGTCATGTTTAATGGCATTTTGTGAAATATGCCCAAAATTTCATGTGCAACCTCCCCCAAAGCAACGAACAAGAAAACAATCCTAGTTCAATATGGTTCATAATAAGCATAGAAATTCTCAATGTAAGAGGCCACAACAATCCAACCCATTCCATGAGGGACCACCCAATTTCAACAAAATTAAATTTGAAACTCCTAAAAAATTAGTTGCATCGAGAAAGAATGAAGAGGAAGAAAGAATGCCAGTAGAACCTAAGTCTAAATTAGAATATCCTAACGGTGAATTGGATCCATCAATCTTCACCCCATCTTTGGAACTATTGACCTCGATGGTAATGTGGATGCATTCCATGTGAACACAAAGTTAAATACCCCATTAGGATATAATAAAACAAAGAAGATGAAGGAAGGAAAGGAATTTGAGGAGGAAACGAGGGGGGAAGAGAGGAAGCAAATCAAGAAGAAAAGGAAGATATAGGACATAAGGTAACCCCACCTCCTCCTCCCATGATATTCTAGTGCTACATATCCATCTGGATATCTTACTTTTGATGGAGTTTTAAAGAAAGCCCCAAATCCCTTCCCTCCTTTTACAAGGAGTAGGAAAAAAGGAGTAGGAAAACTGACTAAGATTAGCAAGAATATGACATTGATTCAAATATCCTCTCAAGTCATTTGTGAACCTTAGATTCGATCCTATTTAAGAGTTAGATTCCATCATATTTAAAGGAAGTTGTAATTTGTAAATGTTTATTTTTATTTTTTTATTTTATTTTATTTAATAATGGGAAAAAATATCATAACTCAGTTGTCAAACCGGCAATGGGCACATCCATTATTGGATATGATTATCATTGTACTCGAAAAAAACCACGCCACCTGGAATTACCCATTGGTGGTCTGTAAAGGGGCAAGCTTTTACTCATACCAAATGTCTTTGGATCTTTGGGGTTACCTTGGCACATCCATTATTGGATGTTATTATTGTTATTAGAAGAAAACCACGCCACCTCGAATTACCCACTGGTGGTCGGTAAGGGGGCAAGTTTTTACTCCTACTAGATGTCTTTGGGTCTTTGGGTCTTTGGGTTGGGTCTTTAGAGTTACTCTGGCGCATCCATTATTGGATGTTATCCTTGTTATTCGAAGAAAACCACGCCACCATGCCACCTGGAATTACCCACTGGTGGTCCGTGATGGGGGAAGCTTTTACTCCTACCAGATGTCTTTGGGTCTTTAAGTTTACCCTATTAAAGGGGGAAGCTTTTACTCCTACCAGATGTCTTCGGGTCTTTGGGTTTACCCCATTTCGTTACGTTGGGTTTACCCCATTTCGTTACGTTCAATAAAGACTAGCTCTTCGTCAAGTAAAAGCAATTTTATGACATACTCCAAACCCAAATAATTTATAAGTGTTAATCATGAATTCTTTTTCACACTTTATATGAACCATTTTTTAAAAATTATCTTTATTTAAAAATAGAAAATATATATGCCTCTTTGTCCTCTCTTCCACATCAAAGAAATAAATTTTGATTTTCTTTCTACCCACCAATTGTAAAATTTTGATCTTGCTTTCCAAACTTTGTATTACCCAGCTGTAAAATAAAACTGCATCCCTTAGATTATCCCTGGTTTAATATTTTGTTTAATGCAAAATACCAATCGTAAAATTTTGATTTTGCTTTTGTATTACCAAGCTGTAAAATAATACTGCATCCCTTAGATTTATCACTGGTTTAATATTTTGTTTAATGCAATCGTTCCCAAAACGAAATTTGTAAAGCCATTCTTGGTTGTTCACGAATCTCTACATCACAACCTCTAATTTTTCCCCCTTCGAACAATTTCTGGAGGTCTTCTGAAAAAATTTCTGGAGGTCTAATTTCTTCGATTTCTAAATTAGTACCTTACTTGGCCAATTGCTAATTGTTATTAGATTGGTAAATTGGTAACTCGTGCTTCTCGAATGCAGAGTGCATTTTCTAAAAGAACATATTCTCTATTCTCTTTGAATGCAAAATTCGATCCCATCGAAGAGCTGAGAACGGGAGAAAATGAAGAGATTTCATCCTTTCGTATTCAACTAGATACATCAGTATAAATAAAAACCAAATTTTTTCGTTTGTTTTGGACAATAATGTGCTAATAATAGCTATCTTAATGTTCAAGTAGCGCGTTTGTAGTCCAACGGTTAGGATAATTGCCTTCCAAGCAATAGACCCGGGTTCGACTCCCGGCAGACGCAATTGTCAACTGTATAATTTTCAAAATACCCTATATTCATACAGTTAACTTTTCTACGAAGTTGCCTATAGCGGAAATTTTGCAGGCAGAGAAACCTTGTTTTATACAAGACAGTGATCTCTTTCCGTAGTCGCGACTGTTCGACTTTAACTCGTGCTGGATTTTTCGCGGCAGGTGCACCTTCTTTTATACAAAACAGTGTTCTATTTTCGTTGCTGGGACTTGAACCCGGGCCTCTCGGGTGAGAGCCGAACAGTGTTCTATTTTCGTTGCTGGGACTTGAACCCGGGCCTCTCGGGTGAGAGCCGAGTATCTTGCGGACGCAATTAACATTGCATTTTTCATAATGCTCAAAATTTCGTAGGGTTCGACTTTCTACGAAATGCCAAGAACCTGGGCCTGCCGGGTGAGATCCGAGTATCTTGCGGACGCAATTAACCTTTCATTTTTCATTTTTCATTTTTCATTATGCCCAAAATTCGTGGGGTTCGACTTTCTAAGAAATGTCAAGAAGACCAGGGTTTGACTTTCTACGAAATGCCAGAACACGTTGAGTTCGATTTTTTAGGGTAGAATTTTTGTTTTATATAAACAGTGATCTCTTTCCGTTCCCTGGACTTGAACCCGGGTCATTTTTCAGAATGCCCAAAATTCATAGGGTTCGACTTTCTACGAAATGCCAAGAACCTGTTGAGTTGGGATTTTTCCGGTAGAGATTCCGTTCCCGGGACTTGAACACGGGTCCCTCGGGTGAGAACCTCGTATCGTAGAGACAATCAACGTTGCATTTTTCAAAACGCCTAGTTTAAAAAGTTTAGAAATTAGTTGGGAGAATAATAGAAATTTCAGTAAGATTATTATAAATTTTTAAAAATATTAGTTATAATTTCTGAATACTAAAAAGTTTTGATGATGTTGAATCTATTTCTATTAAAAAAAATTAACACTTTAATATTCTATATTTTATTTAAATTACTCAATTCCAATAATTTAAACACTCTAATTTTTTTTAATTACCAAATTTCAGTGTAAAAAAATTTACTGACAATTTTATAACATCCATAAACAAACAACCCATTCGTAGGGTTTCACCTTCTCGAAAATGCCAAGTGCTCGTTAAGTTTGATTTTATCCTGCCGATGAATCTGTTTTGAATCTCGTCTCTCGCGGGAGAGCCAAGTATCCTGACCAGCTCGGGACACTCAAATATTTAGCGGGAATCATAATGTCTCCAATATAGGAAAGAAAGAATTTTTTAATGTCCACGAGGCTAAAAATGGCCTATGAGACAGATTGCTTCTCTATCTGACTCTTGTATTCGGCCCTTTTCCTGTGAAGTTTTACAATGAGCACTCCCAGCTTATCGACAAACTCTTCGTTGAATAGATTATCCCCAGAATTAGCTGCCAGAATACCTGCATAGTTTTCTCTGGTGTCCTTGAAGGCCTCACATTCTAGAATGAAATGTTTTTCTGTTTCCACTTTTCCGGAGGAGCAAAAAATACATACTCGTTCTTCCCACATTTCTTTTGGCCTTTTCCAGCGCCCTGTTTCACAACGGAGTTGATGAGAATTAGTCCTTAATTGAGCAATAAGAATTTTAGATCTCCAAGAAATATCAGCGCCTATGTATGCCTTTTGTTGATGGTTATGTGTGGGGTTAAACTCATCTATGTAGTACTTCTTCTTTCTCTCTAGCTCTTTCTTCCAAGTATGTTTATGGAATTTATCCATAACAAAAGTTTTTATCTCTTTACTGTTTGTAGGACACATGCTCAAACAAATACCCCATTTACTAAACCATTTGTTATTTTGCCGCATCCAAGTCTTCTGTCTTTTACACAATCTGTCACTAAACACAACCTTAGGCCATCTATCCTCTTCCATTTGCTCAATTTTTTTCAGATACCTTATGACTCGCACCATAGCAATTGCTTTAATAGGAGCAGCCCCTGTTTCACTTAACATGATAGCATAAGGAACTGCACTTTTAATTTTGAATTTGTTTGTAATCAAACGTTTCTGAATTTTCTCAATTTGTTTCCACTGCATCTTGGTTGTGCTGCTGGCCCATAGTTCACAACCGTAAAGAATCACCGTAATCACTAGAAGCCCAAAAAGAGTTAGGGTGGTTTTCCAGTCCCACAGCTCTGCCTCTCTACACCTGTTTTGAAGAGCATAAAATGCTTTCCAACCCCCTAAAGTTCTTTTCTTTCTACAACCATCCCAACTTAAATTTCTGTTGAAGTCTAATTCCGAGGTATTTGTAATCTGCAACTTCTTCCAAAATGTTGCCTCCAAAATAGAACTTATGTTGGTTATGCTTTCTTTTGTTAGAGAAAACCACTACTTTCGTTTTGCTAATATTGACTTGCATCCCAACCCTTTTACAAAAATGCTCAAGGGAATGTAAATGCTCTTGCAAACCAAGAGCCGAATTAGCAATCAATATAAGGTCATCTACGTACAAAAGAAGCCTGATAACGAACTTGCCCAAATGGATACCGTCACCCCCTTGCGAATTTAGCCACTCTTCAAGCTTGTCAATATATAACCCAAAAAGGGTAGGAGACAATGGGCAACCTTGCTTGACCCCGATATCGCTTCTAAAACTTTCAGAAATGCCAGCTAAAGTTCTGATTTTGACTTTCACCTCTTCGTACAACCTATGCACAACTGCTCTCAAATGCTTGGGAACCCCGAGTTCCTCCATTCTGCCCCAAAGCTTATCCCTAGGAACCGTGTCAAAGGCTTTTCTGAAATCAACAAAGCAACAAAAAACTTCTTCCTTATTTTCCCAACCTTTTTCAATGATGTGCCTTAAAGTTATACAATGATCAACTGTGGAATATATATAGACGGAAGTGAAATTGTTGTGGAATTAATGCAATGGGAAGAGTAATCACGGAAGTGAACTTGCTGTGGAAATAGTTCAACTACAGTGCGAAGAAATGAGCCAAAAGCACAGTGTTTGTAGTTAAACGGTAAGAATATTTTTACTTCCCAACAACAAATAGGTCAGTGTTTCAGTTCCAGCACAAGCAGTTATGTACTATATAATTGTGAATATCTTCACATTTTTGGTAAATGAAAATATTTATTTATTTTAGGATTTAATTTTTTTATTTTGTTGTGAGGATGAATTGCATTAGATAATTCAAAAAGTTGATCAAATCATAATGTGATTAATCTAAAACACTGCTGTTTATAATATTAAAAAAATTAGAAAAAAAATTATTTCAAAATATATTTTATATTGAAAATATTAAAAAAACAATTAAATTAAAATTTTCAAACTTTCTATATTTTTTGACAAATGTAAACACTTGTTTTATAACATATTTACTATATTAAAATATAAACACTTATTTCATCATATATTTTATATTAAAAATATTTAAAGATTTTATTATTTTATATAAAAATTGGTATCCCAAAAATAATTATGCTTTAATAATAACCCATTACAAAAATTAATTAAATTAAAATTTCATTACTCTATGAAAATGTGATTAAAAAAATAATTGTGCTTTTATTGTTTTTTATAAAAATGGGATCCCAAAATGGATTGTGCTTTGATAATAAGCATTGAAATAATCCTTCTCCTACTCCATTTTGTGAATATAACATTAATATGGACTCCACTATAAAAGTTGTGCTTTGATTATTTTTTATAAAAATGGGATCCCAAAAATGATTGTGATTGGATAATCACCATTGAAATAATCCTTCTCCATTTTGTGAATATAACATTAATAAATATTGCGCTCAATGTTGAAGGGTTCTTTTTTTCAAAGCTATATGATTTATAATATTTATTAATCAAATAAATTTTGGTAATTAACTCAGATGTTTCATGAATAGATTATTTCCACATTTTTCATTAAATAATATGTTTACACCATGTCAAGTTAGTAAGTGAAGATTTTTTTTGGTTTGGAATAAACATGAAAAGTATTTTATTTTTTTTATAAATGACCATCTCTTAGATTTAAACTCGTGAAAATGGGAAGCTTCTCAACCCTTGTGGACTTCATCGTTGTGTGTAAGGAAGAGATACTTTTTTGAAGTTTTATTTTTAAGAAAGTTATTTATAATAATAATTTTCATATTGAAAATTTTAAAATCGAAGGACATTTTAAGTTAATTTAATGAGCATAAACTTAAATGTTTTATGAATGGATTAACTTTACATAAATTTAAATGTTTTATGAATGGATTAATTAACTTTATATGGATTTCTAAATAATATGTTTACACCATATAAAGCTAATATTTGGAGATTTTGTGGCCTTTGTATAAGCATAAAAGCCTTGCTATCTAACCTCCTACCACCTAATTTCCTTTGGCCCTCTTAGACACAGACCTATGAATGGGAAATGCATTCAGCTCCCATCCCCTTTCTAATAAAGTCAAAGCTTTATATCCTTTGGTTGCTTCTCTCAACAAACCTACATAGAAGAAAGCTATGTTTTGTTATGTAAAGATAGCATCTGTGAAGTTTCCTCCCTCATCATTCCATATGTAATCTATAGTCCTCACTAAGAGACAGCTCATTAGATAGTTCATGGAATTATGGCCATCTCTAAAAGCAATAGATCCATGGATGCAGAAAAATTGAATGGCCTTGACCAAAAGTAAGCATTCATACTATTTTTGTGAAAGATGATTCCATGCATTTCTCTTCAAATTGAAAAAAACAAAAAAAACAAAAATCTTATTTTCAAAATTGGTCAATATTTGATGATGTGCCTTCTATGGTTTCAATCCAATTTCACATACTTGGTCTCCCTTTGCACCATTGGAGTGAATTTTGAGATCCACTTTTTCAAACCAACAAGCCATGGTTAGTCTTGCTGGATTCAAATAATTCGGCGATTGACCGTAGTCCCTAATAACATATGTAAAAATGTAACCCGACCAACAAAAGTGAATATTTCCTGGATTCGCTTTTTCAGACCAGCAAGCCATGGTTAGTTTTGTCGCCTTCAAATAATTCGGCAGAATTAGTTGGCTCAAAGAGGGTGATCAAAACACCCGGTTCTTTCACAAGTGCGCTAATGAAAGAAAGAATAAAAATACTATTTGGCGCATTTAAAAGTCGGATGATTGTATGGCTTTCTCTACGACGGATATTCAAAATGAAGCCTTCAGGCATTTTTCTAGCTTTTATCAAAGGGATATAGGTGTCAATGCAGATGATCAGACGTGGTTATTGGATCATGTTGGTACGTTATTCGATGTGGAGGCTATTAGTTCTATGGAGGCTGCCATCTCCGGGAATGAAGTATTATCAGTCCTGAAATCTTTTCCAAATGATAAATGTCCAGGGCCGGATGGATGGCCCGCGGAGTTTTTTATTTTCTTTTTTGATCTTATGGGTGATGAATTGACGGAGGTGATGGAATCGTGTCGATCCAGGGGAATCATGCCTGCGAACCTCAACTCCACTTTTATTGCATTGATCCCCAAAGTGGCTGATCCGATGTCATTTTCAGATTTTAGACCAATATCTCTCTGTAATGTGTTATATAAGATTACATCAAAAATTATTGCTAATCGGATGTGAGCCACTCTGTCAAGACTCATCTGCATGGCATAGTATGGTTTCATGCCGGGGAGATCCATTCATGATGCCATCGCCATAGCACAGGAGGTGCTCCATTTTGCTCATTCGGAGAAGCAAGAGGTGCTCGTTTTCAAAGTTGACCTTCATAAAGCTTATGATTCATTCGATTGGTCTTTCATCAAAATTTTCCTTCTCAAGATCAGTCTTCCTATCAGGGTCATACGATGGATTATGTCTTGTATTTTGTCTGTTTGTTTTGCGGTCATCATAAATGGCATCCCCACTCAATTTTTCAAACCTGGCAGAGGATTACGCCAAGGATGTGCGCTCTCTCCGTTAATTTTTATTTTAATCATGGATAATTTCAGTAGAATCATGAAGAGGGCTGAACAAAATGGATTTATACAGGGGTTCTCATTCTCCAATACTGTTTCTGCATCTCATTCACTATTTGTGGATGACATTCTTATATTTGGCTATCTACGTAGGAACAGCTGGTTTTACATTCACTATATGTTTATGAGATTCGAACAAGCTACGGGTTTGGTTGTTAATCGAAGCAAATCTTTCATTATATATGAATTCGGTGATCAATTGGAGGTCTCTTTCATCGCCAAATTCTTGGGGGTTGAAAGCATATTGGCTTCGGAAGGTTTTCGCTATGTTAGGGTCATTATCAAGCCATGTGGATATAAGGTCAGAGACTGGATGTGGTTGGTTGATAGGTTTCAGATGCGTATTGGCAGATGGACGCATAAATGGCTATCTACTGGTGGCTGATTAGTTATGATTCAGGCGGTCCTGTCCTAGCTGATGGTATTCTGGGGACACCTCTTTCATTTGCCAGAGCAGATTATCAAAATCATCAACGAGATTATCACTAAGTTCCTTTGGGGTGGCCCCAACATGGCAAATAAATATCATTTATGCAGACTGTCCCTTCTCAACAGGCCTAAACATCATGATGGTTGGGGTATTTTAGATACCAGATCTTTTAATAAGGCATTGCTCATCAAATCCTTTTGGCGGGTTATCAATGGAAACTGCATATGGAATGCTATCATTAAAAGAAAATATATACAAGGGGACATCCTTCATCAGATTTTCTGCTTGGAATTCCATCAACCCCGCTCTATTTCGGTCATTTGGCGGAGCTTCATTAAGATTCTCGGTCACGTGGCCGATCGTTTATCATGGTGTTTCAGGGATGGTGGTCGGATTCCGATTGGCTTCAACAAGTTGATTGCTATGTCCCCGCTTTCAGGTCCCTCGCCCTGTCTACTTCACAGCTTGACTCTCAGAGGTATTATATTCATTTCGCAAACGATCCATTATTTGGTTTATGGAGCGCCTGTTTTCAAGAATGCTCTTCAGCTGGACCTTTTGGGATCTGATGCGGACGAGTGGGAGGCTCTTAGGGATGAATTTAGAAGTGCAGGTTTTATTTGGTCTCAGGAGGGTGACCATATCATTTGGGATGGGCCTATCAAAAATGAGGCGGTGGTGGTTAAAGATGTTTACTTGCAAATTAACAGGTTGAGATATGAGGATCAAATCACGGCGGTTTTTCTTCCATTTTGGCACAGGAAAATCCCTTCAGAGATTTTACTATTTTGTTGGCTTGTGTGGTGGGGGAAGATCCTCACATGGGATAATCTCATTAAGCGAGGTCATTCAGGACCGGGTAGGTGTGTAATATGTTGTGGTGATTCTGAATCTATTCTTCATCTGTTTTTCCGCTGTCCATTCGTACTTGATCTGTGGAAACTTTTCAGCTCTCAGCTTTTGGATATCAATTGGTCTCCGGGGGACTTTATTACAGCGGCCTATGATTGGGATAAACTGTCTGGCAAGTTTAAGTCGTTGCCTTTCTTCCTCATCTAGGAGATTTGGCTGGCGAGGAATAGAAAGATTTTTCAGGATATCCCTTTTAGGACTCCTTTGGTTTTCATAGCTGTTATGAAATGGATAGAGGATCGACCTATTCCAAATAATGTTGTCGTGGACGCCTCCTCTCGCATCAAGCCTCATGAATTATCCCTTCCTGCGCTTTTCTTCGACGGTGCATGTCAGGAAGGTGATACTGGATGTGGAGCTTGGATCAAATTATCTTCGCGACAAAGGATTCACATTCACTGGAATGGGGGTTCGGGCTCGAATAACAAAGCTGAAGTGATGGCTCTCTGGGGAGGCCTGATGGTGGTAAATAACCTCCACATACAGGTTTCAAATATTTTTGGTGATTCTAAGTTGATTATTGACTGGGTGACTAGATATTCATCTATGTTATGCCCGGATTTGCATGGTTGTCTCCAAAGGATTAAACGATTATGGAGCACGCTGAACTTCCCTCCTATTAGTCATATTTACAGGGATCTCAATACTAGGGCGGACGGTCTATCGAAAAAAGGTGTCACTGAGGAATTTGGGGTCATGCATGTGGCTCAATATTTGGATGGTGTGCAGGTCTGGGGGGATTCGGTCCCTATTCCTTAATTGGGATCGTCTGTTTTGGTTTGACCTTTTTGTTTCGGTCTTTTCTGTTAGCTCTTGCCTTCTTATCTTTTCCAGCGACGTCTGCTACTAGCCTTCATCCTATATTTTCTATTGTCTTATCGCCTCTGTTTCATGGGGGCTGCTATCGAATTTCATCAAGCGAACCAGGGTTTTCATGCCTTTTTGCCTCGGGTTCATGGTGGCTGCTTTTCGTCACATATCAAGTGAGCCTGAATTCATCCTGTCCTTCAGCTTTGGAGATCATCAGGTTTCATGCCATTTTGCCTTGTACATGGTGACTGCTTTCGTACATTACCAAGCAAGCCTGAGTTCATCCTATCCTTCAGCTATTGAGAACATCAAGCGAGCCTGTGTTTATTTTGCTAAATTATCTTTCTGTTGTTTTTTTTTCTCTTGCTTTTATGACCAGATCATAGGATCGCTCCCCTCACTCTGCTTGTGGTCAACTATGATATAATTTTCATTTCTTTATGCAGGGTTGATTTCCACTGGTATGTTTGATGGGGTTTTCTTTCCCTTCCGAAAGGATGATGTGTAACGATCATTCCCCTCATGGGAATCAGCTCATGGGGAATCTATTGTAGCAATGCTTGGTTTTTTGATGTTGACTGTATTGAATTTCGTTGTTCTCGCAATTCTTGCTGAGAAGTATATGTAAAGGACCAATGAACTGATTATATTTAATATATCAACGTTTTTTTCTCTCTGAAAGAAAATAAATAAATAAATAAATTCGGCCATTGACCGTAGTCCCTAATAAAATATGTAAAAATGTAACTCGAACCACTGAAGACAAGTTGGAAGGTTGATTTCTATATTCTTTATGAAATAATAACTTTTAAGACCAGCAATCCATGGTTAATCTTGGTCGAAAGTAAAGATGAGAAAGGATTTCGGCTATTGATCCTCATCTCATCGTTAAGTGCAGATGTGAAAATGTGAACTACCGTACATCGCTACCCACCATAGCCAACTCTGCCCTATTACGTGTTGATCTCCTTCGCACAAAATCTATTTTTTATCACTAACTGCAGATTAATAATACTACCTCACTCAATTCACTAACCTAGTATAACTTAAGTTGGGTAGGGTTAACTTAGTCTAACCTCAGTTGGCTAAGGTTAACTTAATCAATCATGCATCCACCCGCTTCCAAGTTTCAACGACGATAACATGCTTATTTTAGAATAGGTTAGGTTGGTTTCAATAAAAAAGTTGTGTATATCATTCATAGGTGCATCATATATATATAAGGAGGCACTAAGTGGAAGGGATTGTACACCTCAATCAAAATCAGAAGAAAATAAGAAGTAAAGAAATTCCAAATTCCATATTCCGTGATTGATTTAAAAACAGATTATACACTTCAAGAATTAAAGAAATTCTAAATTCCATGATTAATTAAAAAACAGACTTATGTATTTAAAGAATTTCAGTATGCCACCTGGATATTCTCAGCACTATGCGACAATTATTGTATAGATACACATATCTGACATTTTCATGTTATAAAGAGGAAAACACTATAAATTGTGGGTAGAATTCTTTAATAGAGAAACCTACCTAAATATGTGGACTGCGATTCCCTCATATTTGATGTTGTCATAGTGCTGCTGGAGAAATCGCCATTTCTCTGCACAGGACTCGAACAGCTGTTTTGGTTCTGAGGAACACATTTGAAGGATGAAGATTATAGAACCAAACAAAGGCAAAGCAAAAAATACCCTCGTATAACATTATCCATTAAATCTTCATATAACGTTATCGTTTAAATCTGCTTACAACTAATTATCTACTTCTTCTTGCTTCGCCCTCCTCTTATGATTATTGCTCTTGGGTAAATCCGTCCTTCCTGTGGATTTCCAAATCAAAAATCAATTCATCAGAAATTTTCTTCTTAAATGACCACCAAGTTGCAATAATTAAGTAGGAAAGAAAAAACAAAACAAGCGGACCTAATCTATTGTCAATATTTTATGCTCCCTCTCCCAACAGGAGTTATTTTTGGAAACAACTACAGTAAATTCTGGAAACCAACAGCAGTGATTTTCTTAATTTATGGAAACCAACTACAGTAATTTCCTTAAATTATGGAAATCAACTACAGTTCATTAATTTCTTGTTGGGAGCTTTTGAAGTGGTCCATTACTCCCACTGCAGTTCTCTACCATGATTAGTGGAACATTTGACACATAGCCAACAGAAGCTTGATGGAAGCTTGGCTATAAACTCTCTTATTTGGTCCCCAAGCTCACTAACTCAAACCCCTTCAGTTTTACACCATCAAGCTATGAGTGAGCAGAGCTTGGAAGACTTTTCAGATTTTCTGCTTGCATGAAGATTGTTGCTGATTTATTTACTGTAAGATTGCTGACTATAGAATTAAGTACGCAGGCAGGAAATTCATTTGTATCTTCTATATAGTTCTCCCAAAGGACTCGTATGTGGCAGCGTTTCTAATTTCTATATAGTGAAGTTTTTGGAAATTTACAAATCAGTTTTGGAGTCTCTTATCTGCGTTGGTTTAAACATTGGTTTCAATGATGTGTGTGCTCCATGCAAGAGAATGAATATATAGGCATATATATATATATATATATATATATATATATATATATATATATATATATATATATATATATATATATATACATACATGTATATATATTCAATGTTAAAGACCATAAATTATATACAGATTTGGACTTGTTAATCGTTGCTGTGAGTATTGGAGACTAGTTGCACAGAAAAGTATATGAAGTTTTTAAAATAGTTTTAAGCAAAACAATGGTACCTTATTGGTTCAGAGGGCTAAGGGAATTGCTCATCGATATTTAATTGGAGTTTCAAAAGCAGCTGGGCTGCAAACAAATTGGAAGAATAGGAATTTTTGCAGACCAAAGATTTGCATAAGCCACCAATGGCTAGAGGTATTTAAGATTTACTGGGCAAATTTTAAATTTTTTTTTTACTTTTCAATTATTTTTAAAATTTTTATTCCGCATTTTTAAGAATCGATATTCAGCATTATAGTTTTATAATCTGCATTAAAGAATTGTTATTTAGTTATTAAATTTCACATTTGGTATCGGTTTATCTCTGCCTTGGTAATTATAGACATAATTTGGCTAAATGTTTTATTTTTTTTATTTTTCTGAATTAAAACATTTATTTAGAAAATATGTCTGCTCAATTTTTATGCATATAATATTTATTTAGTTTAATTATATGCAATGTGGAAAATAAGCTCGTATTTAGTTTGCATGAATTAATTATTAAGCTTTAATTAAAACATGTTATTATGAATGAGTATACGAGACCTATGGTTAAATGTTATGCATGAATATTGTAGTTTTATTCATGCAAATTTATCATTTAATTTTTATGAAAATAATGTCTAGTGATCCATATAATTTTAATTGATTGGAGAATAGCCACATCATCTCTAATCAAATAAAATTATATATTATGATTGATTAGGATCACATAAAGAAAGTTTAGACATTAATTGTAATTAATTATATTAAATATAATAAATTTTATCTCAACGGAATTTTTGTTATATTTATGTAATTAATTAGGATAAAATATTCATAACTTACCCACAAGAGTTATGAATTAATAGTTTTATCATAAAGTTCGAATAGAATAACTGAACCTGCTTGAATTAAAAATTTAGTCCATAGACAATTTTTATGTCATTAGATTCAATTTTAAAGCATGATTTACATTGGTAAAACATGAAATTTTATTTATGCCTCAATTTTAACATAAACATGTGTTTTTTTTTTAATGTTATGCAGTTGTACAACCTACAAATTTCTCTGAAATTCGTACTGATATCCCTGAACTTAAGGGAGATAACTAGAAGGTCTGGAAGGATAGAGTTCTCCTTCATTTGGGGTGGATGGACATAGACTATGCTATTAGGAAAAACGAACCACCGGCACTCAATAATATCATCACTGCAGCAGACATCACGCTTTATGAACGATGGGAACAATCTAATCGTCTAAGCGTGATGTTCATTAAGACTAAAATTTCAGCTGGTACTCGTGGTTCTGTTGAACAGCATGAAAAGGTCCGAGACTTGCTAAAAGCCATTGATGATCAATTCGTCACTTCAGACAAAGCACTAGCAAGCACCCTAATTATGAAGTTCTCATCCCTAAGGCTCACAAGTGTAAAAGGTGTGCGCGAGCACATCAGGCAAATGAGGGACACTGTGGCTCAATTGAAGAAACTCGAAGTTGAAATATCAGAGTCTTTCCTGGTGCACTACATCCTGAACACCATTCCACACCAATACGGACCCTTAAAAATCTCATATAACACACATAAGGATAAATGGTCAATTAATGAACTTATGACCATGTGTGTTCAAGAGGAAGAGAGACTGGTGATGGAAATGGGAGAAAGTGCAATGCTGGCAACGCAAAGAGAGGGCAAATCTCAAGTCAATCGGAAAGGGAAAGGTAAAATACCTCCCCAAGCCGATATCAAGAAGGATTCCAAGTGTTTCTTTTGTAAAAAGAAGGGACGCATGAAGAAGGAATGCGCCAAATTTCAGAAATGGCTTGCAGACAAAGGTAATCCAATATCGTTTGTTTGTTATGAATCTAATATGGTTAATGTCAATATTAACACCTCGTGGATTGATTCTGGATCAACAATTCACATTTCGAATTCCTTGCAGGGTTTGCAAAACCGAAGGAAGCCAGTGGGAAGTGAACAAAGCATCTTATCAGGAAACAAGATGGGCTCGCATGTGGAGGCTATAGGAACATGCTATTTAACTTTAAGTAGTGGCTTTGTTTTAGAATTAGAAAAGACCTTTTATGTACCAAGTTTCTCTAGAAACTTGATTTCGGTCTCAAGGCTTGTACCTTTTGGATATTCCTTTAACTTTTCAGAAACATCCTTCAGTGTATTTTATAAATTTGATTGTGTTGGGAATGATATTTTGTCTAATGGTCTTTACTGCATAAATTTACAAAACAATGTCACTTATGATTCAATGCATGTTCACATTGGTATTAAAAGATGTGTTATTGATGAAAATTCCTCTAAATTATGGCACCGGAGACTAGGTCATATCTCCATAGAAAGAATTAAAAGATTGGTAAATGAAGGAGTACTTAATACTCTGGATTTTACTGATTTTGAGACTTGTGTGGACTACATAAAGGGAAAGCAGACCAACAAGTCAAAGAAAGGTGCCAATGAGAGTTCAGACATATTAGAGATCATACATACTGATATATGTAGTTCAGACATGGACTCACATGGTCAGAGATACTTCATCTCTTTTATAGATGATTACTCATGATATATGTATCTCTACATGCTTCACAAAAAGAGCGAAGCATTAGATGCCTTTAAGATCTTTAAGGCTGAAGTAGAGAATCAATGCGGCATGCAGATTAAGATCGTGAGATCAGATAGAGGTGGAGAATATTATGGTAGATACACAGAAGATGGACAAGCACCTAGGCCATTCACTAAATTTCTTCAAGAGCATGGGATTGTTGCCTAATACACCATGCCTGGTTCACCCGACCAGAATGGTGTAGCAGAAAGAAGAAATCGAACATTATTGGACATGGTGCGGAGTATGCTTAGCAGCTCCAATCTTCCTAAGTTATTGTGGACTGAAGAACTTAAGACGGCAGTGTATATATTAAACCGAGTTCCAACCAAGGCTGTTCCTAAAACGCCATTTGAATTATGGAAAGGTTGGAAACCGAGTTTGCGACATATGCGTGTTTGGGGATGCCCGTCTGAAGTAAGAATATATAATCCACAAGAGAAGAAGCTGGACCCAAGGACCATTAGTGGGTATTTCATTGGATATGCTGAAAGGTCTAAAGGTTACAGATTTTATTGTCCATCTAACAGCACTAGGATTGTGGAGTCAATAAATGCAAAGTTTCTTGAAAATGACTTGATCAGTGAGAGCGATCAAACCAGGAACATAGTTTCTGAGAAGGATCATTCAGAATCTCAACCTTCCACCTCAAGTGAAAGATTGGTTATTGTTCAGAACACCCCTCAAGTACAAACTGGTGTTGAACAACCAATTGTTGAAGTTCCACAAGCGGCTGACGACATTCCAGTAGATCAGATAGTTCAAGAATTGCCAAGAATTTTTGAACAACGAGTTGAACCACATACTTCTCAGGAAGATGGTGGGACAAAATTAAGAAGATCTACTAGACCAAAGAGATCAGCAATTCCTGATGATTATGTTGTGTATCTACAAGAATCTGACTATGACATTGGAGCCGAAAATGATCCTGAGTCTTTTTCACAAGCCATGAGTTGCAAAGAATCAGAATTATGGTACAATGCCATGAAGGAAGAGATGAATTCTATGAAGAGTAACGAAGTCTGGGATCTTGTTGAGTTGCCTAATGGTGCAAAAGCCATTGGATGTAAATGGGTCTTTAAGACAAAGAAAGACTCATTGGGCAACATTGAGAGATACAAGGCAAGACTCGTTGCAAAGGGATTCACTCAGAAAGAAGGAATCGATTACAAGGAGACTTTCTCTCCTGTATCTAAGAAAGATTTTTTGCGCATTATTATGGCATTAGTAGCCCATTTTGACTTGGAGTTACATCAAATGGATGTGAAAACGGCATTTCTCAATGGAGATCTAGAGGAGGAGGTTTACATGAAACAACATGAAGGATTCTCCTCTAGTGATGGTGAGCATTTGGTTTGCAAGCTCAAGAAGTCATTATACAGATTAAAACAAGCATCCCGCCAATGGTATTTGAAATTTCATAATGTAATTTCTTCTTTCGGTTTTGTAGAAAACATTATGGATGAATGTATATACTTTAAAGTTAGTGGGAATAAAATATGTTTTCTTGTTTTATATGTGGATGACATTTTGCTAGCAACCAATGATAAGGGTTTGCTGCATGAGGTGAAACAATTCCTCTCTAATAATTTTGATATGAAGGATATGGGTGAGGCATCTTGTGTCATTAGCATTAAGATTCATAGAGACAGATTTCGAGGCATCTTGGGTCTGTCTCAGGAAACCTATATTAATAAAATTTTAGAGAGATTTCGGTTGAAGGATTTTTCACCAAGTGTTGCTCCCATTGTGAAAGGTGATAGGTTCAGTTTGAATCAATGCCCGAAGAACGACTTTGAAAGGGAACAAATGAAGAACATTCCATATGCTTCTGCTGTTGGAAGCCTAGTGTATGCTCAGGTCTGCACAAGACCTGACATTGCATTTGTTGTGGGAATGTTGGGACGATATCAGAGTAATCCAGGTTTAGACCACTAGAGAGCTGCAAAGAAAGTAATGAGGTACCTTCAAGGAACCAAAAACTACATGCTTATGTATAGACGGACAGACAATTTGGAAGTGATTGGCTACTCAGATTCTGACTTAGCTGGATGTGTTGATTCACGCAAATCAACATCGGGATGCATTTTTATGATGGCCGGTGGAGCTGTATCATGGAGGAGTGCCAAGCAGACCTTGATTGCCACTTCTACTATGGAAGCCAAGTTCGTCTCCTATTTTGAGGCTACTTTAGATGGTGTATGGCTTAAGAATTTCATTTCCGAGCTTAGAATTATGGATTCTTTCTCTAAGCCATTGAGAATATATTGCGACAATTCAACTGTTGTTTTTATGGCTAAGAACAACAAAAGTGGGAGTCGAAATAAACACATCGACATTAAGTATTTAGCTATAAGGGAACGTGTTAAAGAAAAGAAAGTGGTCATTGAGCACATTAGCACTGAGTTGATGATCGCTGATCCTTTGACTAAAGGCATGCCACCGTTTAAATTCAAGGATCATGTAATGAATATGGGACTTGGTTCCATTATGTAGATTCTCATTGTATGAACAATGTTATTTTTAATGAAATTCTTAATTATTGTGATGTTTTTCTCATATTTATGTGCATCTTAATTTGATTTGAGAGAATTCATCTGTGTAGGACCATGAATAAACATGGGGTTTATTCATTTAGAAATTGTTACCACATGCATTTTTATAGAAATAAATACATAGTAATACATGGAAGATAATATTCGTCATTAGAGAACTTATCGCCATGATTCATGTATCTATTGTTTAATACAGATTATCAATGGGTTTTAAGATGAGACATTAAGTTTGGAAGTATGGACCAAGTGGGAGAATGTTACGCTCTCTCTCCCAACTGGAGTTATTTTTGGAAACCAACTGCAGTGATTTCCTTAATTTATGGAAACCAATTGCAGTAATTTCTTTAAATTATGGAAATCAACTGCAGTTCATTAATTTCTTGTTGGGAGCTTCTGAAGTGGTCCATTACTCCCACTGCAGTTCTCCACCATGATTAGTGGAACATTTGACACATAGCCAACATAAGCTTGATGGAAGCTTGGCTATAAACTCTCATGTTTGGTCCCCAAGCTCACTAACTCAAACCCCTTCAATTTTACACCATCAAGCTATCAAGCTATGAGTGAGCAGAGGTTGGAAGACTTTTCAGATTTTCTGCTTGCATGAAGATTGTTGCTGAGTTATTTACTGTAAGATCGCTGATTATAGAATTAAGTACGTAGGCAGGAAATTCATTTATATCTTCTATATAGTTCTCCCAAAGGACTCGTATGTGGCAGCATTTCTAATTTCTATATAGTGAAGTTTTTGGAAATTTACAAATCAGTTTTGGAATCTCTTATTTGAATTGGTTTAAACATGGGTTTCAATGATGTGCATGCTCCATGCAAGAAAATGAATGAATATATATATATATATATATATATTCAATGTTAAAGACCATAAACTATATACAGATTTGGATTTGTTAATCGTTGCTGTGAGTATTGGAGACTAGTTGTACAGAAAAGTATATGAAGTTTTTAAAATAGTTTTCAGCAAAATAGTGGTACCTTATTGGTTCAGAGGGCTAAGGGAATTGCTCATTGATATTTAATTGGAGTTTCAAAAGCAGCTGGGCTGCAAACAAATTGGAAGAACAGGAATTTTTGCAGACCAAAGATTTACATAAGCCACCAATGGCTGAAGTTATTTAAGATTTACTGAGCAAATTTTATTTTATTTTTTGCTTTTCATTTTTTTTAAAATATTTATTCCGCATTTTTAAGAATCATATTCAGCATTATAGTTTTATATTCTGCATTAAAGAATTATTATTTAGTTATTAAATTTAACACAATACACAACCATTATAAATACAGATCTCCATCCTACCTTAATTGAAATTCAATTAACTCTCTATCACCTTTGAGGCCGATAAAGACCGTCATATCCTGCAGCTATTGACGCCTCTGATTTTGCTTCTTGGTAGAAAGATATATATGTCTGTGTCTCTCAGACTCTTTAACATCAAATGCAGACTGAATGTCCAAACAAAAACATAGAAATACAATATAAACATACATGAACAATCACAACAAAAAGCCACAGATACAGATAAAAGAAACACCACACAACAAACAATGAGGAGCGCTCCACAGGACATCACAACCTCCCCTGAGAAACAGAGAGCAGAAGAGCACAGAGAGTGACAGAGTGCATTGCAGCGCAAGAAGAGGAATAGAATAATAAAACGAGATGATATAAATAGAACATGAATTAGCTTTGTTGAGAACGGTAACTAGCTTTTGTGAATGATCGAATTCAATGTGCCGTTTGATCCACCGACCTATCCAAGATCATTCGCACCGCCAAAAACTATCTCGCAAAATTCAAATTTATAAATTCCACAATACTCCCACCCTCGGCTAAATGCACATTCACGGTTTACAATCCGATGAGCATTCACAATTTCAAACAAAATGTCTTATATACTACGGGGTCATTGGAAATTCAAATATCTCTGAACTTCAAGTGCTATCTTCTGCCCGAGGTCACGGGGTCGAACCGTCTCTCCTCCAAAAAGGAAGACCTCAGGTTTATCCTTTTCGATTATCGCAGACACACATATGTGCGAGTATGAAGTACGTGGCATTGTTAGAATTGAATTTATTGTTAATTTAATTTTGATGACAATACAAGTATTTGATTATTTATTATAATCATTATCGTTGCTGTGAATTAACGCTTTGGTTATATTTAATATCAAATAATTTCGAAAGTCCATTTAAATGTTTGTTGTTTTTTTATTAAATACAGTAAAATAGATTTACTTTTTTAATTGATAATAAGTAATAATATAAGTTTCATATCTTATATAATGATAATAAAATTTCAGATTTTGACATTTAAATTTAAATATCGCAAATATCATTTTACAATAAATGGGACATCTTCAATTCTATTATATACTAATATAATTAAGAGTAGAACTTCATTCTATTATATATTTTAAATTTGATTCTGCATATATTTTTATTTAAAAAATAATTATTTTAAAGTAATTATGATTTTAAAAAAATATTAATATTTATTAAATTTTCAATATCTTATTTAATCATCCTTCAGATTATTGACGCAAAGTTATATTACACGAACATCTTTGATTTTCTATAAAACTTGCAATAAATTTAAATAATGTTATGAATATTGAGTTTATTTTTACCTCCAAGTTATATGAAACATCATTTTTAATTTTATATAAAAAGTTATATAATTTAAATAATATTATGAACATGGCCAAAAAATTTACCGAGTGTTCAATTTTAACCCCTAGATGAATTTTCTATATATTGAGTTATTGTTATTAGTTAGGTGAATATTGAGATTTTTAAATATAGTATAAATGTTTAATTTTATAAGTATATTTTCTTATTAATTTTGTTAATTTATATATTCAAAATTAAATTTGTTAAATTTATATATATATATATTCAAATTTTGATTAAAAAAATTATTATAACAAATTATTATTTTTTTTAAATATAAAATAAAATAAATTATGAATAGACTTTCATTTAAATGGTTTAAATGGTTTGGTGAGCATTTATGAATAATTGTATCACGTTTAAAGTTATAAATTCTAAAAAAAAAAAAAAAAAAACTTTCTATAAAATAAATATAGTTTATCATTATTATTTTACATCAGTTTCTTTTTTTTTTTAACTTATCAATAATTTATGGTTCAAGAAATAATTTTTTTTTTTTTTTTAAACAGTTATGAAAAGAGTATCATTTTTAAAATATAAAATTTAGTTTTAAATTTTAGGATTTTGAAATTATGATATCTTTTATTAATTTATATAAAGTTATACTTAAATAGTTTTATTAAATTATATATTTTAAAATATGATAATTTCAAGTAAATTATAAAATGTTATAAATTTAAAATCAGTTTACATTTATTTTAATTTTAAATTTATTAAGTAATAAAAATATTTTAAATGTTTCTCTGTGTTTCAAAGATTTTAATATAAGATTAATTTGTATTGATGTTTATATATATATATATATATGGAATTTTAGTTTTGAAAATGGATAGGGCAAGTAATGGAAGGAAGAATCATGACACCAATTGCTTTGATGTTCATGTTATGAGTGATAATGTTGTTTGATTCTTGAATTTAGCTCTCAAGATTTCTATTTGATTAAATTAATCATTCAAATCAATAACTTGTAATTTGTTCTATGGTTTCTTGGCCACATCAACTTTGTGATAAATGTCCCCTCTCCATCTTCGTTTTGTCAAAAAGCCATCATAACCACAAAGAAGGTGACCCTTCTCTACCTAACATATTCTTTGGCTATGAAAAATGTGGAAAGACAACCTAAACTACATAGAAAACATAAACTACACATAGGCAAAGAGTAAGAAAGATTAATTATATAGGACATGGATTAGCTTTTGTGTACGGTAATTAGTTTAACAATCATTGCCACCGTTAAAAAGCTATATATATATATATATATATATTTTTCAGAAGGAAAAATACTACTTCATATTATAATAATAAACACCGTTACCAATGAAATAGGTAACTCCACTGGTACCTACTTTTTGATGTAGCAAGAAAAACACCCGATTTTGAAAAGTGGTGATGCAGAATCTTTTCTTTTCTTTTTTCTTTTTTTTAATAATGTTTTTTATGTTGATTTTGAATAGTGGTGGTGTATAATCACCAACGTTTTTTTAGAGGATTGATTTTGACATTACATTTTCTAATGTCTTCTTCTTCCATGAGATGTTTATTTTTAAGTGCATTTATGTACTTGTGTTTTAAAAAGAAAAAATAAAGTTTTTTAAAATAAAAATTTATAATGATATCTTCACTTTTTCACATAGATAAAAAATGAAAAAAGGGTCAATATTATAAAGTTTTTATTTTCTACAAGTTTATGTATTGCTAATTAATTTTTCAATGCACATCAAATAATTGTCGCTAAAAAACCAATATTTTGAACGATATGACAAAAAAATACAAATTTTCAATACAAATAGAATGCAAAAAATACACTTTTAGAGACTTTTTTCTTGAAAAAAACATGTTAAATAATCTAATTTTTGGGAAAATCTTAACAAAAAAAATTAAGAAAATAACATTTTTATTGAATTTTATGTCAAAAAATAATAGCAATCACATGTTTTTTGCAAAAAATAAGAATTCTTCTCATAAAATATCACAGTCTAAACATTACAAGTAAAATTGATTAATAGATCTCAAAAATGAACTTGGTTTGCAAGCATAACTTAAAGATCATCAACAATATCAACTAATACATGTTCAACATCATCTAAAACATCATTGATAGCTTCTTCCGCAACATTTTCTGCTTCATTTTGGTCATTGTCATCTTCTAATGTATCTTTCATGTCTGCAAATCTTCCAAAGTGTTCATTTCCAATCATTCCATATAATGGTGGTTGAGGTTCTTTTACTTTTTTTGCCACACGTGATTCATTAAAACCCCTTTTCCTCAAACCAACTTCTTGCTTCGCATCTGGAAGGAATTCAAGAGCGTTAATTCTTTCTTGAATAAATTTGCATTGCATTGCGTCTTTCTCAATGGCAATGCAATTTCTTCCTTTTGGTAGGCAACATGCTAGTGTTGTACCTAATCATCAAGCACAAAAAAAAAAAGTAAGAAAATTAGTATAAAGACATAAAAAGTAAAAAATAAAATTTTAAATTTAAATTTGTATAATAAAATTTAGCAAAACCTAAGAATAGATCCAAAACCCAATCTCTTTCATTTGACAACGACGCCCGGCCTGCCTCCGGCCCCTGGCTGGGCAGAGGCAGGCTGAGCAACCCTCGACGCAGCCACCCGGCCGACCTTCGCCCAGCCAGGGGCGATTTTCAGAATCGCCCTCCGCCCAACCGGGAGCAATTCTTGGAATCGCCCTCCGCCCAACCGGGGTGATTCTCGGAATCACCCTCCGCCGAGCCGGGGGCCGGAGGCAGGCCGGGCAATGCTGTCGAGGGCTGCCTAGCCTGCCTCCGACCCCCGGTTGCCTCGATGGCGCCACCCGGCCAGCCTCCGACCCCCGACTGGGCAGAGGGAGATTCTCGGAATCACCCTCCACCTGACCGGGGGTCGAAGGCTAGCCGGGCGACACCATCGAGCGCTGCCCAGCCTGCCTCCGGGCCTCGGCTGAGCAGATTCCGAGAATCGCCCTCCACCCAGCCGCGGAATGGCGGCAGGCTCAGCAGCCCTCGATGGCACCGCCCCACCTACCTCTAGCTCTCGGCTGGGCGGAGGGCGATTCTGAGAATCACCCCCGGTTAGACGGAGGGCAATTCTAAGAATCACCCCCGGCTATGCGGAGGGCAATTTCGAGAATCACCCCCGGCTGGGCTGAGGGCGATTCTGAAAATCACCCTCTATCCAGCCGGGGGCGATTCTCAGAATCGACCTCCGCCCAGTTGGGGGCCGGAGGCAGGCCGGGCAGCGCCGTCGAGGGCTACCCAGCCTGCCTCTGGCCCCTGGCTAGGCAGCCCTAGATGGCACCACCCAGTCGGCCTCCAGCCTCCGGCTGGGTGGAGGGAGATTCTCGGAATCACCCTCTGCCCGGCCGAGGGCCAGAGGCTGGCAGGGTGACACCATCAAGGGCCGCCCAGCCTACCTCCGGCCCCCGGCTGGGTGGAGAGCGATTCCGAGAGAGAGATTCTCGGAATCACCCTCTGCCCAGCCAAGGGCCAGAGGCTGGTAGGGTGGCACCATCAAGGGCCGCCCAGCCTACCTCCGGCCCCTGGCTGGGCAGAGGGCGATTCCGAGAATCGCCCTCCACCCAACCAGGGTCGATTCTCGGAATCGCCCTCCGCCCAGCCGGGGGTGATTCTCAAAAATCTTCCTCCGCCCAGCCGGGGGTTGGAGGCAGGCTGGGTAGCCCTCGACGGTGCTGCCCGGCCGTCCTCCGGCCCCCGGCTAGGCGGAGGGTGATTCCGAGAATCAGCCTCTGCCTAGTGGAGGGCTGGAAGTCGACCGGGTGGCACCGTCGAGGGCTACCTAGCTTATGTCCGGCCCCTGGCTGGACGGATGACGATTCTCGAAATCACCCTCCACCCAGCCGGGGGCTCGAGGCCGGCCAGGCGGCACTGTCGAGGATTTCCCAGCCTGCCTCCGGCCCCCGGCTAAGCGGAGGGAGATTCCAAGAATCACCCTCCACCGAGCCACGGGTCGGAGGCAGGTTGGGCAGCCCTCAACGACGTCGTCCGGCCTGCCTTCGGCCCCTCACTGCGGGTAGGGCGATTCCAAGAATCACACCTGGCTAGGCAGAGGGCGATTCCGAGAATCACCCCCGGCTGGGCAAAGGGCGATTCCAAGAATCACCCTCCGTCCACGGAATCTCCCTCCACCCAGCCGAGGGCGATTCTTAGAATGGCCCTCTGCCTAGCCAGGGGCTGGAGGCAGACCAGGCGGTGCCGTCGAGGGCTGTCTAGCGTGCCTTCGGCCCCCGATTAGGCGAAGGGCGATTCCGAGAATTGCCTCGGCCCAGCCAAGGGCCGGAGGTAGGCTAGACAGCCCTCGATGGTGCCACTTTGCCAGCCTCTGGGCCCCAGCTGGGCGAAGAGAGATTCTCGGAACCACCTTCTGCCCGGTTGGGGGCCGGAGGCCAGCGGGGTGGCACCGTCGAGGGCTGCCCAGCCTCCCTTCGGCCTCCAGCAACTGGAGGCCAATTCCGAGAATCGCCCTCCACCCAGCTGCAGGCCGGAGGCAGGCTTGGCAGCGATCAACAGCGCCGCCTGGCTTGCCTCCGGTCTGCGACTGGGTGGAGGGCGATTCTCGGAATCGCCCTCCGCCCAACCGGGGACGATTCTCGGAATCGCGCTCCGCCCAACCAAAGGCAATTCTCGGAATCGCGCTCCGCCCAGCTGGAGGCGATTCTCAGAATCGCCCTCCGCCCAGCCGAGGGCCGGAGGCAAGCTTGGCAACCCTCGACGGTGCCGCCCGGTTGCGCAAAGGGTGATTTCGAGAATCGCCCTCCACCCGGCCCTCGAATCACTCTCCGCCCAGCCGAGGGCCGGATGCTGGCCGGGCGGCACCGTCGAGGGTCGCCCAGCCTGCCTCTGGCCCCCGGCTAGGCAGAGGGCGATTCTCGGAATCACCCTCTGCCCAGCGAGGGGCCGGAGGCAGGCTTGACAGCCCTCGGGTGACAAATTTTTTTTATTTTTTTTTCAAACACAAAATATATAAAAAATATATATATATATATATATTTTTAAACAAAAACTATTATTAAAAAAAGAAAAAGAAAAACAACAACAATTTTAAAATATAAAAAAACAATAAAAACAAATTAAAAAATATGTTTTACAAACAAATATAATAAAATAAATAAATAAATAAAAAATAATAATAATTTTTAAACTTAATTTTTTTTAAATTAAAACAATTATTATTTAAAATATTAAAAAATAAAATAAAATATGTTTTAAAATACAGATTTTTATTTTTAATTTTTATTTTCTTAAAACTAAAACAATTATATTGTAAAATATAGAAAAAACAATTAAAAAAAAATTAAAAAATATGTTTTAATATATAAACAAACAAATAGATGAATAATAAATTTTCATTTACTGGTTCATTTTTAAAATTTGTTTAAGTCATATAATTTCTCCATAATTTCATGGTTCAAGTTTCTTGCAAACTTAAAATTTAAAAACTTGAGATTTACAACTTGTCATTAAAGTTTTTATGCGCTACGAAATTTTCTCTTTAATGTTATGGTTGAAAATAATTGCAATTTTAGAGTTGTTTAGAGTCAAGATATTTTATGTTTAACAACATGGATAAAAATTGTTCGAAATGGTAAACCCTTCAAACATGATTTTGTTTATATTTAACATAATCTATCAAAAAATATAGAATTTTACGATTTTTCATTGTCCTAATATGTTGTCTTTAATTCCATTGTTACAATGTGTCAAAAGTGTGACACTGTTTTTTTTTGTTATTCCAGCATCAACTCGTTTTGTTTTGAAGGTGTTTTTTCAATCCTTTTTTCAAGAAACAATTTCGTTTTTAGCATAATTTTATGAAAAGGTGAAATTTGACCTTGAGAAAAAAACAAATGTGTTCTGGAATACACACTTTTTGTTTTTGGGGTGTTTTTTCATGTTTTTTGAGTCTTTTTGGGCTACAGTTCTTGTTTTGAGGTAATAGTTCCCATTTCATCGATAACAATGTTAATATTCATACATAAGCTTAGATCATTTGTTTTGCTTTCCTTCATTGGAATTACATATTGTTTCTTCCTTAAAGGACATAATCAAAAATATTGTCTACAAAAATATATATCATGTGTATTAATGTTTTTTTATTGCACATATAAATCGAAAAACTAACTTCCTAGCTACTGAAAATAGATATCTATTACATCAAATTATCCTGTCTTCTCAGGAAATCAGTCCCATGCAAATGTGTCATTAAGAATCATTTATGCTACGAGTATTGGTTATATTGCCCTATCCAAAAATTGAGAAGAAAAACTTACTTGTTTATGGATGGATGCCTCTTTTTGAGAGAAGATATGCAGACCAATTTTGTTCTTTGTAGATGTGTTTGAAAGTTATCTTCTGAAAGGTTCTGATGTGCTTCATCCAATTGAAGATGGGTGGACTGAAATTGTTGAGGCTTTTAACCCATTTGATAATGCCTTTGGCATCCCCAAAAATCTGTATTGTGTCAATTTTGAACCATTTGGAAGCTATCAACACACCGCACGGGGCTATTATTTCTGCTTTGCTATTTGTGCTCTTCCCACCAGAAGTGGTAAAACTCATCAACTGATTTATATATAACCACTCTGCAACCACACTTTCTACATGCACTTTCTCCATAAAAAAAATCCAACAGGGAAAGGTTGCCAAAATTTCCTTACCTTCGACCCAATCTCATTGTAATATGCCACCATCTTGTTGATGTCTTCATAACGTCCCAATCATTTCTAATCAAAAATAATGAAATTTCTTCTTCACTAAATGGTTGAGAAATGTAGAGAGGGAGAACATAATAATCCTTCTTTTTGTTCCAAATTTTGATGCAGCTATCCATCGTCTATCCCACCGTTAAAAAGCTACATCGCACAAACATCTTTGAACTTCAATCTCTATCTCCTATCTTTTAGGTCCAAAACGTGACACTATGTTGTGCTTTCAAAAGGTCAAAACGAGGTCAAAACGTGAGACTGATGCTGTTCTCCAGAAGGAGACCTTAGCTTCTATCATTTTAGATTATCGCACAGACTCATACGTGCAAGTATGATTATGAAGTACAGCATCATTAGAATTGAATTTATCGGTCACTTTAACTTTCTTGACCATATGAGTATGTGTTTACTATTATTATAGTCAATAATCATTATCGGTGATGTCGTGATTGTTTGGTTACATTTAATATCATACCAGTTCGAAAGTTTATTTACATGCGTATTGTGTTGTGTTTTTTTTAATAAATGGAGTATCTTTTTTAATTTTAATTTTATAATAAGTAGGATTATGGATTATTAGTTTCATTGCATATATAATTTTAAAAATTTATTGATGGTAAAAATTTTAAATGTTGATATCTAAATATATGATTAAGGGTAAGATTTTAATTTTTATTATATATTTTTAGACTTTGAATATATTTTTTATTTAAAAATAAATAAATAAATAAGTAATTATAACTTTAAAAATTATTAACATTCATTAAATATTTACTATTTTATTTAATCATCTTAAAAATTATTAAATCAAAATTATATGACATTTTAACTTTAATTTTATATAAGAAAATTTAAATAATATTATGAATATTGAGATTTTAAAATCATTAAACACTTTATTTTTAATTTATTTAAATAAATTTAATACCATTTAAATAATATTATGGATATGGATTTGTAAATAGTGTTTTTAATTATTTTATAAAGATAATTTTGATTAATTTTGTTAGATCTTAGACTTTTGTGATTCGTAATGTAGATGAAATGTCGTCTTTAGGATTAATCACATCGTTTTAATTAAAATTTAGTAGAGATTTGTGAGAATTGAAATTTGAATTTTATCATTTTTTATAAATTTTTAGTGTTACTAATTTTATTTATATATTTAAAAATACATTTTAAAATTATATATTAAAAACAATTTACTTATTTTTAAAATATAAAATTAATTTAAAAATTAATTTACATAATATATTTGTGTTATACTTTAAATTTGCATTTATAATAAGTAATGTAAAATTATTTATTTTTAAAATATAAAATAAATTTAAAGATACTTAATATATTTGTGCTATATTTTAAATTTGCATTCAAATAATTATTTTATATTAGTTTTTTTTTTGGTAAATTATTAATAATTTATTGTTAAATAAACCACTTTATGGAAAAAGTTATAAAAGAAAAATATCAATTTTAAAATATGAATTTTTTTTTTTAAATGTTAAGTTTTGAAAATATTATATTTGTTATTAATTTATATATAAAGTTAGAGTTAAATAATTTATTAGTTTGCATATTTTGAAATGTGATATTTCAAGTAAATTATAAAATGTCATAAATTACAAGTGTATATTTATTTTAATTTTAATTTATTGAGTGATAAAAAGGATTTAAAAGATTGAAATGTGAGTGTTCTAGTGCTTCAAATATTTTAAAATAAGATGAATTTACATTGTTGTGTGTATAGCGTTTTGAAAAGAGATGTTGTCATGAACAACAATAGTGGCTACGACAATGGAGGGGAAGAATCATGACACTAATTGCATCAATATTAATGTTGTTTGATTCTTAATTTTGGATTTCAATATACCCATTTGAATACTCATTTAAACCAATAGCTTGTAATGTGCTCTAAGTACCTCTTGGTTGCATCGACTTTGTGAGAAATGGCAACCCCCAATCCCTCAACCATTATTTTGTCAAGCAATCATCATAACATTCACAAGGAAGGTGACCTCCCTCTACATAACATATACTTTGACTATGAAAGGGGATTTAATTTTTTGACATTTGATATGGGATGCAGCTCATCATTAAGATGATGGGGGGAAAGGTCAACCCTATCAATGATGAAGAGTATGGAGAATGGAGATCTATGTACATGAGGGGAGGTAAAATGTGTGGATGAGGGATGGGAAAAGGGCATGAGGTTGCTCAAGGGCTTCCTAGTCATAGTGAGCAATCTACCAAATGCTATATCTTCCATTAAAAATCCATGCAAGATATTATATAGCTCTCAAGACCATTTGAAGGTGTTGATATGAATAATATTTTCTTTCAAATTGTTTGACAAAACCCTTGCCTTTGTTTGCACTCATGTTAAAAAAAATTCCAACCAAGGTATCGGTTATGGGAAGACATGTGAGATCTTTTTGAGGTTTATTGAGGGGAACATTGTCATATTAAAAGTTAAATAATTTAATCATCCATGTTGATTGACAACAACTTAACCTCTATTTTATTTCTAAATATGATATATGTAAATATTCAATTATTTTCTTAGTACTATGACTTTTGTGTGTGTAGGGGGTAAATGTGTACCCTCCTTCTCAAATCCTCCCTCTTTCAAATACATGGTCAATGTAACACCTTCAATCACTACATCAACCCATCCATTAGTGCCAATATTATTAAGACATTAGAAAAATATCCAGTGTTGAAAGTATGAGAATATGATTCAAAGGATCTTAGCTCAAGTAGTTTAGTGACCAATCCATTTCTCCAATTGCATGGGTTCAAGTTTCCAGATGCATTTTGAATTTGTCTGTTTATGGCATTTATGAAATAGTTGTACCTATTGTAATAGTGGCAGTTGATTTTTCAAATTTACTAATTCTCCATAACTTCTCATTCTAATTTAAAAAAAAAAAAAAAAAAACAAGTACGAGAACATGAGTTCTTTGAGCTACTCTCATACTAAGCATATAATGCAGTAATATTTCAATTTAATGGATTTATCCTTCTGACCTTGATTTGTATCAATGGATGTACTCTAATTGGACAAGAGACTATTAGATAGTTTTATGCTCAAAAAGTTCCTTCATTGTTCATTTTACAAAACTTGTTGAGGGACCCTAGTTTTAAGGTAGAGAAGTCTATTTGTTACTTCATGATTCCTAAAATTCAACCCTACTACCATCAATTTCATCACAATGTTAGTTTGAATTTAACTCCCAAATTTGCTAATACATCATGTGGCATCTCAAAATATTTAAAAATGCTGCATGGTAGATTTATTGAAGTAGATATAGATTTAATCAAACTTGGCCTCTTAACATATGCATGAAATCATGTTAACCTCAACATCAATCAAGATTTACTAAACAAGATAATCCTAAGAAGGGAAAACATTTAATGGACTCAATTTTTACATTATGAGAATGCAAATTTCCAATGCCAATATTATCCATAAATAAGATATCATTAGGACACTTTCCCTAAGTGTAAGCTCGCCCAAATGGGTAAAAGGGACCCAAATGAAAACCAAAGGATTTGTACTTTTCATAAAAATAGTATTTATATTATGTATATGCTCAATACACATAAAATTAATAAGAAACCTCTCCAAAGAAAGATATCAATGCTTTTCCAGAAGATCTTAGCACTAGAGCATGTGTCAACAATTGATTCAACTGCTCAAAACTTGTTGCACATTCCTCTGTCCATTTAAACTTCTTACCTTTCCTTTACAATGATGTGATGGGATATTCAATCTATGAGAAGTTCCTGATGAACCTCCTGTAATAACATGTTAACCCCATAAAGGACCCTACCTCATCCACATTCCTAGGAGCTACCCACTCCATGATAGCTCTTACCTTCTATGGGTCTACTGTTATGTCTTCCTTGGAAACCACATGTCCCAAGTAATATACCTCTTTTTGAAATATATTGCATTTGCGAAGCTTGGCATATAATTGATGTTCTCTTAGCAATCTCAATATTGTTGCTAAATTTTTGGTATGCTCTTCCTCATTTTTAGAATATACCAATATATCATCAATGAATACAATAACAAACTTGTCTAGATAAGGACGCAACACACTATTTATCAAGCACATAAAATTAGTTGGAGAATTAGCCTTGAACCAAATGCAATTACAACAAACTCAAAATTCCCATCCCTGGTCCTGAAAGTTTTCTAGTATATGTCATATTCCTTGATGTGTACTTGATGATATCTGGATCTCAAATCAATCTTTGAGAGCATTGTTTCTCCCTTCAATTGATCTAATAAATCATCTATCCTCGACAATGGATATATGTTCTTGATGGTCACCTTGTTAAATTTCTTGTAATCAAGGCATAACCTGAGAGTACCATCCTTCTTATTTACAAATAATACTGGTGTGCCCCATGGCGATACACTTGGCCTGATTTATCCTTTGTCAAACATTTCCTTTAGCTACAACTTCAGCTATACCAACTCTGGAGTGCTCATCATGTATGGTGCCTTCGATGTTGGTGCTTCCCCTGGTACCAACTCAATAGAAAATCCCACTTCTTTGCGAGGCGGAAACTCTGAAATCTTATTGGAAACACATCCTGAAATTTTTGTAAAACCAAGTACCTACTCAATACCTCCGCTTCCTCAGCTTCCTCACCTATGTCACTGTAAATATGTACTACAAATAACACACATCCTTTGGTTATTGTTGGGACAAGGGTTCTTAGTTTTTCTGGACAAGGATTTAGGTCCTAGTGTGTCAGTTAGTTAAAGAAAATCATTGTAATATTATTGTAACGTGGATCATTGTCCTTGGTACGAGAGTACACACTTTTGTATTTAATATTTGTCCCTGTAGGGTGGTAGGATGGTGTTAGGTTGGTGAATGAAGTCACCTTCAGGTTGGGGCATGTAAATACTTCAAGGTGGTAGGGTGGTGGTAGGGTGAGTTGTGGATCACTTGGGTGTTAGGGCATCCTTTCAGCTGACTGCTGATAAAACCAGGGCGTTGGGGCGCCCTTCTAGTGGGAGCTGGAGAAGACTGTTTTTTCTAGAGTTCTAGGAAGTTGTAGTTTTCTTTTCAATTGAGGGTGAAGATTAAAGAACTTATTGGAAAGAGTGTTTGGTGGTTTTTTACCCAAAGGGGGTTTTCCACCTAAAAATCTTGTGCCTACTATCTCTATTTTTGCATTATGGTTCACTGCTCTTACTGGACAATAATAATAAAATTAACTAATGCTCTAAAAATAAATAAATAAATAAATAAAAATGGAAGTGCTAATTGCTAAGAAATACTAATTCACCCTTATGGGCCTCTAAATTAGACATAAATTAAGGCCCATCTAACCTTTCTTCAACTCATCTACCTTCCTTATGCACATGAAAATATATATTAAATCTCTCCTTCTACACTTAATAATGTTTTCTTATGCTTTAATATTTTCTTAGGAATTTTTAAAGGTAATTGCTTATTTGTGCCTAATATTGGTTATTTTTGTAGAATATTGGGCATATTAGCAGATTTGGAGAAGGAGATAATTTAGGGACTTGCTCCCTGCCACTGGAAGATCAAGATAGAAGAATAAATGAGCACAATGTCAGGAAATTATGGAGAAATATTTGAGAAATTATAGGAGGATTGTCCACCCTCCTTAAATCTCAAAGGCAGCCAAAGGATCCCAAGGATTCTCTCGAGCAATTCAAGTTCCAAAGGCAGCCAAGCAACTCAAGACCAAGTGCACTAGAGCCATACTTCACTTGGAGTCAAGTGGAATCATTACCTATTTTTTAGGGAGCTATTGGTAGTTGCCCGTGAGGATAAATAAAGCTAATCAAGAGCTAATTAGGTTTGATTCTATTCCATTCCGGTCCAGCCATTCGATTCGGGTCCATTCGATACATTCCATCCCATGCCATCTATTTTCCATTCTATTAGGCTTTTATTGTTTAAGACCTTCAGGATGTAATAAGATTTAATTTTAATGCAATGAGTATTCAAATGACTTTTCGTTGATCTAGTTCCAGAGAGTTGGTCTCATGGATGTTGAGATTGCAACAAGATGATGAGCTTAGTGGAAAGAAGTCGCCTTCACTAAGTGGGCCCGCAGGCTATTTTTGGCGCAAAGTCTATTTTTAGACTATGTCTATTTTTAGACATATGGATCATGTTCTATGAGTTGCAGGATGTTATTTGTGGATGGTTGGTTAAGTCGGAAAAAATAGATGGACTTCTATTTTTAGACATATTGGGCGGAATCTATTTTTAGATTGCCAGTCTAAAAATAGATATGTCGAATATTATTAGCTCTTAATAATATTTGGACTCTAAACATTATCTTATTCTCTTGGAGCACTTCAGTTAAGTGCACAGATGTGGCACAGCAGCTGACAGAAGGAATTATGTTATTCCTGAGGGTTAAGTGGAGCTATTGCATGGATACTTTAGTTAGAACTCATGTGACAGAGTTTGGTGGAGTTGATTGAGGAGTTAATGGAGTTGTGTTCAGTTTAACTAATCTAAACATGGTTGAACTAGTTGTATCTAGTCTAACTGATTGATACACTAGTGAAGAGTGGTGTGAATTAATTATTAATTAATTCACTAATTATAAACTCATTAATAAACTAAAGAATACATCATTTAACTTCAATGCATGGACAGTTTCAGTGGAGACCAGTGCAGAGATAGGTGAAAGAGCAGGTTAACTATCAGTTGTGACTATATTGTTGCATATTTGCAACAACCAGTGATTGGAGAAGCCCATGAGGATTGTGCAGTACAAGCCAAGTGGTTCAAGTTATTTAATGAGCCATCCTACAAAGATTGATGCACAGAGGTTGGCTATCATGTGGCAAATATATTGGAGAATTGTGTTTTTCAGATCTAGCTCGATTAGTGTGTAGGCACCGGAGGTTGTGCTAAGAGCTTGTGAGGAGCTTTGTACAATGATTGTTACATGATCTCTATGACATATAATATACAGATAGTTGGGGGTTTTCAGCTTTAAGCTTTCCCATGAAATACTTTGTTCATATGTGTGATTGTTTATGCTTTTAATGTGCGCATGCGATTGTTTTTATTTCCGCAATTAATGATCAATGGTAGAAGAGATTATGTATTGTGCATGAAGTTAAAATAGTGTGTGATCAGGAGAATATCGGTGAATAATATATCAGTTATTCAAATTTCTACAATGGATTAGGGCCCAATCCATGTGCCTCGGCTTCTCTGCCTGTTACCATTATTTCCTTTGTGTCATTTAGCTAGTTTGTTTTTGTCCATTAGTTTTTTTTTTTTTCATTTAGTTCATCTTGCTTTTGATAGTTTCAAGTTGCTGTTTTGAAATTGTTGTTGTAGGTTTTCATTTGCTTAATAGAATGGAGCATAAAACTCTAAAATTTGTGGATCTAGACTTCCTTTCTCATCTCTGTCAATAGAGCTCGAGGGGGGGTAGGCTTTCCCACAGGCCAAAAAAATTGATTTATGTTCATTGTTTTTATCACACATTCTTTTCTGTTTTCCCGTGCATGAATCTGCAGGTTTGTTTGCAGGAAGTAGTATTAAAGTTCCAGAGAAGTTCACCCTCACCTTCCCGCTTCATTTTCCATCTCTGTTGTTACGCTTCTATCCCCTTATATTTTCACTTATTTGCAGCTTCCGCACCCTTTTTATTCCCAAAAACACTTCAAAACGACAAATTTTGCCTTCTGTTCCTTCGTTTTCACATTATGAGGCTATCGCAATCATTTTAACGCAAAATGCTTGACAAACCATCAAATTTTGACCTCCGCCCTTTTCTTCTCAGTTCTCCCGCTACCGTACATCACAACCGCACTTCGCAACATTTACCCTTTTATTTTAAGACTTATCGCTCCAATCCGCCGATTGCAATATTGCGATCGTGCTTCTCCGCTGGTCCCACCGCCATGTCACCCGTCATATTTCGCACTTCGCACCATTTAATTCGTTTTCGTTAACACTTACTGCTTCCAACAACCGATTGTGATATTAAGATATCGCGTATCGCACTTCGCAACATTTACCACATCGCAAATCGCAATGTTCACCCCCTTGCACTTCGCTGATTTTACCTTTTCGCAAATTGCACTTCGCTCCCGCTCCCGAATTGTACTCTCGCTTCTCCACCATCGCACTTTTCAAAACATTCCACTCCAAAGCCATTTCTGCGCTATGATAAGGTTTTATAAGGTTTAACCCCGCTTTTTCCACTTCTAAGCCTTGTTTCATGCGTTAAGCCGTCCATTAGACTCTTTAGCCCTTTTTCCTCCAAACTGCAAGCACACTTCTTCAAATTAGAATTAGGTCATGAATAACTGCATAGATAGGAGCATGATAGATAGAGTAGGGTGTGTTTAGCTGATTGGCCAAGTTAAGTGTGGTCTAAATTAGTTTCCTTTCTATAATTTAAATTAGTTTCATTTCTTCCATTTCCTTTCTATAAATTGAATTAGTTTTGTTTCTATCATTTCCTTTCTGCAATTTATTTTAGTTTCATTAAAGTGTGACAGACTTCACTAAGAACCCTAGAAGTAGCACCCTTTTGTAGAGCGGAAAGGATGACATGAACAAAATGCATCTGCTTTGTATAGAGGGTTTTTATATTGGCAGGTATAAAAAGAGGAGCTCAAAGTTAAAGAAAAAATATAAAGGGGTATAAAGAATGTTAATAAAAAATGGATACCTACAATATATGTGAAATTAGGGGCTTTTTAAATTGGGAAAGTGTATTGGGTTTATATTGGTAGGGGGTTAACTAATGTGATTTTTAGGGTTATTTTCCAATATGTACTCAAATTAAGGGTATTGTTTAATATTTTAAGATCGCATGTGATATGTTAGAGGTTTATTGAGTGAAGCCCCTATGGTACGAACCCCGGGTTGATAAAGCAAAGTAGGGCAGCCCCTGGGAGTTGTAGCACTCTTGGTGAAATACCAGGGCACACCACACCACCCCCCCCCCCCCCCTCAGTATTTCCAACAATGAATATTTTAAAGGACGTGAAAATTCCAGTCCTCGTCATCAAATTCACAACCCAAAGGATAGGTATAAGTGTCATGGGAATTTTAAAAATGTTGGTGATTTTGATTATTTATGGGACATGTTTCCCTTCACATTTTGTGATGCAGCTAACCATTGTGTGGCTAATTTTGAGCAATGAAAAGTGATGGTCAAAAGAATGGACCAAATCCTTGGAACAAAGCATGAAGAACCTCTCTCAAGTTTGAAGGCTTCCTTGTCAATGGGCAAGAGGAAGCATTTTTGTACCCATTGTAACATGAATGGGCACCAGATTGAAAGGTGTTGGAAAATTTATATCAAACTTCATCCCAGGAAGGAAAAATAGGTCATGTGATCCATTACAAGGAAAGCAGCGGGTGGCAAAGAGGAAATTGGTGTAGTTCCTGAAGCAGCCTTCAAAGCAGAGCGGGTGCAGAAAGAGAACCCATAAGGCTAGGATAGGAAAAGGATGGGTAGAATATTTTGTATAGTTTGTCTTGCTTTGTAAAATTGTAAATACTTGTTTTATATTCCCGTTTTAGTACTTTGTAAAGTGAATTCATGTATAATTACTTATTTGCAACAAGTATGGTTTCTTTGACATGTTATATTGTCTTGGCTTGATTATGAGTCCAATTGTTTGAGGATTTTTTTGGATGAGCATTTGTATGTCATCCACTATGTCTACAATTGTGTCAAGAACTCATTAACACAAGTGCTTCAATGTGAAACTTTTTTTTGACTGCAATCTTTGATAAAGATTATGTAGAAGATTATCATGATTATGCGAACAAAACCAAGTATGTCATTGAATAAATGCATCTAGTGAACCTAAGAGTGCAAGTCGAGTTTGAGGATAGTAAAGAAAAGTATGAATCAGTACATGGCAAGCATTGAGTTGCTTCTAATTTCCATATGGAAGATCAAGTTTGTCTTCAGCAAAGAGGACTTCAAGATGAAGTTTGTTTGAGCCAAGAAATATGGTTTTGGAAATAATTCTCAAATTCCATCCATAAAATTTTCCATTCTTGCATGTTTAGAAGAATTGTGGCTTAATTCTTGACACAAAGATAAGGACTTCACGCAGAGACAAGTTGGAGTACATTGATTGGAGCTCAAAGGCACTAATTGAAAGAGAACAAGAAATATTGATATCGGGAAATTTTATGAGCTTTTTCCTCATTTATTTTCTAGGAGAAGATTAAATTTTGGGGTCCAAAGTTCCTAGTGGGGAGGTATGATCTAGAGATCAAAAATAGGCTAAAAAATGGGAGTACTTGGAATCTCACAAAACCAATGTCAAGTCGTAGTGTTTGTCGTCTGGATTCCAACGACACGTGAATCGCCTCAATCTGACGTCGTATAAATAAGTTATGATGTTTTGAAGTTTTTAAACAACAACAACAACAAAAAATTGCAAATGAGTTGACAGGGTAGATTGTAGTGTTGATGTCATGATGATATTAGCATGCCAAATGGGCATACAGAGGGTCACTGAGAGCTCGCAATATGTTTCTCCATATAGGGATGAGTTGGCATTGTTTTATGGGGTCTTGCAGTTAGGTGGTCCAATAGAAGGCCGCCATGTGGCCCAACCAAAGGCTGCCACATGGCGCCTACACATTGATCAAAAAAAAATTATAGGCCCAAAGGCATCGGTGGGGTTCAACCCCAAGACCTGCCACACACAAACCCCGACCTCCACCGTCGCACCACAAGGATGGTTCTTAACATACTATTGTCTCAATTTATATTTGAAGTCATTGTATTTTCGCATTGAGGGAAGGGGTTGAGCGTTAGCCCTGGAACCTCGTCACATCACCGCCCATAGGACCATGGCCTAGGAGCAGCAGTAGAGGGGGGAGGGGACCAACCCCAACCCCTGGTCACAAACCACTCTGTGGGTCTAAGCGTGAGATTGAAAGGGCGTGACTAGAGTGAAGGAAGAGATTCAGCCCTAGCCCCCGGTGCTATGGGCACCATGTGACTTGGAGTGGAACCGAGTCCGACCAAGGCAGTAGTTAAGGCCGACTCTCAGTCATGTGGTCCTCTATGTAACCGAAGGTAGAAAGGAAGGGAGCTAGCTCGAAGGGCGCGTGCAATTGGGCCCGACCCCTGTCCACGTTGCCTCCACATGACCACAGTGTGATGAAGAAGGAGCCAGCGCTGGCGGGGGCAGACCGTTGGCCCCAGCCCCCGGTCGTATGCGCTTGATGTGGCCCTATTTTTGCGCATAGGGGTTATTGGGAATTTTAATGAGGAGAAAAAATGCACCTTTTGCAGGTGAAATTGTCACTTCCTGAATTTTTTAATGGGAAAAATTATCGCACAATTTGCAGGTTTGGCCAAATTGCAGAACAGATAACAGAGCTTGGCTTGGAGAAGCATAAATTGCTCAATTTTTTAGCTTAAGAAGAGCCTAGATGGGGGTTTTTAAGCATCCTGGATTCAATGGCATCTTTAGTTTTCCGATTTGAACACTTTATGAAGGAATTTTTACAAGATTGAGTCTTTTAATGCCAGAGATAATCCGAGTTTTAAAAGCAGTTTGAAGGCATTTTGAGCATGGAGAGAACCTTGTAGGGGTTTTATAGCCTTATTATTTCATCTAAAACAATTGTTACTTCTGTAGTGCAGCTCTTTTTATTCTTTTCTCATTATGCGTTCATGATAGAAGCTCTTTTCAGTACTTCAATGTGGAGTTGTTATACATTTTTATGCTTGGTTTTCAGGTGGAGAACAAGGACCTAATGTGTGAATCCTTTTTATGTTGACATTTTCATGACTTGTTGTAAGGAGTCATATTTTTGGAGTGATAATTCTTTGTAGGAGAATGTTTCCTTGTAGGGGAAACAAGTCTCAACTATCAACAATTTGTATGTACTCATTTGCCACTGAAATCAATAGAGTGGTCTAACTGTTGGAGCAGGACCAAAGACGTAGCCTAAGAGGGGTGAACTCTATCATCAAATGTTGACTTATTCTCTTCATTTTTTCCATTTTGAGTTGCATGTGAATGTGTACTTTTTAAAAGTTCATGTGAAAAACTAACTCACTATCTTGAAGAGGTTTTGAAACTTGTTACCTTTTAGAGACCCATTTTGTTTTCTCACAAAGCATTAGAGGATGATCAGTTTTTGAGAGGAGAATTTCTCCTCCTTTTTCAGAGCAATGCAATTTGAATTACTTAGTTGAGTGGAGGAAAAATGCATCAATGTAATCATTATTGTATACTAACGAATGTACAAAGTTTTCATTGAACATGTGAGCTCATTCTCTTAGGATTTGCATAAGGAAATAGGAATAGCTTTATGAGTTGAATCGCGCAAGGAAATACAAAGAGCTTTACAAGTTGAATTGTGCAAGGAAATAAGAGGAAGTGGGAGGCCTAGTTTGGCTAAGTATTTTTCTAGAGCATACTCAGGGGGAGATCGATGTTACAGTGCAAGTTTAGTTTCAAGGATTGAAGTTTTAATTGTAATTGATCATTGTCTCATATGATATACTACAAATTGAGGAGGTGTTTTTCCCAGTTAGGTTCCCGAGTAAAAATATTGTATTCATTGTGATTGAATAATTGCATGTGTTTCTATTGTATGTTTTTCCTTTTCGCAGATTGAGTAGAAGAAATTTGTGTCTATTGATTTCAGTCTAATTTCATTAGCAGTGGAAAATTTTGAGTTATTTGTACATGGTATCAGAGTTATTGAAAACTACATAGAAACCAGGTTCCTGATCAATCTCTCAATAAATTTTGAATATCAGTGTTTTGTGGTGCCGATTTTCTTCAGTGCAAGAAAAATATCTTTCTATGGATTGAGGCTTGAGTATGCATTGGAGGGCACTTCTAATTTCGTAGCTTGGAAATACAGAATGGAAGATGTGTTGGATGACAATGGAGTATTGGAGTGCACGCAAACTAATATTCCAAAACCAGCAGCATCAGATGCACAACAACTAGCTGAGTGGAAGAAAGACACAGCAAAAACCAGGGGGATTATCCTGGAGGGAGTCAGAGACCATGTGGTTTCGATTTTTCATGGCAAGAAGGCTGCTTATGCAATGTGGAAAACCCTCACAAAGTTATTTGAAAGCAACAATGATGAAAATAAATTGGCATTGAAAGATAAGTTCAAGAAAATTTGAAGGCAGAAAAATGAAACCATTGTTCAGCACCTATCTAGATTCACTCAGGTCAGAGATGAACTTGGAGGAATAGGAGAGACTGAGCCACCATATGAGCTTGTGAGGTTAGTGTTACACCAATTTTTGGTCATCTAACCTGTTACTATTAGATGAACCAAAGTACACCATGTAAGACCAATTTTACCACAGTAAAATTGCTTTCACTATGAAAAATAACTTAATAAACCATAATTTATTAAGTTGTTTCTGGTCTAAACAGGAAACCCCATGAGGAATAATTGAATAAATCCTTATTTTTTTTATTTTCCTCAAGGGATAATTAATTAAACCACAGTTTAATTAATATTCCTGGTCATATTTAACCAAAACGGGAAAATTAATTAGATAAATCATTATTTATCTTATTATTTTCTAGGAATAATTATTTAAAACATTATTTAAATAATATTCCTTGTTAAATTTGACTAAATCATTTATAAATAATTGAATAAATCATTATTTATTTAATTATTACTCAACCAAATTCTTAAAATAATAAATAAATCATTTCTTTATTTATTATTTACAAATAAAGGATTTGACCAAATTCAAATTATTTTTCCCTCCAACAAAAATAATAAAATATTTCATAAAAGTTGGATCTAGATTTGGTTAATAGTATTTTAATTATGCACCAATATCTAGACTAATTCAATATTTTGTTATAAATTGAAGGCTTTTTCCATTCATTCACTACCTTTTGTTGCCTTAAGATCACTTTGGATCTATACTTTTGGTCTGACTTTGATCCTCCATCATTGTCATATTTTCCTACTTTTTGCTTGTGAGCTCCCCTTGAGTTCCATTTTTGTTTGGGTTTTCTACACCATTAAGAGAGAGAAATCTCAGATCTGAAGCACTGAGGACATACAAGAACCCATCCCATTGAGGGGGACTGGTAACATCTTTCTATGTTCCCTTCCCAGGTGTCATAATACAAAAAAATCTTTAAAAATTCTTGTCTTGTTCATTATATGCATGGAGCAACTCTTGCTTATTATTTTTTGTTTAATGTCTTTAACTGCATAGATATGGATTTTTGTAGCATTTATATCTAGATCACTAACTGTGGATCTAAGGAAATTGACAGCCATATTTGGTGTTAGGGTTTTTTGTTATGCACAACTAAAGTGATATTTTTTCGTACGCTTGCGATTGGAATTCACACTAACAGTTAGCACTCCTTGGTCTTCCAAAGTCCTGACACAACTATCGGGATTTAGTTAATGAAGGAGACAAGCTCCCAAATTGGGAGAGACTTTGGTTTGACTAGGTGCAGGAGGATATTAGAAGAAACACTAGAGATGGAGTCTCATCAATATCTGATGAGGAAGAAGATTGTTCTCTAGTTGGAAAAGAAAAGAATGTCAAAGGTAAGAAGTCCCAAGGCAAGGAATAATCCAACCATAACCATGGCAAGAAGAAAGACCTTAGTAAAATTAAATTCTTTCACTGCCATGAGTATGGACACTATGAAACCAAGTGTTCACATAAGAAATCCAGTAAGGAACCTACAATAGTAGCAGGATGAGATGCTCTCACATCACAATTTGAGTTGGATTTTAGCCTCATTTCTTGCATGGAAAGCACAGTAAGAGGGAGTAAGTGGTACTTAGACTCTCATGCTTCATTACATATGACAGGAATAGGGAGTTCTTCAACAGCTTGGAGGAGAAGGACCTACAATTACATTATATAGAGCTTGGAGATGATTGAAGGTAGAGTACCAAAGGGATTGGCATGATCACCTTTAAGAGGGAGTTTAGCTTCCAACTTCACCTAAAGAATGTAATTTATGTGTGTGGTCTGAAGAAAAATCTGGTTTATGTAGTTGTACTTGAGGACAGAGGATATGATATGGTGATCAGTAGAGGGAAGTCTTATCTAAAGCATGTTTCTACTAGACAAGTAAAAAAATTTGGTGTTCGAGTTAAAAATATCTACAACCTAGAGGTGGATTTTTTCATGTATGCAGCTATACCTCCAGGAGTGGTAGGGCTGTGTAGAGCCTTAGTCCCAAAGTTGCAAATATTTTGGCAGGGTCCATAGAAGAGCAGCAATAGTTGCAGTATACTCTTCTCATGGATCATTACCCTTAATACAGGGGCCCATAATATTCAGTAGCAGAAGGATTAGTATCATTTGATGCAGTCAGATCTTGGGAGATAGTTACAACACAAAGACACAATTTATTTAGTATTTTGGATGCTTCTAAATTGCAGTAGAAACAACATCAATAAGAGGGAATATTAATTGTGTTACAGTACATTCCTACAGAGGAGCATGATGCAGACATATTGACAAAGGCTTTTTCAAGAGGTAAGTTTGAGTTTCATAAGAGCAGGATTGGGGTTGTGCAGAACCATTTTCTTGTTAAGAGGGAGTGTTAAATTGTAGAAATAAAAGGCGTCATTTGACTTATGCCTTAGTCAAATGGAGAAATTCGAATTTCCACATTAGCAGGATGACTTGAGTTGCAATTATCAGGAATGTCATGGCTAAGTCACTTAGTTAAGTTAGTCAAATCAAGTTTGTGGGAAAGAAGTAGAGTTGTGCATGATGTGATTGCTAAGATATAGCAATCACGTGGAGTTATAGTTAGTGAAACTCAAATATATGAGCTTTAGTCATTAATAGAGTCAGGAGGAGTTCAGTTGAGTAGTTGTAATTGTTTTTAACTCACTGATCTCTTAGTTAACTAGTCAATTTACTAAAAATAGCTCTAGTCATGCATGCAATTCGAATTTCTTAGTTGAGTGGAGAAAAAAGACATCAATGTAATCATTATTATATATTAGTGAGTGTACATAGTTTGCAATGAGAAGGTGAGCTCATTCCCTTGGGATTTGCGCAAGGAAATATGAGATATTCCTATTCTTTAGGAGTTGAATTGTGCAAGGAAATAGGAGGAAGCAAGAGACCTAGTTTGGCTAAGTATTTTCCCAGGGAAAACTCAGGAGGAGATCAATATTGTAGTGCACATTGAGCTTCAAGAATTGAGGTTATCATTGTAATAAAAACAGAGGAGGGGATTTTCCCAGTTGGGTTCCCTAGTAAAAATATTGTGTTCATTGTGATTAAATGATTTGATGTGTTTCTATTGTATGTTTTTCATTTCTGCAGATTGAGCAGAAGAATTTTGCGTCTATTAATTTCAGTCTGATTCCATTATAAGCTGCAAATTTTGAGTTATTTCTACAATAGGGTCAAAAGGCTGGGAAAAAAGTTTCATAGGCAACCTTGTACTTCCCCATAACCATAGACTAGAATCAGAGATTATCTTATTATCTTTAGCTTTATCAAAGACTGATACAAAAAACCCTCTGGCTAGAGAATATATATTTAGCTCATCTGAAATTAGCGATTTTCATTGTTCATAAATCCAGGAGTGAATATCTACTAAATGCGGGAATATAACTTTAAATTTGCATATCATGTTGAAAATGGAAACAATAAATATTGAAAATGGCACCAAAGGGGGATTCTCATTTAATTTTACCTTACTTAAATTAGAAGAAAAATTGCAATTCCATCTCATAACAGCTTGTAATTGTTAACTGAGTCAGGAAGATAGCTTAGTAAATTCAAGTTGGAGGTCAGAGAGGAGGCATGTAGAGTTCTCCCATGATTTTATGGGGTCGAGTTATAGTTATTTGTGAGTTGTAATTAGTTAACTCAATTATTTGACTTAAAATCAATTTAACTAGTTCTAACTGACATATGAGATAATGATAGGTCTAGTGAAATAAATTTGATTTAATTCACAAGTAGTGATCAATGAGTTAACTGATAATTCGCTATAAATAGTTGTTGCATGTCATTTCTAAGGAAGGCCCAGTTGAGATTGAGGTTAAAGGGAAAATAACTATCAATTGTATAATTAAAAATTTGTACTGTTGGTGCATGTAGTCAAAAGAAGGCCTAAAATAAATCATTCCCTAATTAGAGAAAATTGTCTTTAAAATGAGGAATGAAGGCACTAGTTTAATCATTTTTTTGGTGAGCGCGAGTTGGTGAAACCAAGCAATCAAATGCACAAGTTTGTGCGTGGATATTGTGAGAGAAAGGTGTGCCAAGAGAAGCTTATGCATAGATCAGAGTGAGACAATTAACAGAGTGTAGAGGTTTCTCAGTGAGGGAAATGACATTGTATTGTTTCATGGTCTTGACTTTATGCAATATGCATATAACGGGGTTTTGGGCACTTTCTTTCCCCATATACATCTTGTGATGCGTGATTAATAATTTCTTTCTCTTACTTTCTATGTGATTGTGCAATCATATATGGTTTCCGCAAATTTTAGGAACGATTTAGTATTTTGTTTTAGTACATTGCAAGATCAGATTGAATCTCATTGATAGATTTTCTACATGGTATCAGAGTAGGAGTTTTTTAGGCAACGATTTTTCAGATTATTTAATAAATAAATAAACAGTAGATCTGCATTCCTTGAGAAAAAATACCCAAATTCAAAAAAAAAATCAGTAGAATCAGAGTTTGGATGAGGGAGATATCGTTGATTTAAAATTAACTCTTTTTTCAGAAAATTTTGTGACGCCAGGACAACTATAGCGTGCGTGAACCAAGAACTTGTATGCACTTGAGGTACCGAATGCATGCAAATATTTGAGGAGGAAATAAAAGGCTATAGACTTGGTGGTTGAGAGGGAGCATAAATTACCTCTCAACATGCAGCCTCGAAAGCAGTCTCAGAAAGTTGTGGAGAAGCCACAATTGGAGAAGCAGAGAGGAGATTGAGTGGAGGCATCTCGTGAGCCCTGGTATTTCACCAAGAGTGTTGCAACTCCCAGGGGATGCCCTACTTTACTTTATCAACCCGGGGTTCGTACAAACTTGGAGGTGACAGCGCTATATACACAACAGATGCATTTTGTTCATGTCATCCTCTTCCGCTTTACGAAAGGGTGCTATTTCTAAGGGTTCTCAATGAAGTCTGTCACACTTCAATGAAACTACACTAAATTGTAGAAAGGAAATGACAGAAGGAAACTAAATTAAATCGTTGAAAAGAAATGACAGAAAGGGAATTAAATAAATTTCTGAAAATAAATGACATAAAGGAAACTAATTTAAACCACACTTAACTTCTCCAATCGGCTAAACACGCCCTACTATATCTATCATTCTCCTATATATGTAGCTATACATGACCTAATTCTAATTTGAAGAAGTATGCTTGCCATTTTGGGGAAAAGGGGCTAAAAAGGCTAATGGAGGGCTTACACACATGAAACAAGGCTTAGAAGTGAAAAGACGGGTTTAAACCTTACAAAACCTTATTATAGAGTAGATAAGGGCTTTGGAGCAGAATGAATTGAAAGGTGTGATGGGAGAGATGCAATGGAGGAAAAATTTGCGATATGCGGTATCGCGATCACAATATCGCAAAAATAAATGGATAGCGGAAACGTTGTTCGGGAGCGAGAGCGAAATGCAAAGGGTGATTTGCGAAAAGGTAAAATCTGCGAGATGCGATTGCGATAGGGATAACGTGGCGGTGGGATCGGCGGCGAAGCGCGATCGCAATATCGCAAACGGCAAGCGGGAGTGGTAAGTGTTAAAAGAAAAAAGGGAAACATTATGATTTGCGATTGCGATGTGGCGGGGTACGAAGCAATTATCACAATCGGCGAAAATGAGCGGTAAGTGTTAGCGGGAATGAAATAAGAAATGCAATTTGCGATTTGCAAAGTACGATAGTGGAAGAAACGAGGAGCAAAGGCGAGTGTTGAATTTTAATTATTTTCAAGCGTTTTTGCGTGAAAAAGGTAAATGTGAGGTGAAAAGGGAAAATCGCTGAGATGTTGAAGAGTGGCAAAGGAAAAGGAAGGGGTCATGCGAGATACAAAGTGTGATAGTGGGAATTTCGAGGAGAATAGGCGGAGGTCAAACTTTTAATAGATTTCTGTAAAAAGGGTACAGAAACTGATAAGAAGAGAGAAAGGAGGGAAATGAAGGCGTAACAACAAGGTTCAAAAGTGTAACACAGAGATGGGGAGAAATTGGAAGATGAAGCGGAACGGCGTAATGAACTTCTCTGGAACTTTTGATGCTTATTCCTGCAAACAAAGCTGCAGATTTATGCACAGAAAAATAGACAAAAGGCATGATAAAAACGGTGAACAGAAAGCATTTTTTTGCCTGTGGGAAGGTCAACCCTGCTCGAATTCTATTGACAGAGATGAGAGGGGAAGACTACCTCACAGCTTTATAGAGTTTATCAGCTATTCTATAGCGCAGATAAGCGGATTAAATCTACAACAACAACTATAATAGCAATGAAAATATCATAAATAAAACTAGCTAAATAACAGAAAGGAAAGGATGAAAACAACAGAGAAGCTGAGGCACATGGGTTGGGCCCTAACCCACGAGCCCGGCTCTCTGGAACTAAATCAGTAAAATGGAGTCTGTTTTCTCATTTCAGGAAGAAAATATCCTTGTTACATTTCTGAAAGTCTAATCACTGAGTACAATAAAAAGCTTAATAGCTTGCAGCAAAATTCCCAAAATGGAATCGAAGAATCGACTCACTGACTAACTAACTCCTTCCTAGCTCTAGCTTTTCTCTATTTATTCTACAGGGAAGCTACCAACATCTCCCTAGAAAATAGTGATTGAGTCCACTTGACTCCAAGTGAAGTATGGCTTGAGTGCACTTGGTCTTGAGTTTCTTGGCTGCCTCTGGAATTCGAATTGCTGGAGGGGATCTCATGAGGATCCTTTGGCTTCCTTTGAGAGTTAAGAAGGGTGGACAACCAGCTTGAATCTCTCCAAGATTTCTCCCTAATTTCCTGATATTGTGCTCATTTATTCTCCAATATTGATCTTCCAGTGGCAGGGAGCAAGTCCCTAAATCATCTCCTTCTCCAAATCTGCATAATCTGCCAAATATTCTCACAATATTCTACAAAAATAACCCATAGTAGGCACAAATATGCAATTACCTTTAAACCTTCCTAAGAAAATATTGAAGCATAAGAAAACATTATTAAGTGTAGAAGGAGAGATTTAATATATATATTCGTGTGCATAAGGAAGGTAGATGGGCTTAAGAAAGGTTAGATGGGCCTTCTTTTATGTCTAATTTAGAGCCCCATCAGCATCCACTCCAGCAGAGACCTCTGATAAAAGGGAATTTCGAGCCAGGTGGGCAGATGGAGCACATGTAGCCATACCTCCAAGAGAGAGGTGGGGCAATGTGAAGTCATAATCCCAAGAGAATAAATCTAGGCAGGGTCCATTGAGATGGCGTGTCTCATGGACCAGACCTTGCTATGGGGGGGGGGGGGGGCACAATACAAAATAGCAGGATGTATCAGTAGGATTGATGCAGTCATATATCAAAGAAACAGATGTCAGATACTAGAGCGCAGATCAGAGTTGGAAGTAGTGCAGATGGCACAGATGCAGAGTCAACAGTAGCACAGAGTTTTCATTAGACAGTGCAGTAACTAGTTACAGTCAGAGTCTCTGATGATAGATGCATCATACTAATTCAATTTCGATGTTTTTTCAGTTTTAGGAGTTGCAGGAGAAAACAACACTAGAGAAGTGTTGCATGCAGAACATTCCAAAGGTACCAAATCGGGATAGAGTTGAATTTCTTTCTTGTAAGAGGGAGTGTTGAAAATGGCAACAAGAAATATTGAAAATTTCACCTAAGGGGGCTTCTTATTTAATTTCCCTTAATTAAATTAGAAGAAAAATTGTAATTCCATCTCATAACAACTTGTAAGTGTTAATTGAGTCAGGAAGGCTTAGTTAGCTTAGTAAATTGGAGTTGGGAGTTAGAGAGGAGGCATGTAGAGTTCTCCCATGATTTTAGGGGGTTCAGTTACAGTTATTTGTGAGTTGCAATTAGTTAACTAAATTGTTTGACTTAAAATCAATCTAACTGGTTCTAATTGAGAGATGATTTAGTGATAGGTCGAGTGAAAATAATATGATTTAATTTACAAGTAGTGATCAATCAGTTACCTGATAAATCACTATAAATAGTTGTTGCATGTCAGTGCTAAGGAAGGCCCAGTTGAGATTGAGGTTAAAGGAAAGATAAGTATCTGTTGTTTAATAAGAAAATTGTACGGGTGATGCATGCAGTCAGAAGAAGCCTAAAATAAATCATTCCTTTATTAGAGAAAAATTTCTTTAAAAGGAGGAATTAAGGCACAAGTTTAATCATTGTTTTGGTGAGAAAAGTTGGTGAAACCAAGGAATTGGACGCATAATTTTGTGCGTGGATCTTGTGAGACAAAGGTGTGCCAATAGAAGCTTGTGCACAAATCAGAGTGAGATAGTCAACAGAGTGCAGATTTTTCTAAGTGAGGGAAATAGCATTGTATTGTTTCATTGTCTTGAATTTATCCAATATACAGATAGCGAGGTTTTGAGTAGTTGTTTTCCCTAGATACATCTTGTGTTTTGCGATTGATAATTTCTTTCTCTTGCTTGTTATGTGATCGTGTTTCGTTTCCGCAAATTGTAGGAAGGATTCAGTATTTTTTTTAGTACATTACAAGATCAGATTGAATCTCGTTGATATATTTTATACATATCAAGCCACATTATGAGAAAAAAATTGTGTCCCTAAATACTTCAACCATCAAAGGAATCTCTATCGAAGTGGCTTCGTGAACTAATGGCCCTAAGAAATGAATGCCATATGTAGATTTCACTACATCGTTAAAATATGGGGGATATGCAGCTTGACATGAGCCCTCTGGGATTGAGGAAGTAATGGTACTTTTTCAATATTTTCAAAAGCAAAGGGCGTATTTTAGTAATCTTCCATGAATGTAGAGGACGAAGAAAAACACTTTGCAACAATATTTCCTATAGAAGAGGGAAAAATCAAGTCCGTTGTCATAGAGAAGGGAATGCTCATCTGCCTAACTGAGGATGTGGTCTTAATTCCAGTCGTCATGGAAGGCAATGCTCGGGACAAGAACATAACAGAGGATGGAGTCGCAAATTGGTTCAAGTTTCTAATTTCCATGGATGTTGGTAATATTTGATTAGACTAAGGTATTTGAAAGATAAAGAGGAGTGAGTCAATATTAAAGTAGAAGACGAGTCTACAATCTGCAAATATCTGTGAGAGATGGAAGAGAAGCGACTAGTTAGGGTCGAACCCTAGCCACCGCAATAGATAAGCCTCGCTCCTCCATTATCTATCAATGTTATGCAAGGCATATTTTGGGACAAATTTGATGTTTATTTCTAAATAGTGTGACCAGTGATTCAAACTTGTAAAAGGAATAATATATGCTTCCAGGAAGACACTCACTTCTAAGAGATATTCTAGGACTAAAAAATTGTGATATCCCCTCACTTCAAGCTTTTGATGAGAATTTGTATATATGGTTAAGTGTAATTATGTCCTAACTTTAAAATACTTATTTGGAAATAGTTTATTAGTGTGAAATTTTGATAAAGGTTGAATGTAAGCTTGCAATTATAATGTTGTTAATAAAATAAGTATCTGGAAATTGTTGTTGAAGTTACACCCAAGTAAATGAGTTGTGGATGAAATTTAATTGTTGATATCGATTACCACTCATTAAGTCCTAGGAATTTAATCTAAATGATTAAATTATTAATAAACATGGAAGAAATTGATCATTAACTTCTCTAAGTGATATGAATTTGCCATGGAAAGTGGGGAAGTGGAGCTCATAAATGAACTAGTAACTCCCTGCCACCAGTTGGTTGAGGTGGAGGTAGTTACCAACTACCAACTAAATGGTAGGGAGGGTAATATCATTTTGGTCATATTGCTAGAAGAAGAGACATGCGGAGCTAATATGGTGTGAGGCAAGATAGAGGAAAAAATTAATACAGAAAAAAGAGCATGTAGTCCTAGTGCTTGGGGTGACATTTTTGTTGATGGTGTCAAAGGTTGGATGGAGTTGGTAAGCTTCTACAACAATTTCCAAGCTTAAACATTTCAAATCGGTGTCCTGAAATTTTCCTATATGAATATTTTCTTCTGAATTATGGTATTTAAGAATGTGTGAAATTAAATATGCATGTATGTATGTTTCTAGCATTTAGAATCAAAATTGTTAGAATAGTTAGTTTAATGAGAAGGATTTTGGAAATGTATCAATAGAAAATATATGTATAATAATTATAATGTACAAAAAATTATATGTGACATAATTATATCATTTCTAGAAGAAGGATAAAATTATATGACGCACAAAAGAAATTCATGTAATCATTTAATTAAGACAAATAGTTAACCTAGAACACTAGACCAAATATAGCTAATTTATCTGATTAAGAACACTAGACATATAACTTATAATTGTAACAAGAAAAATATAGTGATTCAACGATAAAATACAATATTGGAAGGAATAATATATATATATATGGCCAATATGTGAGGTGAAGTATAAAGGTTTATAGTGTAAATATCAAAAGAACCAATGCATAAGACATAAAGCCATAATGGATATGGATACTTTTACTCCAAGAGATTGAATACAAGTGATATGATAAGTTGTATAGAAATGACACATTATCAAAGACATCATTGAAAGGTTATGAATGTACAAGCAGTACTAATATACCAAAAACTGAGGATGGGAAGTTTTACATATGAGAATAAGAAGGTAGGGAGTTATCTTAAATTATGATCAATTATATACAGTGTATATATGATAATAAGTCCATAAGAAGTAGCTAGGAAGTCTAGATCCAAATATATAGAAAGAATGGAACCAAAATACAATAGGGTACTTAAATATGAAGTTTCAAGACATGATTATTTGCAAAAGGGATTTCTATAGATTTTTTTACAAAATAAAAAGTTAGTCCTCAATTACTGTGTTATAAATAAGAGCATAAAAGAAAAGTTTGTATGTACCTATTTTACTTTAAAAAAAGGTGTAATTAGGTGTGTGTTACAAGTGGTATGAGAGTTGTAGGTTACAACATTGGGTCTTTTGTTGGTCCTAAACTGAAACTGTTATTTTTATTTATGTCATGATTAGAAAATCAAGAATTTGAAATCCTACAAGCAATGCATAGCTTAAAGGTAGATTTCGACAATATAAAGGCCAATCAAGAAATATTGTCAGGAGCTAAGGATGAACAAGAGGAGATTTATGGCTATTTACTAAGGAGGCTAGAAGAAAATATAGGTAATAGGAAAACAAGATAAAGTCACAAGAATAGATCTAGGAGTGAATCCACTTATACTATTGATTCTATAAATTCTAGTGAAAGTAAGACTAAGGAGTTTGATGAAGGAAAAGAACAAAAAATTGAAAGTAGTAATTTTGTGTCCAAGAAGAAGAGGACTACATCTCAGTCGCAAGGGGAATTCAAAAATATTAGGCCTCCAAATTTTGATAGAGAATTTGTAGAAGGAGAAGAAGCTTGGCTTCTGAATATGTCCAAGTATTTTGAAGTCTACAATTATCCTAGTAACTTGAATGCCAGGTTGGATACACACCAATTAAATAGTACAGAAACCTTATGGTGGGAGGAAAATAAAGACAATCATAAGCAAAAATTTGACATGGAAACTATGTATAAAAGAATTTAAAAAGAAATATCTAACTGAGAAATATTTTGATGAGAAGACTAGATAATTCCATAAGTTGAGGTTTGGATAGTCCACCAAGGATGAATTTGTAAATAATTTTATGAGTTTGCTAAGATATGTACCATATTTGAAAGAAGAAGAAAAAAAGCCAAAATACAAAGGTTAATTAGTTGCTTGCCTTTTAATATAGAGAAAGGATTGACTTTGATAATCCAAAAACCATGGATGAGACTATAAGGAAGGAAAATTTGTGTTTTAATGAGAATCAAAAGAAAGGTGACGATTCTAAGAGATGGATGGCCAAGAAACCTGAGAAGTTCAATACTAAGAAAAAAAGGTTTAAGAAACTTGCCTTTTCAAACACCTTTAAAAGTAATCAAGGAAGGAATTACAACAAAGGTGTAAATCAACATAAAAATCTAGTACAAAAAGTTGGACCAGGGGCAAGAGCAAGAAATAGGAACATTGGAGAATCAACCAAACCACTGATGAAGTGTTGGGGTTGCAATGAGAACCATTTGTGGAGATATTTTCCACAAAACCCAGTAAACAAAGGAGTAACAGTAAACAACCTGCAATAGGCCTCTACAGTCAATGATATCGCCTATAATATTCCAAGTATCAGTGTGGCATTGTATGGAAGGCAAGTAGACCACTAGTCCACTATGATGGAAGTCCAAGGTAAAATTTATAAGAAAAATGTTTTAGTATTAATCGACCTTGGATCTACTTTAAGTATATTTCCTCTGCTGCAATTGAAAGTGTGAACTAAGAGAGGAAAATCATAGTAATCCTTGGTTAGAACAATTGGCCACAGGAACAAAAAGGAAAGTTACAAAAATAAGTAAAGGTTTTCTATTAAATCTGAATGGGAAGAACACTCATTTAAATATGAACATTTTATCTTTGAGGTCATATGATGTTCTTAATGGGATGGACTGGTTGGAACCACACAGAGTGATTTTAAATTATTTAGAAAAATATTTTACTTGCATTAACGATGAAGGGGAAGCATGCATGGTAAAAGGAGTGCCAAGAGCTACTCCTATAAGGAAAATTTTTGCCTTATAATTAAAAAAATATGCTCGTAAAGGTTGTTAAACGTTTGTAGTTCAAATTGAAGACTTATCTAGTAGCAAATAGAAACCATCTCTAGATACTACCCTATTTTGAAACGACATAATGATGTCTTTCTTGAAGAGATTCTAGGACTCCCTTCAAGGAGAGATATAGACTTCACTATTGATCCCATTCCTGGAGCGATTTCGGTATTAAAACCCCCATATAGAATGAGCATTCCTGAGTTAATGGAGTTAAAAATTCAGTTGCAAGAGTTGCTAGATAAGAATTACATAAGGCCTAGTATATCTCCTTGGGGTGCACCATTATTATTCATTACGAAGAAATATGGGACCCTTAGGCTTTGTATAGATTATAGGTAGCTCAATAAAATGACCATCAAAAACAAATATCATTTGCCCCAGATTGATGACTTGTTTGATCAAGTCCAAGGAGCTTCAACCTTCTGAAAAATTGATTTAACATATGGGTATCATCAGATTGGGATCAAGGATGACGCTATACGTAAAACAACATTCAAGAAAAGATATGGACATTATGAGTTTGTGGTTCTTCCATTTGGACTCACTAATGCACCAACCACTTTTATGTGCTTGATAAATAGTTTTCTTAGTCATTTCCTTGATAAATTTTTCATCATATTTATAGACGATATTATGGTTTGCTCAAAAAAATAAAGAAGAACACGGTCATCATTTGCATATTGTTCTTCAAACACTTACAGAGAATAAGTTGTATGTTAAGTTTAGCAATTACTTATTTTACCAAAAACAAATTTAACATTTGGGACACGTAGTTTCTGAAGAACAAATATTGTGGATCCAGAAGATGTACCTAAAGATGTAGTTGATATTATGTCATTATGGGAATTATAGGTTATTACAGAAGATTTATAAAAGGGTTCTCTAAGTTGGCATATCCAATTAATTCCTTGCAAAAGAAGGGGACAAAATGTGAATGGAGTTAGAAGTATCAGGATGGTTTAGAGAAACTAAAGCAGATGTTAATTACTGCTCCAATCCTAAAACTAGCTAACCCTAATAAAGATTTTGTTGTATGTATAGATGCTCGTAAAGAAGAATTGGGAGGTGTCTTAATGCAAGAAAGTTATGTAACCAGTTATGAATATAGGAAGCTAAAGGATCAGAAAGAGAATTATGCCACACATGTTTTAAAGCTAGTAGACATCATACATGTTCTAAAAATGTGGAGACATTACCTCGTGGGAAGAAGCTTTCAACTGAACAGAAACAATGTTAGGCTTAAATAAATTTTTGACCAACCAAACCTAAATGTCAGGCAAGCTAGATGGTTGGCATTCCTTAGTGAATATGTTTTTGATATGTACACATTAAAGGAAAATAATAATAATAAATGTTGATGACTTGAGCAGAAAATTAAATCAGATCTACACCATTTCATCAACCAGTTGGCAAAAAAACTTGATTGAAAACATAAGAACAACAACAAATTTTGATGAAGAATACATGCAAATTACATAACTAAATAAATAAATTAAAAAAAAAAATAAATAAAAATAAATAAATAAATTGTAGAAAATTGACCTGGTAGATGAAAAAGAACTTGATATTTCAGTAAATAGTGAATATTTATTGATTGACAAAGACAAAATTTACTTGCCTAATGATCCAGAACTAAAAAAAATTGTCTTAGATTAATTGCACACGAAACCAACTACTAGCCATCCTAGATATCAAAATCTAATAACCATGTTAAGGAAGGAATTTTATTGGCCTATCATGAAAATAGAAATAGCATAGTATGTGGCTAAGTGCTTAGAGTGTCAACAAGTGAAGGCTTCACATTAACACCCAACAAGGATATTGCGACCTATACCTATTCCCTGATGGAAATGGGAAACAATATCTATGTAATTCATTACCAGATTGCCAAAAACTAGGAAGCAACATGAATCTATAATGGTAGTAGTAGATAAACTCAACAAAGTTGCATATTTTATTGATGTTAAATCTACCTTTAAATATATTAATATAGCAAAAATATTTGTAAAGGAGATATTTAGATTCCGTGGTATGCCCAAAACTGTGATTTCATACTGCGATGCCAAGTTCACTTCAAAATTATGGAAGGTATTATTTTAAGGTATGGGGACAAAGTTAAATTTTAGCGCAACCTATCATCCTCAGACCAATGGTCAAACAGAAAGAACCAATTAGATCTTAGAAGACATGTTAATAATGTATGTCATGGATAGGCCAACTCAATTGGAAGATTGTCTTCACTTAGTTGAGTTTGGTTATAATAATGGATATCGAACTTCTTTGGAGATGATCCCCTTTGAGGTGTTATATGGAAGAAGATGCAAAGTACCCCCAATTTGGGACCATTTTGAAGATCGGTTAGTGTTGGGACCAGATATGTTAAAGGAGATGGAAGAAGTGGTTAAACAAGTTAAGCATAAGCTAAAAATAGCTCAAGATTGACATAAGGGCTATGCACACTTAAAAAGAGTTTAGAAAAAATTAAGTGTTGGTGATCATGTATACTTAAATGCAAAACCAAAGAAAGGCACACTTAGACTTAGCAATTTTTCCAAGTTATCACCCAAATACTATGGGTCTTTTAAGGTGTTAGCCACAATTAGAATAGTTTCCTATCAGCTCCCTCTCCCAACAAATATAAAAGTTCATAATGTATTTTCATATATCCTTGCTAAAGAAATATTTACATGACTCAACTCATATAATTGATTGCGATGTTGTACAGGTAGAACCAAAGGGAGAATTCCTGGAAAAACCTCTACGTATTTTATGCCAACGGGTAGTCACGCTTTGGAATAGAGACATAACTCAAGTAAAAGTTCAATGGAATCATTTCAACCTAGAGGAGGCAACATGGGAGTCGAAGGATTCTTGCAAAGAAGCATATCCATTGACATTTTAGAAAGACTGGAATGGATTCCATAATTTATGAGTAGACACCGAGACAGTGTCAAATTCAAGTGGGTGAGGATGTGATATCCCCTGAATAGAAGCTTTTGTTATGAATTTGTATATATGGTTAAGTGTGATTGTGTCTTAACTTTAAGAGACTTATTTGGAAATCATTTATCTTGAAATTGTTGTTGAATTTATACCTCGATGAATGAGTTATGGCTACAAGTTAATTGTTTATATTGCTTACGACTGTTTAAGTTCTAGGAATTTAATCTAAATGATTAAATTATTAATGATCATGGAAGAAATTGGTCATTAACTTACCTAAATGACAGGAAGTTGTGTTGGAAAGTGGGGAACTGGAACTCATAAATGATCTAGTAACTACTTGCCACCAGTTGGGAGAGGTGGAGGTAGTTACTAACTACCAACTAAATGGTAGGGAGGGTAATCTAATTTTGTTCATCTAGCTGTAAGGAGAGGCACACAGAGCTAATCTCGTGTGAGGCAAGATAGAGGACAAAAGTAATACAGAAAAATAGCTTGTAATATTAGTGCTCGAGGGGTGGGGGGGGGACTTAATTGAATGGTGTCAAAGGTTGGGTAGTTGGTGAGCATTTGTAGCAGTTTCGAGGCTTAAACCTTTCAAGTCGGTGTCTTAAAATTTTCCTCTATGAACATTTTCTTATGAATTTTGGCATTTAAGAATATGTGAAATTAAATATGCATATATGTATGTTTCTAGCATTTAGAATAAAAAATGTTAGTATATCTAGTTTAATGAGAAGGCTTATGGCAATGCATAAATAAAAAATATATGTATAATAATTATGATGTACGAAAAAATAATATATGACATAATATACCATTTCTAGAGAAGGATAAGATTATATAAAGCATGAAAGAAATCCATGTAGTCATTTAATTAAGGCATAAATAATTCCAGGATTGTATATATAACAAGAAATATGCTCAAATAGGAAAATAGAACAAAATTTGATCTTCGAATATATATATCAGTCAGTAATGTTTTGGGCTAAAAACATCCATAATTAAATTACATATGCAAGCATGGGAACCTAATGGTTATAAACTTCCAAAGGAATTTGGAAGTAGAAATTAACAACAACAAGTCATAAAATTGTAACACATGACAGAGTCTAAAAGTTTTGTCTTGAACATAGGAACCTTGTGCAAGCAAGTAAATGTATAGGAACATTCAACCTAGTAAGGGCAGTTGAATGAAGCGTTCGAAACTTGAAACATTGAAGGAAAAATGAATTAACGGTTTTAAAGACGCAATACTTCTGTATGCACAAGGAAACAAGATGATATCATTAAAATTTATTAATAAAAAATAAAAAATAAAAAAATAAAAAATAAAAAATAAAATAAAAATAAATAAATAAAATAAAAATAAAAATTATATGTAGGAAAAAGAAGATAGTGAAATTGTAATATATTTACCTGAGTGAAGGATTAGACCTTGTGTTCTGCTAAAACCCTCTGCAAACACGATAATTATGCTTTAATAAAAGGCTTAGTAATCTCCTTAGTTTCAAAAATAGAACGATTAACTGATAAACTAACTTAAATACACTAAGTTAAACTCTTGCAAGCACAATTATATGACAAAGATACAAGAAGGAGAATGATCATAATCAAAAGAGGAATATGTTCACATTTTCTGATTAAATAGAAAAAGTATAATTTATATATGTAATTGGACTCAAAATAAAAAGTGATTCTTCCATCAATCATAAAAATACATATAAACAAATGAACTATAGAAATAGAAATAAACAAAACAAGTTGTAAAGGGAAAATCTGAAATACGAAAACTTACACGATTTATATATGTATATAATTTCCAAACCAAAAAGTTGTAGCTTAAAAATTATACTTTATATGCAAACGAAAAAAGATATAACTAGGATTGTATATGTGTTGCCTAAGTAAGTGACAAATTCAAAGCCACGATCCAAACATGATATAAAATTAAGGCCAAATGGTAAATAATTCAGAAGAACTTATGACCAAAGTACAAATGCTATCAAATCAAGTAAATCCTTGCATCCAAATGAGTACACAAATGTTAAGTTTGTTCGAAGAAAGGGTATGCACAATAAAAGGAACAATATATAACTTAATTTCAAGTAAAAATTTTGCATAAACAGAAAACTATAACCTCCAATTTAAAAACCCTTGAAATCGAGAAACAAACTCAAGGTATAAGCAACAAGAGTTGTAATCATTTGAACTAGACTTCCATGATGTTGGATTCATTTACAATCGAAGGAAGATGAGGAAAAAATTTTGGAAGTGAAATTGGTCTCAAAGTTTGCAGAGCTCCATCTAAAGACCTTCGAAATGATTGAATGACTTGCGTGAATGATGGCCAAAGGGTAGTCGTTAAAACTCAAAACAACCCTAATCAACCTATGTTGTTATTAGATCCCTACAATACTAGTGTAGCTTCTTTATTATTATTGTTAGTGTATTTATTTTTATTGTCAGTGTACCCACCATATTGTTATTGTTATGCCCCATAAAAGCCTACTGTTGTTATTGTTGTGTCCTTACATTATTACTGTTATGTAGGCTCTAATTATTTTATGACCCCTTAGACTCCTATATATAGAAAAGAGTCTAGTCATTTGTATCATTGAAAAATTGTCCATTTAGGTTATGTAAAGTAGGTTTGCCCCTCGAAGAGGCTAATTTTGAAGTCATGATCCATCTTTTTTATGATCTAGTTACATAACATTTGGTATCATAGCTTTGGATTCTAAGGTTTCGCTACTTCAAACAGGCCATATTGTAATTTTCGCAATAAAATTTTTTCTACGAAGCTTTAGAAGCTTAAATTGCAACCATGTGGATCTGAAATCTTGGTAAACTTCATGTAGAAATTTTAGATCTTGGTTATCTACATTTTCAGAGATATGGGCTGAAGAAGTTAGGGTTTTTTCATGCTCCATAATTAAGTCTTAAACAAATAACATAAGGAAAATCGTCATAAATTTATCTTCAGGCATCAAATTTGAATTTCGTAAAAAGTGATAGAAATTTCACATACAGTAGTTTCTCGTATATCAATTTCAGGGCTGAAAGCTTAAAGTATGACACATGGAATTATGTACTACTTCGCTCTACTAAACGAGTCCATAATCAGGACATCATGGGATATTTGTAATAACTTTATCTTGGCGAATCCACTTTTGGTTTGACTTGTGGCATTGGAAAGAAGATTCATAGGGCTACCATATAATAGAATTGCAGTCCTTGAATAGCCAAAATTACAACGATACAAGAATTTCAATAATGAGCTCCTAAAAAGCAAGAAAAAGGTGTGTATTTTTAAAAACAAATTGCATAACTTTTATTTGAAAAAACATCTTGAAGTGATTTAGGGCATAGTGAAGTATATATATAATTGTTTGATTCCCAAATTCCATGCAGGAAAAAAATTGACACGCTTAGTAAGCTACTAGAAAGCTCTATTATGACCCATGAAGAAGAGCAAGAAATGCAACATGATATATCAAAAATACGAGACCAAATGCAACAAATTTCACTCTCGCAAAGAGTAACCAAAAATGAAATGGAAGCTATGAAGAATGGTATAAAAGAAAACATGAAAGATTTGAAGGATGTCATAAATTTTAAGATGGAAGGTTTGAAGGATGGTTTAAAAACAAAAATGAAAAGGGACGTGGAAGTTTTGTAGGAAGGTTTGACAAAGTTGCTACAAGAAATGCTTCCTAGTGGTGACAAGGTACTCCATGAAAATCATGATGAGTATAAAAGGAATATGAATTTTGATTTTAGAGACTCCAATAGTGGGTTGAAGACTATCCACATTCCAAAGATTGATATGAGGAAGTTTGATGGCAAGGATTCGGTAACATGGATACTACAAATGGAGCAATTGTTTGAGCTACATAATGTGTTGAACACATAAAAGGTATGCATTGCATTTTATATTTAAAACAAATTCAATTTGTGTGGTATCGATGGATTTGTTCTCGTAAATAAATTGTCACTTGGAAAAATTTTGCGGAAGAATTTGTATCACATTACGAGGATACAAAGATCAATACCTTATTTAGCCATTTGATAAGTATAAAAAAAAGGGTTCAATGGCGAAGCACGTTAAGGACTTCCAAATATTGAATATCAAGGTAAATGATATTCTAGAGTAGCATAGGATTGATGTCTTCATAGGAAATTTAAAGAATAACATCCAACATGAGGTTCGCCTTTGGGAACCTGATTCATTGGAGAAGGCATTCAAGGTGTCAAGAAAAATTGAAAGCAAAATTATGGCAACAAGGAAGTCTACCACTCACAACTATAAAGAGGGAAGTGTTGTTTCTTCTAGCCTTCCAAAACCTACAAGTTTGACACCACAACAATTGGAGGAAAAAATTGCAAAAGGGCTTTGTTATAGTTGTGATAGCAAATACACTAGAGGTAATAATTGTGTTGAGAATAAATTGTTTTACATATATTGTGAAGAGGAGGAATAAAATGAACAAGAAACATCAAAAGAAGAGGATATACACCTATATCCAAACTAAGAGAAAGAAAAAATGAAAACGACCATTTCTTGTAATGCATTGGCGGTAATTACAACTCCTAAAACTCCCAAGATAGAAGAATATATCAAGAAGAAAAAGGTAATAATGTTTATTGAATTGGGTAGTGCCCATAATTTTATTCATTGTAAGATAGCCAGGGAATTAAATTGATTTTTATATCCAGCACTAGAGTGTCAAGTGATGGTTGCAAATGGAGGAACTATAAATTTCTCTGGAAAGTGCCATAATATCAAGCTAACCATGGGGGAATATGTATTAAATAGCTCATTACTTTCCATTTCAATGGGTGGTGCTAATGTTGTACTAGGAGTCCAATGGTTACAATCTTTGGGGATGATAGATTTTAATTTTCAAGAACTTTTCATGAATTTTTTTTGGGAAGGAAAGGAAATTGAATTAAGGGGTAACACAGTAAAACCAAGGAAGATAATTAGCTCTAATGGCATGACAAAGCTTTTAAAGAAAGAGTAACAAAGCATAATTGCAAAAATTATGCTCGATAGAGGTTCAAACATCGAAATCATTTATTTCTCTATATCTCCAAAAAGTCTTGGACAATCATTCTAAGATATTTGAGACTCCCAAAGGCCTCCCACCTATTTGTGATTATGATCATGCTATTCGCTTGATTCCAGGAAGTATTCATCCAAACATCATGCTTTACAGATATCACTATGCCCAAAAGAGTGAAATTTAATGTATGGTTGAAAACATGCCAGAGGTAGGTATAATTCAACCTAGTCAAAGTTCTTTCTCTACTCTAGTAGTATTGGTGCACAAGAAGGATGGATCATGGAATATGTGTCCGGATTATAGGAAGCTTAACAACCTCACTATTAAAGATAAATTTCCCATTCCAGTCATTGGTGAATTGTTGGATGAATTACATGGATCAATTTACTTCACCAAGTTAGATCTTCATTCAGGATATCATCAAATTAGAATGAAGACAGAAGACATTCTGAAAACAACATTTAGAACTCTTGAAGTTCATTATGAATTTTGGGTCATGCCTTTTGGCCTTACTAATGCACCTTCCACATTTCAAGGTTTGATGAATTCCATTTTCAAACCCTTCCCTAAAATAATTGTGTTAGTACTTTTTAATGGTATACTAATCTACAACAAGTCTTGGAAGGATCATGTTCAACATGTTGACAGGGTGCTCAAACTATTGGAGGAGAAGCAATTATATGCAAAAACCTCCAAATGCTTCTTTGGAGTAAAAAAGGTGGAATATTTGGGTCATATTGTATCTCATGATGGTGTTAAGGTAGACCCTAACAAAATTAAATCCATTAAGGAATGGAAAATCCCCACAACCATAAAGCATCTTCGAGGATTTCTCGGGTTGACAGGGTATTATCGCAAGTTTTTTAAGAGTTATGGGAGAATAGCAATGCTTCTAACATTATTACTAAAGAAAGATGCATTTTCTTGGACTCCAGAAGAAACTGAGGCCTTTGAACAACTTAAAGAGACAATGTGACACCAGATTTCACAAAAACCTTTATTGTGGAATGTGATGCATCGGGAAATGGAACTGGTGTTGTTTTAATGCAAGAAGGAAGACCCATTGATTTCGAAATTTGTCCAATCAAGGGAAAGTATTTAGACAACCCTATTTATGAGAAGGAAATGTTGGCAATACTACATGCACTAAAGAAATGGTGGCCTTACCTAATGGGAAGACACTTCAAGGTAAATACAGATCACGATAGCCTTAAATACTTTTTGGAAAAAATATTATCTTCAAAAGAACAACAAAAATGGGTCACCAAGATGTTGGGTTATGACTTTGAAATCATCTACAAATAAGGGAACCAAAATTTTGTTGCAGATGCACTCTCAAGAAAGGATGAGGATGTGGAATCATTTCTCGATGCCATTTCTATTATCCAACCTGATTGGATAACTAAAGCAAAGGATGAGTGGAAGAATGACAAAGAGGTGTGGACACTCATTCAAAAGTTGCAGAAAGATCCTAATACATCTTATATATTTATCTGTAAAAACGATTCATTATGGTACAAATATATCTTATTTATTTGTAATAATTCCCAACTCAAACAAAATATTCTTTTGGAATTGCACACCTCCCCCTTTAGAGGGCACTCAAGATTTTTAAAAACTTACCACAGGGTCAAGAAGGATTTTTTTGGGATGGCCTTAAATCTGATATTCAAAATTTTGTGGCGGAATGTTTGGTTTTCCAACAAAATAAAGTTGAGACAATTAAGACCTCGGGTTTGTTACAACCTTTGGCCATTCCAAGTCAACGTTGGGAGGAGGTTCCAATGAATTTTATCATAGGTTTACCCAAATTTGAAGGAAAGAATGTCATCATGGTGGTAGTTGATAGAATTACCAAGTATGCACACTTTTGTGCATTATCTCATCCATTTAAAGCTAGTACAATTGCTACTACATTTATGGAAATAATTCAAAAGCTACATGGAAACCCAAAGATGACTGTAAGTGACAGAGATCCAATTTTCACAGGAAATTTTTTACAGAGTTATTTTCTTTTCTGTGTACTCAATTAGCTCATAGCTCATCTTATCATCCTCAATCTTATGGGAAAACTAAGATAGTGAACAAATGTTTGGAAGGATATCTCTATTTATTTGTATCTGATAAAAAAATACAATGGTTCAAGTGGTTACCCCTGGTTAAATGACGGTATAACATTTCCTTCCATACTAGAGCAAAAATGACCCCATTTATGGCACTTTATGGATATCATCTGCCATCCATCACATCATATTTAAGGGAATATCACATTAAGCATCAACAAAAATCTCTCCAATTCTTAAAGGATAACCTCACTCTTGCGCAGAATCAAATGAATCAACAAGTCGATGAACATCGCAGTGAAAGAATTTTTGATGTAGGCGACTGGGTATTTTTAAGGCTACAACCATACAAACAAATGTCCCTCAAGAAATCTAAGAAGGTTACTAAATTATCACTCAAGTATTATGGTCCTTAAAAGGTGTTGCAAAAGATTGGTACTATGGCATACAAATTGGAGATGCCTACATCTTCCCGAGTACACCCAGTTTTCCATGTTTCATGATTAAAGAAGGTTATCAATGACAAGCTCCTAGTTCAAACAATATTGCCAAAACTTGATGAAGAAGGAAAAATCATATTGGAGGCTAAAGCAGTCACGGAAACAAGAACTCGATAACTACGAAATCAATCAATTTCAGAGTATCTCATTAAGTGGAAGAACTTACTTGTTGAAGATTCCATGTGGGAGGATGAGAATTTCATACAAAAGCATGCAAAACTACTCAAGCATTGAGGACAACACTTTTTTTGAAGGAGAGGGGCATGTTAGGTCCGTATAATACTAGTGTAGCCCCTTTATTGTTATTTTAAGTGTAACCCCATATTTTTATTGTTATGCCCCATATAAGCCCATTATTGTTATTGTTATGTCCTTACATTATTATTGTTATGTAGGCTCTAGTTATATTGTGACACCTTAGACTCCTATATATAGCAAGGAGGCCTAGTCATTTGTATCATTTAAGAATTGTTCATTTAGGTGATGTAAAGGAGGTTGTCCCACCAAAGAGGCTAATTTTGAAGTTGTTGATCTATCTTTTTTTGTGATATGGTTACATAACAGTTGTAGATTTTTCAAGGTTAGATCCTAGTCGTTGATATGAGGGTTGAGTTCATCATCGTGTCAACATAATCAACCAACATGTGGAGGCCAACATATTTTCTTTATGTTCATGAATAATATATATATATATATATATATATATATATATATATATATATATCCTCCCATACTCAGAGATCAGAGGTCAGGATTAAAACAATTTTCACCAAAGTTTGTTAAGCGGGTTGCCTACGCAAGTAAGGTTGAAGGTCAAATATGAGGATTAAACATATAACGCCATAATATGCCAAGTGGCCCGACTATGTGACTAAGTTTGTGTTCGACTTTGATTCCGCTATTTGGTCCCACCGTTGGTCGACCATCGGGTTTTATGGAGAACGATATATATAAAGCATGTATTGATACAACCACTTTGTGAAACTGATGTATCTAATTGAGAACACTAGACATATAATTTATTACCATAACTAGGAAAATAAAGTGATTCAACAATAAAATACAATATAGGAAGTAATAAAATAATGTGCAACAATGGATATATATATATATATATATATATATATATATATATATAAAGCCATTATATGAGGTGAAGTATAAAGGTTTGTAGTATAAGAATCGAAAGGACCAATGCATAAGACATAAAGCCATAATGGATATAAGACTCAATACTTTTAATCCAATAGATAGGATACAAGGGATATGATAAGTTGTATAGAAATGACACATTATCAAAGATATCATTGACATGTTATGAATGTACAAAGAGTACTAATATACCAAAAATTGAGGATGGGAAGTTTTACATATGAGAATAATAAGGTAGAGGATTATTTAAAATATGATCAATTATATACAATGTATATGTGATAATAAGTCCATAAGACGTAGCTAGAATGTTTGGATGCAAATATATAGTAAGAATGGAACCAAAAGAAAATAAGGTACTTAAATATCAAGTTTCAAAACATGATTATTTGCAAAAGGGATTTCTGAAGAATTTGTTACAAAATAAAGAAGCAGTCCTCAATGATTGCGTCATAAAGAAGAGCACAAAAGAAAAGTTTGTATGTACCTGTTTTACTTAAAAAATCAAGGTATAATCAGTGGTGTGTTACAAAATCTATCCAAGCACGATGCTATTTGGGTCTTACCACCGCAATGACTGTTTTAGGTGATTACTCTCTTAACTGTTCCCATATTGACCAACTTCATTTGTTGCATCAATTATTTGAATTGTTGGGAGTCTATGTCCAAGAAACTAATACCTCCATTTTTTTCCTCCAATGATGCCACCATGTTGAAGTCTCCTCCTAAAATCCATAACTTATCTTGGCGAAGCTCTTTGATGCCAACCAATTTTCTAAGAAATCATACCCTTTTGTTCACCATATTTGGCCCATATTATATTGTTATGCATCTTGTTTCTTTTGATCCTAGTTAATGGAATCTGATAGAGATTATCCTTGAGGTAGCCATCCAATCTGTAAATTCCACTTCGTTTGGATTCCATAAGTCAACAATCCCCCTAATTTCCCTACATCATCTAGTGTTATGGTTTTTCCATCTCCTCCAACAATGAGAGGTTATTGAGTCAGATTTATCATTGTCACATTCAGTCTCATGTAATGTTATTATTGTAAGGAATTCTCTATGGATTATCTCTTTGATAAGCCTTTGTTTTCCTCATCAGTCAAGGCCTCTTATATTCCATGAAATTATATTCATTAGGAAGGATACTTAGCAAAGGAAAACACCTTCGTTAAGAGAGCCACTTGTCCAAAATTGACAAGTGCATCCCCTATCTCCTATATTAACTCTTCTTTATTTTTCCTCTCTCTCTTTTTGTCTTTGAATATTTGAGTTTGGATGCCAAGACTTGTTAGAGATGAGCTTGATCCCTTTAAAGTCGTATTCGTTTTATTTTTTAGCAATAGATATTTTTGTTTAAACGTTTTTTAATGTTGATCTAGTATCTTTCTTGAGTCCTTAACTTTCCAATCTTCAAGAAGGTCTGAGAGTGTGATTCCATGCATATCCATGTCATTTATCCCATCAACAATTCCCTATTCCCTATACTTTCAACATATCGTTTTCCTCTATTGGTGCATTTTTTATGGATTCCTCTGACAATTTTCTCTTATGAGATTTCACCTCTAGTTTTCCATTTCCCTTCTCTTGATCCATTTCTCGAGGATGTACCTGGTCTAGATTTTACTACGCCTCTCTAGTAAATGCCTCTTATCAATTTTTGGACTAAATGGGCTCCTTTGATGTTGTGGCATTTTGTGCTTGAGGGTATTTTTTATGAGGTTGGAATTTTTAAAAACCTTCCTGATCTAATTTAGGTTGCTACTTCTTTGAGATTTAGGGGACAATCCCTGAAGAGTTGGCCATATTCATGGCACCTGTGACATCTGAATGATACATTATCATAATCCAAATGTTGTTTCCAAACTTCATCATGTTAGGATATTTCAATTGATTCCGATAATGGTAGAGAGATATTCATATACACACATATCCTTGCATATGAGGTGTAGCATCCTCACTTGGTCACTGTAGATATTTTCACAAAATCCCTCATCACATTTCCAATACCTTCTAAGATTTCCTCCTCCCAAAATTATTTTCTAAAATAGAATATGTGAACCCAAATTGGGTCTACTACGAAATTTTTCTTTTTTGGGTTGGACCTTTTTTGCCATAATTCATGAATAACCTCGCATTATTGAAAAAGTACAATACGTTCTCGAATACCTTATTTTTGTCTTCTAGATTTGCAAAAATCACTATTAAGAAATTCTTTGCTCCCAACTTGACATCAATGTGTCCCTTCAACTACCATTTTTGTTGGATCCATCCAACCAATGCTCTCTTTGTTGGCTAAATGTCGATGAACTTGCATATTAAGGTGTGACCATTCACATTATAGATGTAGCTCTCAAGTTTGTTCTATTTTATTTCGTATTATGAATCCTTAGCATACAATTTTTCCAATTCACTCTCAATCAAGGATTGTCTTTGTTTGTGTCTGCATGACTTTTGTCAGGAGCCAATCAATGGGGTGCTTTCATTTAACAATTCGAACTAAAACCTCCATCCCCTATGGCCACATTCTTGAAGGCACCCCCCCGGGGCACTTTCCATGGCTGCTCTCGCATTGTACCAAATGGATTAGCGCCAAACCATTGTAACATTAGATTTAAGGAAATTACTTATGCACAATGGCAGAATGAGGCCTTGCAAAAATCCCTAGCTCGCTTACTGTCTATTCAACAAGAGAACAACACACAATATTTTATACATTCATTTATAAAAAGTTTGTTTTAAAATTGTTTTATTCATATTTATCTTAGCTTTATTATTTTCTATATTAATTTTTAAATTAATTTTAAATTATTAATTTTTATATTTTATACAAATCGTAAATAACTCAATTTATTATGAAATTTGTGAAAGAAAGATTGGAAGTGTTTTTATAGTTATATGAAATTTATTTAAATTTTAAATTTATGAAATAGAAACACACACTTAAATATTCATAAAAAATATTTTTTTGTTAAAGTTAATTTTCTATTATTGCAAGGTCCACGAGGTCTTGGATAGACGGTGATCGGGTGCTCTGTTAAGGCACTCCTCGATGTGAAGTCACCGATTCAATTCTCCGCCCCGATCGAGGTGATATATTAGACATGTTGAAGATGTAGTCCTACCAAGATTACAAACAAAAAAGTTTCTATTACTGCAAGAAATTTATAGATCTTTCAAAGACTTATTTGTTAGTGGTCCACCATAAGGAAAACCAATCCACTCACAAAACAACAGGGAATCAATTCCAAATTAAACTTTGAGTCTGAACTAGAGTTTTAAGAGCATGAAAGGTATCAAAAGGATTGTAATATATATGGAATTGTACACAAGAATGGAAACAAAATGATTAAGGACTTGATTTCCCAAACTAACATTCCTATGTCTAACTAAACAAGCTAACTCAAAAAAACGTGAAACTAGAATCATGAGAAAGTTAAGAAGAGGTGGAGACATCCACCTCAATGGGGTCAGAGTTCCTTTGACTGCCACCACTTGATCTTGGAGCATGAGCTGATTGGTCTTTAATTTGCTTGAGATAAAGCTAAATTTATTTTTGATTTAAAACCACCTTTTCCAACATGGGACTAATTTCTTCTTTGGCATCATTCCTCTCCATTATTACCCTTCCCAAAAACATATTCAACCTCTAATATAAGTAATTTGTCAGCAAATATTAGTTTTTCCTGCCCTAGGTTTACCCCTCGAGTTGGGAACCCAATTGGTGACATCCATTAACACCTTGGAGTTTGAAAGGCAAGCACACTCCATTTCGATATCTACCCCGAACTCATCAAGTACCCCCTAGATTGGTTCTATAATTCGTGGTTGGAAGGTATGTATAGAGGTATCAATGCTCAAACGAGCACATAAACCTCCCAAAACTTATTTAATACCACTTCCCCTTTGACATCACACACATTGAAAAATCATTATCGCATTCATAAGATACAAAACCAAAATCCCCCCTGGAGCAAGTGCTAAATACCAAAGAGTAGAAGAAGAGCAAGGGCAGGGATAACTTGCTCCTAGTTGCATAGAATATGTCTAGAGAGAATGAGCATGTAAGGAAACATCAGAGGAGGAGAAAGCAACAAAAAATCATAATAAACCACTAATAAAAAACCAAACCTCAACAGAGACTGGGAGAAATGAAGGTAAAGTACTAGGCCAACATCAAAAATGATGGTGTGTAAATCATGGCCACTACCATTTAGTTGATCCTTCATCCGAGCAACAATGTATGCATATGGAATAATACCTTAAATAATTTAATCCAATGCATGTCATAATACCCAAGGAGCATTCACATATTATTGTTCATATTGGATGGGTGGTGTGTATTTGTGCTCATTGCATTAGGTGGAAACGCCCTTAACACTTCCCACATCACCCAATTTCGGGATCGTGAAAATTATTATTACTATGTTAGATATATTTTTTATTCAGGTTGTACAAGGAATGAAATGAAAGGTGGGTAAGTAAATGAAACGCATAGAGAGAAATATAATATAAAGAACAGTGATATGTTGAAAACTCAACTTCTATTAATAAATGAAGCAGTTGAATATTGTAGAACACAAACTGGCTAGAATGTTGGTAGTTATCGCTAAATAGAGAGAGATGGTGGCAACGCACATTTGAAAAAGCTATTACAAGAGACCAAAAAAAATTCCTTTTCACCTAAAGAAAGAACCACGGAGTTCCAAACCCCTAACCCTAGAATATGAAAGTTAAAAGGTTTGCAAGCTTCGAGGTCGTTAGTCAGCACATAAACTTCCCAAGGGTGCAACTTTTGAATACAATATCAATTTGGGGTGCACAATAGCTAATTGGAAACAAATATATAAGGATTACAAATTTTTATTAGGGCCAAGGCATGCCATGGCAGTCTTGAGCCCCTCGAATTTCCAAAAACATCATTTAGGGCCTTAAAATGGTCTCAAAAGTTTGGGACTCAAAAATCATAGAAAAAATACCAAGGAGATAGAGAACCATTAAGATAGTGGAAGAAGTGGGTAGCCATTGATATATCATTCCTCCCCCCTTATGAAGTAATGGTCTCCATTGTGTCAAGTTCCCTCTCCAGATGAGAAAAATTTCACTGAATTTGGATCCTAGTAAGCCACTTGCCTTGGTGAAGTAGTTTCCCTACTTTGACAACCTGATAGAGTTGTGTGTGTTTCTAGTGGCTACCCTTTGTCTTAGTGTCCATGATTCGATCCATTATAGCTTATTAAATATAATCAAAACTGAGTTATGTGGGGGGGGATTGCTCAATTTCCTCTAACCTGTCCAACAGAGGTGGAAAATACGGTTGAAGAAATTCCACACTAAATACTGGGTGTAAGGCCAGGAAAGACAAAATACTTAATTCAATTTTATTTTCACCCACAAAATTTTTGATTGTGTAAGGTCCAAATCAGAGTGGTTTGAAATTTTTATGGGGGTTTGGGAGGTGACCTTTCTATAAATGTAACCATGCCTTATCACCACCCTGAAACTTGCATAGAACCAACACATGTCGTTGCTTGTACTTAGCATTGGCTAGTAGAAATACTTATAACGTGCTACTATATTTATCTCCACACCAAAGTGTCCTACTGCCCTATTTTAATGTGCCTCCTAGATTATATTGGCATAATCGCTTGAAGGAACATGAAGGTGGCCCAAAGATCACAATAGGCATCCTAGAGGATGAATTCTAGAATTGTTTTTCCGACAATTGACATTTGACATGTGACAGCAAAGTCAAAGTCATTGTTGTATAATCATAGCCACCCAGAGATCTTGTTCCCTCAACAATTAAGAACTATGGTTAGTGCCACAAGTGGGGGTCCACTGAGGCAATTTGCAACATGACTAATGCTACCCTTCTTATATTCTATGTTCAAGTGGAATTATTGTAGCTATGTGGATCATTTTTTTATGGCAACCATTATATAACTTCCCTTGTGTATGAATGATTTGCATAGGCATGTGATCAGTATGGATGATCATCTACTTCCCCATAACATAATTCTCCCATTGTCGACATTCCTGCATGATGGAGTACATCTCCTTATTATAAATGGGGTATCTCTAGATAGTATCGGAGTGTGTTTAACTATGATAGGCCATCAAATAACTTTACCAAGTGAGTACTACACCAATAGCATAGTCATAGGCATCTATCTCAATCTCAAATGGTGGTTGCAAGTTTGGCGGGGTAAGGACTAGTGCAGAGTAAAGGCGGTGTTTCATATCCTCGAATGATTTTTATTGTGACTTAGACTAGGGAAAATTTGCTTTTAATCCACCCTTGGTCACTTGACTTAAGGCCTAAGTGATGTTAAAATTAACCAAATATATACTAAATTTACTGAGAGGAAAATATTAATTTTATTGGAAACAACAAAACAACAACAACAACAACAACAACAAAAAATTATGAAATGTTTACCCCAAGAGAACCCAAACTTTGGGAAAAACCTAGTGGAATTACATTACTCCTGTGGCCAAAACCCAACCAATTTGGTCAAGTGAGTCATCATTGCTCACCTCCCTAGAAAATTACATTGAAATCTTCCAAACCTTTTAAAGGTTTTATTACATGCAATCCATAGGCACGAAACCATCAGCTCAAAACCACCAGAGGTGACCAAAAACATTGACTCTTTTACCAAGTCGATTTTTACCTTAAAATCCCCCCTTAAAACTTGACTTGGGGTTTCGTTGACCAAATCAAGCCAAACTACCCAAGTGAGTCAGCATTGCTCACCTCCAATGCTTACTCCCATCTAATTTTATATCCAAGGTATTTGTTTTTTTAGACAAGGAACAACAACCTCCTCGGGTATATGTAACAACCCGTAAGTCACATATACCAGAAAATCGTGACTTTTGCAAGGACCGAGGCTATGTCTATCCCTCTAGCTTGGTCATGACAAGAAATAGACAAACCTACCCCCCCACTGGTTTTGAACCGATGACCTCCCAAGAGAAATCATAAGTTCTTAACCATTGAGCCCACTCAGGTTGTCTTACCCAAGGTATTTGTTAACATGACGTGCCCCTTATCATGTAGGTCTAACACCATAATTTACTGACAATTTTCTAGGGGTACGCATGTCGTACCAAGTTTTATAGCAGTGTTCCCATTTACATGCAATTTAAAATTTTGACTCCATTATAAATAATGATATATTTTCTTTTTTTTATTGTTTTTAATTAGATGGCCATCTTCTCACCTTGTGGTCTAGATTTATGAAGGAACGAAATGAAATACAGGTATAAGCAGAAACACAGAGCTACAATGAAAACATAACTTCAATTCATTAATAACAAAGCACTGAAAACTATTTACATAGATAATGGAAATATACTAGCTCGAGCGATGGTATCTTATCTCTTATAAGAGATGAGGCGGCTACATGCCTTACAAACTTTGTTACAATGAGTCTTGAAGGCCTTTTTAATATTGAGAAATAAGGGAAAACCCTAAACATCCAAAAACCTAACCTTAAGAGATGAAATGCCAAAAGTATGTGGGCCTTGTTGAGGTTAGTTGGTACATCAACTTCTTGTGGTCGTAACTTTGAAATACGATATTTGTTTGACGCATATGATACCTCATTAGAAAGATATATTAGAGGACTACAACTTTCAACTGCAAACCCTTCTTGTGGGCTATAAGTTTTCCCATTTTCCAAAAAAAATGTCGTTTAGGGCCTTAAAATGACTCTGGAAGTTCAGGAACTGAAAAACTGCCAAAAATAGTAAACTCTGCTACAATTAAGGAAACAAAAAGATATGGTATTGGGGGTCCAAGTGGAATAGGTAGGTGGCCACAAATATACACCTACATTAGTCCTCCCCCCTTAGGAATCAATGGTCCCCATTGTGTTGAGTGCCTCCATGAGATGGGGAAACTTCTGTTAAACTTAGTTCGAGGTGAGCCACTTGCCTTGGTGCAAGAATGGGTCAGCTTTGACAACATGATATAGTTGGATATTTTTTTATCGAGTTTTCTTGATCTGTGTGTCCATCATCCGATCAATTGTGCCATGTTCCATGCAGTTTGGGTTGATATTTGTTGGTATTAGTTGTGCTACAATGTCTTATGTGTCCAACTATGGTGGGAAGTATGGCTGAAGGTGGTCCACATTAAACACGAGGTGCAGGACAAGGAATGGGGGAATTTTGAGCTCGAAATCATTGTCTCCCACAACCTTTGTGATGGTGTAAGTCCCGTATCAGAGTGGTCATAGCTTCTGATGGGCTTCAGCAAGGTGTTCCTTTTGTAAATGCAACTACACTTTATCGCCTGCCTGAAACTTATGCGGCACCCAATGTTGATAATGTCACTACTTGTACTTGGAATTGGACTTATCCAAGATGTCTTGTGCCTACTTGAAGATGCGCTTGATGTTTTCAATAAACCTATTTGCTTTATCAACCTCGGGTTGTACATATGTAGATTCGGTATGTGTGGTGGGACTGCGACCAATCGAGCTATGGAGAGCCCTGTTATAACTATGCTACACAAAAGGAAGGCTCTCATCCTAGGTTCGCAGATGTTTGGACTTGTACATGCGTAGTATGTGCACTATCATATTGTTGAAGACCTATGTCTGGCCATCAGTTTGGGGATGGAAGGCATTCGACTTCATGAGCTTGGTGTCTAATAATGTCCTGAGGCTCGACTAGAATATGCTCATGAACCCGTTATCCCAATCTGATATAATGGTGTGCGGAGTTCCCAAAATGTACCCACACTTGCTCAAATAAGATTTTTGCAGTGTCCTCTGTTGTGATACTCTTCTTGCAATTTGCAATATAGCCATCTTAGAAAATATTTCCATGAGTAAGCAAAGGAGTGTAAAGGACTTGCTTTTTTATGGTTGGTTTCGCGATGGCACATGTAGTATAACATTTGATATATTTATCAAAGTCATGTTAGAGTTTTGGCCAATAAAATTACTTCTGTAGTACGACCACATTTTTCTCCACACCAAAGTGTCCCGCTACCGACTGTAGTGGGCCTCCCAAATCAGCGTGGCACGCTCGCTTGAACACAAAGGTGGCCTAGGTAGCATAATAATCCGTCCTAGAGGTGGAAATTTAGAACTTGCTTGCCATTCACTGATATCTAGTATGTGGTGGAAAACTCTAGATCATTTTTGTACAGTTGCAAGCATCCAGAGGTCTCGTGACCATAAGAGTTGAGAATAGTAGTCAATGCTACAATTGGGGGGCGAATGAGGAAATTTGAAACATGATTGGTGTTTCCCTTCTTATGTGCAATGTTCAAGTGGAAATGTTGCATATATGTAAACCACTTCTAATGTCGATCATTCTACAACTTCCCTTGTGTCTATATAAAATAAGGGGTTAGTGATCTGTGTGGATAGTCGTCTCCTTCCCCATAATGAAATGTTTCCATTATCGACATGCCTGCATGATAAAATAAATCTCTTTAACATAGGTGGGGTATTTCTGAATTGTATTGGAAAGTGTCTCACTATGATGGGCCACTAGACACTCTTGTTGGGTGATAATTGCACCAATAGCATAGTCGAAGGCATTTATTTCAATTTCAAATGGTTGTTGCAGGTCTGGAAATGTGAGTACAAGTGGGAAGAAGAGGCAGTGCTTCAACTCAACGAATGCCTTTTGTTGGGAATCAGACTACGAAATGTTTTCTTTTGCTCTGCCCTTGGTAACCTGACTCAAAGGCCAAGTGATATGAGAGAATCCCAACACGAACCTCCGATAAAAATTGGAAAACACCCAATAAGCTACAAAGCTATGTTAGAGTGGTTGGGGTTGGCCAATCCTAAATGACTTGGATCTTAAGCGGATCCACATGCACACCTTGATCATTAATGATGTAGCCCATATATTGGATCTGGCTCATGCCAAAGGTGCATTTCTCCAAGTTGGCACATATTTTGTGTTGTCACAAGGTTTGAAGGACATGTCGAAAGTGTTGCAGGTGCTCTTCCCAACTCTTGTTGAAGATGAGGATGTTGTCCAAATATACAACCACGAACGAGTTGCTAAAGGGCCCAAGATGTCATCCTTCAGCCTCATAAAAGTTGCATGGGAATTTGTTAGCTCAAAAAGGCACAACCAACCAGTCGAAAAGGCCCTCCTTAGATTTGAAGGCAATCTTCCATACATCTGTGGGTTCTATTGGAATCTGGTGTTAGCTATACTTCAAATTGATCTTGCTGAAATACTTTCCCCCCTTGAGTTGGTAAAGAAGGTCATTAATCTGTGGGATTGGATACATGTCCTTGACATAGACTATTTTTAGCACCCGATAATCAACGCATAGGCTCCAGGTTCCATCATTCTTTTGTACAAGTAAAATATGGCTCCCACAAGGCGAGGAACTTGGTCGAATGTTCCCTTTTTGCAATAACTCCTAGATCTATCACTCGATTTCTTTATTTTCCATAATGAAGTTGCGATATATCGACCCAATCGGTAGAGGTGCTCTAGGAGTCAGATCGATCGAATGCTTGACCTGGCAGTGTAAAGGTACCCCTGTGAGTGAAGAGGAGATATCACTGTATTCTTCCATGACCTTATCCACAAGCTTCTGTTGCATGGGGGAACCCTTCTTAGGGGCGATGGATGTGGCCACTATCTTCCCCTTACTTTGAGAGTGAATTAGAAAGAAAAAAAAATTGTCGATCTAGAAGATGATCTCACTGCATTAGTTAGAAAAGATCAAAGAGATGGTAGTAGGCAAGGCTACGTCCAGTATCCTATATAAATTATTGCACAAAGTAATGCTAATAATGTGAGGCCTAGACTCATACACAACACGATAATTCCATAAGTATGGTTGTTCTAATAACACATCACAAACTTCAAGAGGAGAAACATCACACAATACCTCATCCGTGAAGGGCTTGATGTTATAGGGAAGGTGGCATTGTTGGCTGACATGAAGATCTCGTCTAGGTGGAGTCACCCGCTGGTGTACGGTTGCGAGTGTTGTGTGGTTTTTAGTCCCAACCACTTAACGACCTCTGCTGAAATGACATTATTTTAGCTCATGTTGTCGATAATGAACTGCAAAAGAGAACCCTTCACACACTCGCTGCCCCTCCTCCATATCTTCAGCCTCAGTCTTCTAGAGCTTGGTGGTGGAAAAAGTGGCACTAGGCTTTGCATCAATAATCTTCTTCCCCTTGTCGAGTTCTGGCTCAAAATCATAACATGCATCAGATTATGAGGCTTTTAGCTCAACCACCAATGACTACTTACCACAACACTCATTTGTGTTGTGAGTGGGGCTCTTGGGGAACTCACACCAAATTTCCTATGTTCTTTTTTGTCTTCGCGGTGCCATTCTTTGCTTACAGCTTCAACGGGTTGTCTTGGGTTGCTCCATCTTGGCTCTATCCTTTGTTCTATGGTTTGGGGGTGCTCTTTCCCTACTTCTAATTCACATATCTGGAGTTGCACTTCTTTTGTTTAAACTTTTGTTCAATCTTGGCAGCATATCAGTATGTTGCACCAAGCAAGGAGATGTCCAGGAACTCCATTTTTTCCTAAATTTATTTGTGCATACAACCATAATACTTGAGCACCAAATGTCGCTCAAAGTCTTCGATACCCAACTTTGTGCGTAGAGTATGAAAAATATTTGTGAACTCATGCACATCTTGGTCCCTTTACTATCCTAGTGTGGTCCATTTTATGTACTTGTCCTAATAGCGCCCCACGGGGTAATATTATTCCTTGACAACGTCTCAAAAAAAGTTCCAAGAGGGTGCGGCTATAAATACAGAGGGCTCCTAAGCCCTTTTCTCACAGTAAGTTTCCCACTAGTCCTTAACATGGGGGGCGACCTTGAGTAATGAAAAAGTAATATTTTCCCTATCAGAAAAACTATCGACCAAAAAATAACCTTTCAACATATTCAACCATTTGTCTACAACATATGCATATATTTGACCTTCAAATATAGGGATATCAAAGTTAAATTATACCTTGAAGGGGGGGGCAACTTCAAAGTGGCTGCACGATGAAGATGTGTCGCTTATGGGCATCCGTCGAAGGATATGGGAAATTTTTTCCATCATCACATTCCTTTGTCACTTGAGGGATTCTTTGAGCAACAATTTGATAGGATTCCCTGCTCCCTTTTCTTTCTTTTATTTCACTATGGGAGGTCGTTGGTGTTGGTGGAGATGGTCTTGCAAGGGATCAACTAGTTCAAGTCCCAACTCCTTCTACCCCGACCTCTTTGGGGACATGCACATAAAAATAGAGAAAGAGTAGACCACTATGATACCACTGATCCAAATTTATGAAGGAATGAAATGAAATAAAGATATAAGCAAAAACAAAAAGCTACAACGGAAACATAACTTCAATTCATTAATAACAAAGAATTGAAAATTATTTACATGCAGAATAGAAATAAACTAGCTCAGGCGATGGTAGCTTATCTCTGAGAAGAGATGTAGCGGCTACATGTCTTCTAAACGGTGTTACAATAAGGATCTAAGGCCTTTTTATTATTGGGAAATAAGGGAAAACCCTAAACATCCAAAAACCTAACCCTAAGAGATGAAGCGCCAAAACTTTGTGAGCCCTGTTGAGGTTAGTTGGTACATCAACTTTTTTGGGTTGTAAATTTGGTATACGATCTCCATTTGACATGTATGATGCCTCATTAGAAATATATATCTTAGGACTACAACTTTCGACGACAAACCCCAATCACAATTTATAGGTTTGCCCATTTTCCAAAAGAAACATCGTTTAGGGCCTCAAAACAGGTCTAGAAGTTCAAGACCTAAAAAATTTCAAAAATTAGTAAACTTTGCTACAATTAAGGAAACGAAAAGAAATAGTGTTGGGGGTCCAAGTGGAATAGGAGGGTGGCCACCAATATCCACCTGGATCACATTTCCATTAAAATATTCTCTTACCCTAACAATATTCTCCACATCATAGTCCATGTGGTTTCTTATATATAAACTGAGTCCACATGAATAGAATCCACAATTCTACCCTCTGAGAAATATGGACACTAAACTAGGAACCTAATACCACATTTAAGCACTTTGTCAAACAACTTGAGAGCATTTTCCAGCGCCCTGTATTTGATCAAATCCTATGTTCTAGTGATGGACATAAGGAAATGTGCCTGTTGTTGAGGGAGGTACTCTTACCCCTTCTCATCAACACCTTTCTTATAATTCTCCTCGACACCAACACGTGACTCTTCGCTTGCTTCAATTTTCACTCGAACTCAAGCTTCCACCTCACTTTGCAAAATTTCCTTGTGGTTAGGAAGCTTGTACTATAAGGACTAAATGTACTTAACATCAATAGTACATAAGATTTCATCTATTTGGCTATGTTGTTGTTCGATCTCCCTATAATACTCATAAATATTCCAAAGAGTAGTCAACTTCTCACTTTTGGTCCATCCTCCAGTCTTGATTTTGATGGTCCAGGCAATATTCATATATGTCATCCATCCTTTGGCTTTTATCCCTCACTGGAGTAAAGGAAACCCTTGTGGAATTTGTCACAATGGAAATGAAATTCCAAGAGTAAGAGAAATAAAATCTAAAAGGTGACTGAGATTCAACATAGGTACTTTTCATCGTGAGAATAGATGTAGCTCATAAAACCCACCATGCCATGCCCATTTATGTGACCTCAACTTATCTTCACTTCAAATTAAATTGGTGGCTTCTTTTGTCGGTCTATTAATATAATCTCCACATGTGGATCACTTTCAACTAATCCAAGGTCCCTAATGTTCGTGCTAGTCATAACCAAACATAGCCATATGACACCATAGATGAGCAACAAACCATGTGTTGTATACATGTGACTTTGTCGGCACAACCATTTCCCATTTTTCCACCTATCAGTGAAACTCATCCTAGAGGGATTTTTCCTCTGTCTCTAGCTCTCATTCTATGTTCCCTAATACTACACCATTATTAGTTTGTCTTGTCTTACCTAGTAGAGGAACACACTCCTCCCTCTTCATCACAACCAATCCTTCACTATCTTTATAACATCACGTAGAAAATTCCTATACCATAAACTTTTGGCGCCACCAATAACACTAATACCTTGCAGTGACTAGCTACCAACTTTTTGTCTGCAAGAGATTTCTTTGCAACATGTTTCTTCTGCATCGTTTTTTTTTTTGTAAGCAACTTGCTTGGCCTTTGAGATCATGCCACACCAGTTCTTCACAGAGCTCCAATTGCTTTTTATTTGACACCCATCACAACTTCAACAAGAAGAATCAAGCATTTGGGAGTGTTGTGTCCTTGCACCTAATTATTCGATCAACCATAGAGCTCTACATGCTCGCTATTTGCATGATCAGTGCCACCATCATCCTCGTCATCTTCTATAGCATCAATATTGTCATAATTAGCTTCAACAATTACCTCATTGCTTTCTTTATATTTTTCACTGGACCAAATAAATCCTTGGAAATAGAAGCATCCCTGTGAGACCAACTCTTAGCTCTGATACCATGTTAAAATTAACTAGAGAGATATTAAATTTAATGAGAGGACAAATTTAAATTTATTAACGGCAAGAAAACACAAAACATAAACAAAATGCACAATGTTTAACCTAGGAAAACTATAAATCTAGGGGAAAGCCTAGTGAAATTCCATTAGTCCATAACACATTTCAATGAAATCTTCAAAGCCCTTTAAAGACTTCATTACATGCAATCCACAGGCAAAAAAATATGGGCTTAAAACCACCATCGTTGACCAAACAACATTGACTCTTTTATTCAGTCAATTTTTACCTTGCAAGTGATATGAGAGAACCCCAATGCGAACCTTTGATAAAATTTAGCAAGGCCCAAGAAGCTACAAAAATTTGTTAGAGTTGTCAAGGTTGGTTGGGTCCACCTACAACCCATGTTCATCCACAATGTATCCCAAATATTGAATTCTCTTCATGCCAAATGGGATTTATATAGATTGGTATACAACTTGTGTTGTTGTAAGGTGCTCAAGACATGTTAAATGTGTTGCAAATGATTCACCTAGGTTCTGTTGAAGATCAGGATGTCATCCAAATATACCACCACAAAATATTTTGTGAACTACCATAGGATATCATCCATCATCCTCATGAACGTTGTTCGAGGATTAGTTAAGCCTAAAGGCATGGCCAAACACTCAAGAAGGCCTTCTTTAGATTTTAAAGTTGTATTCCATACTTCAATTTGTTCATTTGGAACCTAATGGTAGCCTAACTTCAAATAAATCTTACTAAAGAACTTGGCACCTTTAAGCTAGTAAAAAAAATTGCCAATCCTGGGGATCTGGTATATCTTCTTGACAATGCTTTTATTTAAGGCCCCGTAATCAATACAAGGTCTCCAAGTCCAATCCTTCTTTTGCACCAACACAATTGGACTCCCGCAAGGTGAGGGGCTTTGTTGAATGTGGCCTTTTTAGAAGAGCTCGTGAATCTAAAATTGTGTATCCTCATTATGAAAGAGCAAGCATCTATATATTGGGCCTTTAGTTATAGGAGCACTAGGTATTGATTCAACTGAGTGTTTGACCTAGTAGTGCAAAGGCATCTCCATGCGTGGAGTGGAGATTTTTTTTATGTATTTACATTCTTGTGTAGAAAGGCTCGGTGCTAAGGTTGTGGTGGTCGCAGTAGCCATCCTTTCACGTTACGATTGAACATGAAGAGGACAAACTTTACGATTTGAGAGATTACCTTTTGGCTCTTATTTGTTGAGATTAAGGAAATTAAAGTAGTTAGAACTACCTCTAGTACCATACAAAGTTGACCTCTGAGAGTGATAATGACACTACTAAGATGAGACTCATAAATAACATGATGTTTCCACATATAAGGTGGTCCTAAAAAAATGAGAAACTTCTTTTTTTTCAAGTGAGGCAACATCACACAACACCTCATCTTTGAAGGGCTTGATGGTGTAGTCTAAGAGACACTAGTAGTTGAGACAAATGTCTCTCCCATGGCCCAATAAACCAATGGTACATGGTTGGAGATGTAGCACTATTGAAGGATTCAATCTCCTCGCCTTATATCAAGTCCTTTTCGTTCTTGTTGTAAATGATGAAATGTAGTGGGGTCCCCTTCACCCACATCTCTATGGAATAGGAACTCCCCTTCTTCAGACTCCTTCATCTCTCCTGATTTGATATTTGTGGTCATGGTGGCACTAGGTTATGCATCGATGATTCACTTTCCATCATTCTTCTCTAAATGAGAATTACAACTAGTTAATATTTCCTTTTCTTTAAGCTTTTCCAACGTTGTTTCAAGCAACATTCATTAATGTTGTGCTAGGGGATTTTGTGGAATTCACATCACTTTCTAGTGTCCCTTTTTTACCATCCATTACCCTCTTTTGTTTGTGACATGGGATGGTTGTCTTGAGGTTGGCTCTCCTTTATTTATCCCTTATTCTATGAGTTTGGGCTACCTTTTATAGGCTTCTATTGCAATGGATTTGCAGACCCAACTCTTGCTTATTCCTTTGCATCATTTTTTACTCAAATTCAACAACATATCGATAAGCGGTTCCTAGTGAGGATATGTACAAGAAATATATTTTCATTTATAAATACATGTGTAGACCCATTGCAATACTTCAGAACCAAGTTCCGCTTAGAGTTTTTGATACCTAATTTTTAGCATAAGATATGGTAAATATTGGTGTTTTGTGGCGTTGTCTCGTCTCTCTTATGTCACATGGGTTGTCCATCTCATGCATTGGTCATCATAGTTCCCTATAGGGTATAATTCATCCTTAATGGTGTCTACAAGAGCTTCCCAAGTGGGTCCTACCTTAAATATTGCAAACTCATCTTCATTTTTCTTCTCCAAGTAACCTTCCCATGAATATTTGACACGGGGAAGGCCTTTTAGGAGTGCAAAGGTGATATTTTAATTTTCATTTTTTTTAATATAGTAATATTCCTCTAAAATATTTAACCATTTCTCCAAAGCATGTGCATCTATTTGTCATTAAAATATGGGGATATCAAAGTTAACTTGTGTTGAGCCCTAAAGATGTCCTTTCCTTTCACCAAATTTCACTCCATTCCATTTTTCCTTTATCAGTTATAGGCTTAAAAGATCAATAGGAATGATTAAAGTCACTTTAAGAATGCATACAATGACTCACTTATTATACTTTTGTGGTTTTGTTGTCGTAGTGATTTTTGATCAGACTTAGCTATAGAATGCAGCCATTGTGTAGCTAGTCGCATATTCCGCAGCCATCTTTATGTTCACACAGGTTACAGATGTCATTTGAGGGAAAAACGCATTTGGTTAAATTCCAGAACACTCCTACATCATTCCTTGCCCTCTACGAAGGTTGAGAAAAAATCTGCAAGTGGTTATGCACGTGGAGAAAACCAAAACTAAGAAGTAGACTTCTACAAGGATAAGGACTCTGCAGGTGTCTTCAGCAAAATACGAGTCCTCAATAGGAGTACTATTTCGATTTTGATTGTAAAAGACACCTATGCCTATTTCTCCTCAATGACAGTTATGTATTTGCTTATAAGAATAACTCGGTGAACCGAGAAACAGTTAGTTAGTGGATGTTTTGTTGTTAGTTCTCAAAGACTGTGATACTCTGTTTCTAAGTGTTTTTCCTTTAATAAAAGAAGTAAAGATTTAATGCATGATCTGAAGCAATTTTAAGGAGTTAAGGATTCGTGTGCCAATCTGATGGTAGAGGGCCCCTACTGTCCGAAAGGCTTTGTGCATATTTTCTAGATAAGTGACCTTTAGCTCTGTTTTGTTCTTAATCTAGGCAGTTTTTCTGAGCATCATGTTTTATGTTTACTTACATTGAATATTACAGTCAATCCTGTTCTCATGAACTGTTCCAATATATCACTAACACGTGAATGAGATGTAGTACTTCGGAGTTTAATTGCATTTTAGTTCAGTTCTGTTCATTGTATTTCAAGTTTTATTAGTTAATTGCATTCTAGTCCTATTAATTAGACTTAAAAGACCCTCATTATTTTACAAGTTGCTCTTGTTCTTAATCTCTTCTAACACATCATTATCATATGGACAAGAATTAGTTATATCATTTTGAGTTCTTGACTGTTCTGCAATTTCTCATAATTTTACAAACAACCTTTTTCCAAAGTTATTCCAAGAGATCTCTAACCCTTGAATGAGGCTTAATAGTAACATTTTGAGTTGCAGAATGGGTTAATTTTAGTGTCATAAGTTATTTTAGCATAGGGTTCCTTACTATGTTGCAGATAATCTTTTCTCAAAATGTTCCAACAAATTTCTAACAATGGATGAGATTTTCTCTGTGATATTTTAAGTTGTTGTTTACTAAAGAGAACCTCATTCCATCAAACTTATCCCTTTTCTAAAATTGTTCCAACATACCTCTAATGAATTGAATTGGACTGAGTTTAATGTTATGAGTTACTTTTCCTGTCAAGCTTTACAATCTGTGGATTAGCATTTTCTGTTCTTAGGTGCCATACATAGTTTAGAGTAGATTTTTCTCTGTTTTAGTGTGATCAATAACTTCTCTTTGCCAATAATTTAGTTCTTTTCCTCTTAACATAAAAACACAAAACCAAAAAAAAAAAAAAAAAACACTATAAAAACACTAAACACAACGAAGTAGGAAGAAGATACCTAGCCACATATAGTGCACTTAACTTCAACAGTTTACTAGCCCTGGTTGACAATTTATGACATCAATTTAGGAACACTAAGTTGAGTGAACAACTTGTACCTTGAACAATGTTGTACTTCCAAAATTGTCATTGGTTGAAGGTATTGTTAGCACCTTGTTTACATTCTCAAAAAAAAAAAAAATGATTGCAGAAATTCTCTGTCTTTATTCAATCTAGTTACTTTTCCATATGAAGGGAAAACTATGTTAAGCCATGTTAAGTAACTATGAGCTATAGAGCACATTAAATTTGTTGACAAAAGTGATCTTTTGAGGCTTGTGGTCATTAATGATCATTTAAACTGTTAAACCATGTTCACACCAAGTTTCGTAACCAAAAGCATTGTAGATTTCATTTTTCACTGGCACTGCAAAATCATTTTCCAACACCTACATGATTTTTCTTGTTTTAGTCATTGTTTTAAAACACAATATCCAAACATATGGAGATGAATTTTGGAAAACCAAAAGAGGATTTTGAATGGAATGGACCAATTGACAAAAGATTCCCTCAATTCTCTAACAACTATCATGGTTTGAGAGATTCAAATGTATCTTTAAGGTCTATTTTTCCAAATTTTTTGAAATTTTGTTTCCTATAAAAATGCCAAGTCAACAACTGAAGGCCACCTCATCAATTGGACTTGAGCATCACCTATTGTCTCCTCCTTGATTTTTATTTATTTATTAACCTATAGATATATGAAGAGGTTTGAGATCCATTTTTTTTGGACCTTGAACAGTTTGTAAGTAGTTTATAAAGACTATCATTTCTCTAATGTACATGGTTGGGAATTTTTTGAAAAATCAGACCTTGTGTATACCTTTTGATATTAATATAATTTTTTGTAAACAATGTTACATGTGAAATTTCTAGAGATTCATGTGTGAAAGGTTTCCTCTCAATCCTCTACCGTTTTAATTTCTCATTAGCCACATATTTTGAACATTGATTCCTCAGTGTTTGAATAAAGCATTTATGAATTGTAATTCTTAGCAAATTCCCATATTCATGTTATTCAAATTACTCATGTGTTTTTTAGCTGAGATGTCATTTACAAAACTCATATGGTTTCTATGTTTTTTATGTTTACTCTCTATTGTCTTCTACCATATCTTGTTGATAATTTGTCTAAGAAACCTAAATATATCTTGCCTCTATTAAACTTGTTCATACAACCTATAGATAACATCTTTTGTGTCAAAGACTCCATGCCCAAAAGTCTTTTTCTCTTTTCTTTCCAAACCAATTTCATGTGCTACAAATTAAATCTGGCCAATGATCTTATTAACTTGCTGCTAAAGTGAGCTTGAGTGGTATAGTTAAGGAGAAATTTGTCTCGAGATTGAAGGGCCAACTTTCAATCTCAAAGCGGTATAAAGGTTTCCTCCGTGAGTTTCCTTCCACAACAAAGGAAAATTTCTAAGTGATAAAAGGTACCTTGATTGTTGTTGGAAGTCACTGAAGGATTTGGGAAAAATTGTTGATCGTTTCATTCCTTTGTCACGCAAGTGCTTCCTCAAGCAACAACTTGACAGGATCTCCTACTCTGTCATCTCTCCTTTCTTTCACCACGAGAGGCCACTTGGGTTGGTAAGAGTGATTGTTCTCAAGGGAAACTAGCTTGAGACCCATGTATTTGTACCCTGATCTCATTGGGGACATGCATCGAGAAATAACAAGGAACATATTACTCTGATACCAATAATTTGGGTTGTACAAGGAATGAAAGTAATGAAAGGAAATGAAATGAAATGAAACACACAAAGATAAATTTAACAGAAAGCACTGTGATATGGTGAAAACTTAACTTTTTTTTAATAAATAAAATAATAGAAGTATTGTAGAACACAAACTAGGTAGAATGGTGGTAGTCATCTTTAAATAAAGAGAGATGTTTGCTACATGCATTCGCCAAATCTATTATAAGAGCTTGAAAGAGGTGTTTTAACATAAACAATTAACCCTCTAGGTCCAAAGCCATAACCTTAAAAGATGAAACTCTAAAAGGTTTGTGGGCCTCGAAGTGGTTAGTTGGTACATCAACTTCTCAAAAGTGCAACTTTTGCATACAATATCCATTTGGGGCGTGCAATAGCTTGTTGGAAAAAACTATCAAAGGGCTACAACTATTAACAAAGACCAAGGTATGCATTGGCAACCACTCGCCTCTCAAATTTCCAAAAAACGTTATTCAGGGCGTCAAAATGGCCTCAGAAGTTTGATGCCCAAAAAAGCATGGAAAATTTGCTAAGAAAATACAGAATCATTCAAATAGTGGAAGAAAAGAGTGGCCACCTATATCCATTTGAGTCAATTTTAATCTTAAATTTTATTAAATATTAATATAATAATATTTTCATTTATATTAATAACTAATCAACACCATACTTTATCAAATAATCTAATTATGAATATGCATAAGTAACAAGTAATCTAATATGTTTTAAAAATAATTATATATTTTTATTTTACTTTTAAAATCCTTCATAAAAATACCAAAATGTTAAAATAAATTTGTGGAAGAGTTCATGAAGCATATATATATGTTTTGGATATTTAAAAAATATTAAAATAAAGATGCATTTATTTATATGTGATTACCAATTTGATTAATTTAAATTTGCATCCACTCCACGAGGTCGTGGATAGATGGTGATTGGGTACGTTGTTAAGGCACTCCTACATGTGAATTCACCGATTCAATTCCTCGTCTTATTCGGGTGTTATTCTTGGACATGACCATGATGTAGCCTCACCAATGCCGAACTTACAAACAAAAATTTTAAATTTGCGTCTAGGTTGCATCATAAATTCATATTTACATTAAAATTTTCCTTTTGACTGAGTTTTTTCTAATAAGCCAAGAGGCCCTTTTTTAATACAATATATCGATAAAATTACCATGTGGGTTTTGTTCCTATTTGTAAATATAAAATAATAATACTGAAAATCTAACACATTTTAGCTTGCATGTAACTACTAGAGAGGGGAATTATCACCTATATTAACAGGAGAGACATTTTGAGACTCCAAATTTAAATCAACTAAAGAAGGAGGAGAGGAGCTAACATAGTTTTCACAAGAAGAAGTAGATTGAGTGCCTTGCTGAGCTCAGATCTTCGGTTCTTCCATTTGTCTTCTAAGGTCATTGATTTCATCCTTCATTCTTTGCATTTAAATTATAAAAATATCCATAGTTGTAGTCCTTGTGATACTAGTTGGGCTTGATGAAATTGGAGAATAAACCTCTAGGTCCAAAACCATGACCCTAAAAGATGAAACTCTAAAAGGTTTGTGGGCCTCAAGGTGGTTATTTGGTACATCAACTTCCCAAAAGTGCAAATTTTGCATACAATATCCATTTGGGGCATGCAATAGCCCGTTGGAAAAAACTATCTAAGGACTACAACTATCGACAAATACTACGATATGCATTGGCAACCATTAGCCTCTTAAATTGCCAAAAAACATTGTTCGGGGCCTCAAAATGTCCTCAGAAGTTTGATGCCTAAAAAAAATGGAAAATTTGCTAAGAAAATACATAATCATTGAAATAGTGGAAGAAAAGAGTGGCCACCAATATCCATTTGAGTAAATTTAATCTTAAATTTTATTAAATATTAATATAATAATATTTTCATTTATATTAATTTATAGATTATAATAACTAATCAATACCATACTTTATCAAATAATCTAAATATGAATATACATAAGTAACCAATAATCTAATATGTTTTAAAAATAATAATATTTTTATTTTACTTTAAGAATCCTTCATAAAATACCAAAATGATGAAAGAAATTTGTGGAAGAGTGCCTCAAGCATATATATATATATATATATATATATATATATATATATATATATATAATGTTTTGGACGTTTAAAAATATTAAAATAGAGATCAATTTGCATCCACTCCACATGGTCTTGGATAGATGGTGATCGGGTACGTTGTTAAGGCACTCCTAGATCTTAAGTTATCGGTTCAATTCCTCGTCTTATTCCGATGATATTCTTGGACATGACCATGATGTAGCCTCACCACTGCCGAACTTACAAACAAAAAGTTTAAATTTGCGTCTAGGTTGCATCATAAATTCATATTTACATTAAAATTTTCCTTTTGACTGAGTTTTTTCTAATAAGGCAAGAGGCCCATTTTTAATACAATATATCGACAAAATTACCATGTGGGTTTTGTTCCTAGTTGTAAATATGAAATAATAATACTGAAATTCTCACATATTTTAGCTTACATGTAACTACTAGAGAGGGGAATTATCACCTAGATTAACAAGAGAGACATTTTGAGGCTCCAAATTTAAATCAACTAAAGAAGGAGGAGAGGAGCTAACATAGTTTGTAGAAGAAGAAGTAGATTGAGTGCCTTGCTGAGCTGGGATCTTCAATTCTTCCATTCGACTTCTAAGGTCATTGATTTCATCCTTGGTTCGTTGCATTTGTTGAATTTGACTTACTATAATATCCATAGTTGTAATCATTTGTGATACCAGTTGGGCTTGTTGAAGTTGGAGGTGCCCATCTCATTCTGCAAGTTTGAAATTTCTTCTAAATGCCTACAATGATTTCCTTTTTTCTTAGATTGTAATTGCTTTTCCATGTCCACCTGTTATGCAACGTTCATTTCCTCCCATCAAGAGGGACATGTAGACTTAAGATGCATCTTTAAGGAGCAAAGAAAAATGGGTTAGTTGAGGAGCGGGATCTAGAGGGGAAAGCACCACATGTCTACTGAGGGAGTTGATAGAACACTAAGGATGAGACAAAGAAGTAGGCCATAATAGGGGAGGACGACAATCAAAATGGGATGAAAATATTATCTTTTCCCCCTTCTTCCTATATAAATATGAACTAAGTTGCATTTGGACAAGGAAGATGCTAGTTCATGGAGTCAACGGAATTGATATGCTTTACAACAAATTCCATACTTGGGAGAGAATGATGCAAGGGGTAAGAATCTTGGTGTGAGAAGCACGAAACAAGTGTGAGAAGATGATTCCAAGTGGAGATAAGGTGGTTTCCAAATATGTCATTTGTCCACACAAGATGTTCCATCACCAAAATCCTTGATGGGACAATAAGCAAGTGCCAATCATTTAAGGGATTAGGGAATAGTGTCCCTTTTTGTTAATTCTATGGGTGCCTTTCTCATATTCAACAACTTTATTTTCTAGATCATCAACCCTTTTGTTGTTTTGTCTCAATACTTAAAGGGCTTGAAATTCCTTGATAGGGACCAAAGTCAAAAAAATCTGCTTCAAGATAAAATTGAGTCTAGATTCAAAGGGGGGAGAGTTGAAGTGGAAATGCCTGATTATTGTCTCTAAATCTCCCATCATGGTGATTTTGCTAATGTTTAGAGCAAAATTTTGTATGAATCCTTGGTAAAAAACATATGCTTCCACTTGGTTATTTGAGACTCATCCCAAGCTCCATGAAAAAGTTATTTCTTCTTGTCCTCCAAGGCACAGTAACACCCCCCGCATTTACCACCCCTATTTTATTGTTTTCATATGTAAATTTCTTTCTTTCTTTATTTTTTTTTTCTAATTTTTTTTTTGTAAGCTTGGTAGCACTACATATTCATCATGTCCAATATATCATCCCAATTGAGCGGGTAATTGAACCAATGACTTTACATCAAGGAGTGCCTTAACAATGCACCCAATCACCCTCTAAGCAAGACCCCGTGGACATTTTTCTTCTTCTATTAAATAACACACAAATATGTGTTATTTGATTGGCATTGATTTTTCCTCATTTAATTATTATTATTTTCCAAAGTAAAAATCTTAATTTTATTCAACGTGAGAATAAGGAACAAAATACATTCTACAGATGTTGTTAAGCACTCAATCATGCCAGCTTATTGACTAATAAAAGAAATAATCTATACAAAATTACATATTTTGTTAGGCCTGAGTGGCATAAAATTCACTTAGCCTCCCCGTTTTACCTTTATTTTTCTAAACTTTTCACCAAACTCCTTGGTTGGGAGTGGCGGTTACTATTTCTAGTTTATTGTCATCTTCCTTCAGGGGGGCTTCTTTGTCTGAGTTTGAGATCTCAGACACCTGAGATTTTTTTATGCCCCCATATTCCTTTTGTTAGGTCCCTATATTACTAGTATATTCCCTTATTGTTGTTAGTGTAGCCCCCTTATTGCTATTATTGTACCCCTGTAGTCCCCATATTGTTATTATTGTGCCCCATAAAAGCCCACTATTGTTTTTTCCCAAGGAAAAATCATAATTTTCATTAATTTTGAAAAGTATATGTTGTAGATGCCTTACATATGCATTTGGTGTGACTATGGTCACGAAGATATAGTTCATCAAAATTCCCCTTTGGGGTTTACATCAAAGTGTTGTACTAGCATAAATACCATAATTACATTATTTTAATCAGAGTATCAGGATCTTCATTCAGTGCTGTCAAAATTAGATCAATTGTTCTTCAATATCTGGATGTTCTATGAAAGGCCGGTGATAATAGCTGAAGTGTTGAGTGTCATTCTGCTCCTCTATGTGCCAAAGCCCCTTGTGTTGGATCGCTGCTTCCTTGGAAAGTTTGTCAGAAATGTTGTTGCGCTCCCTGTATATATGAGAGCAAGATATAGATGAGAATTGGTCTTTCAAACGCCAGATATCTTCCAAAATAGATTGTAGTGTGTGAACATGACAAAGTGCAGATTTTTTGAACCAGTTTATGATTATTTTAGAGTCTCCAAAAACTTGAATGTGCAAGACGTTGTGCTATAATGCAAACTATAGGAGATGGCAGAGAGTAATAAGCTCAGCAAAAATTTTTGTACCGGGTCCCAGACCCATTTTGATTCTATAGCAATGCTCATGAGAAAGGTGAAGTAAAGCACCGCCCCCGCATCCCATGGGGTGAGTAGATCCATCGAAGAAAGCCTAAGGCATGTTGAAATTGAATGATGTTTCAAGGAGGTCTGGGAGGCTCATCATTGGGGATGCTTGAGAAGTTAGATATAATTTTAGATGAAATCAAATGCTAGATTGGGGGACGATATTTAAAAATAGATGCATTCCTGGCCAACCAGATGCCCCAGCTGATAAGAAGTGGGAGGCATCTGACTTTTTTTGAAGAGGTTGAGTTCCACCAGTACTGCCATGCATCTTTTATGTTCAGGCCCTTCTGATTTAGATTGATACCCAGATCAGTAGTGATAGATGACCAGAGCGCAGCAGAAGATCTGCAATGCAGAAGGAGGTGGTCAATGGATTCAGAGTCATTTCGGCAAAGAGAGCACCAGGAGGGACCATGAATGGATCATTTAAGAAGATTATCCATGGTAGGTGTGATGTTGTTAAGTGTACACCACATAAAGAGTCTAGTGCGCAGAGGAGATTTAAGCTTCCAAATAAGGTGCCACCACCAATCCTGTCTTTGTGGGAGGTGATCCAGGTATATATGCAAATAACCTTCCTTTGGAGTATATATCCCAGTTTTAGTGGGGGTCCATATGATTTCATCATCTCTTGTACCAATTCGAATGTGACATTCCTCTAGAGCTGATGTATAGTTCTGCCACACACGATGCATATGGCCCGGAAGTCCGAGCTGGTTGGCAGACTTCCATCACTGTGAGAAGAGGGTCGTGGTCAGTGGCTCCGCTATCTGTGCAATATAACGAATGCCCTACCCAGATAGATGGTTGATAACAATAGGAGGGAGAGAGTGTGCATTCCCACTACCAGACCAGGGATCAATGTCGATGCGAGCTTGGTTCCCATATCTGATTCTCCAGGAAAGGTCATTTCTGATGTGTTGTAAAGATGTGTTGACCGCCTTCCAGATGGATGATATATTGCGATGACTCCAAGATGGCAACCAGATCCAATCAATGATGTTCATTGGCCAGATGTACTTCATATATACCACATGCATCCATATATTCTTAGATGTCATGATTGCCCATCCCATTTTTGCAACAAGGGCTTTTGCAAAGATGTCCATGTTTTTTATTCCCCGTCCACCCCATTTTTTGGGGAGTGCAATGCTATCCCATTTTTATCCATGCAAAAGTATGTCCCTCTCTATTGCCATTCCAAAGGAATCTGCTGCATAGTCGTTGAATGTGGGAGATGATGGCCCGAGGTATCCAAGCCAGTGACATCCAATACACCGGAGTGGCTTCCAACACAGATTTAAGAAGAGTTAGCCTGCCAACCCAAGATAACCATCTGTTGTGCCAGATGTTTATGCGTTTTTCCAATTTCGCAATAAGCCAATTCAAGTCTGCTATGCGATAGTCAGAGGGTTTTAGTCGAAAACCAATATATTTGAGTCCATCCTAAGCATTCAAGGAGGGAAAGGGAAATCTTTTAAGGGCATGTCCTCTTTCCTGGAGGGAGTGAAAAGCCCACTATTGTTATTGTTGTGCCCTTACATTATTATTGTTAGGTCGACTAGGATTATATTGTGACCCCATGGACTCCTATACATAGAAAGGAGGTTTTGTCATTTGTATCATCCAAGAATTGTTCATTTATGTGATGTAAAAGAGGTTTCCCCCTCGAAGTGGCTAATTTCTAAGGTGTTGATCTCTCTTTTCTTCTATTTTTGGAGCTAGTTTCGTAACATTTGGTATCAGAGCTTTGGATTCTAGGGTTTCTTTGCTTCAAACAGGTCATCGTGGCATTTTCCCTATAACTTTTTTTCTACGAAGGTTCATAAGCTAAAAAAAAAACATATTGCAAAGAAATCCTGAGGAACTTCATGTAAAAAATTCAGATCTTGGTTCGCAATATATTTAGAGATGTGATCTGTGGAAGTTGGGGTTTTTGCAGGCTCCCGAATTTAATCTCAAATAGGTGATCATGGGAAAATCATCATAACTCTCTCTCTCTCTAAGCATCAGATTGGAATTATGTAAAAAGTGGTTGAACGTACACGAAATATAGTTTCATGTGTATCAATTTCATAGCTGAAGGAGGAAAACAGTGACACATGGCAAGTCGTACAAGTTCGCTCTACTGAACCAATCCATAATTAAGTCATTGTGGGAGATTGGGCATAAATTTGCCTTGAAGAATCCAAATCAGGTCGGACCCATGGCATTGGAAAGAAGATTCAGAGTGCTACTAAAGGACCGAAGATAAAATCTTGGGGATCAGAAATCATAGAGATACATCAATTTCAATATCGAGCTCCTCAAAAGCAATAAAAAGGTGTGTATGTTTTTTTTTTTAATTGCATAAGTCATGTTTGAAAAATTAGTTTGAAGTGATTCTAAGGGCATATTGAAGTACAGGTATCAGTATTGGGTTCTAAAATGGCCCCTAAAAATAATTCAATGCCCATTAAGCCCTCAGACGGCTCTAATATGACTCATGAATAGGAAGAAGTGCCAACATGATATATAAAAATTACAAGACCAAGTGCAACAAATTTTGCTCTCACAAAGAGTAACAAAAAATGAAATGGAAGGTAAGATGGATGGTTTGAAGAAAGTCATGGAAGCTAAGATGGATGGTTTGAAAAAATGCATGGAAGCTAAGATGGATGGTTTGAAGAATGGCATGGAAGCTAATATGGATGACATGGAAACTAAGATGAATGGCATGGAAGCTAAGATGGATGACATGGAAGCTAAGATCGATGAAAAAATGAAATGCAACATGGAAGACATGAAGAATGATCTAAAAGCAGACATGGAAGGTTCGAAGGAAGGTTTGACAAAGTTGATACAATAAATGATTCCTAATGGCGAAAAGGTAGTAGAGGAAAATCATGATTAGAAAAAAATAAATGTTAATCATGATTTCATAAACTCTAATATTGGATTGAAGACCCACCATATTCCAAAGGTCGATATGAGTAATTTTGATGACAAGGATCTCGTAACATGGATACTACAGATGGAGCAATATTTTGATCTCCATAATGTGAAAAACACAGAAAAGGTACACATTGCAACTTTATATTTAGAACAAAATACATTTGTATGGTATCGATGGCTTTGCTCTCGTAAAAAAATTTTCACTTGGTCAATTTTTACGAAGGAAATGATAGCACATTATGAGGATAAAAAGAGCAACACCTTCTTTATCCAACTGATAAATCTCAAACAAAAGGGTTCAGTGGTGGAGTACATTGAGGACTTCCAAAAATTGAATATAAGGGTAACTGGTATTCCAGAGGAATACGGGATTGATGTCTTCATAGGGATTTTAAAGGATAACATCCAACATGAGGTTTGCCTTTGGGAACCTGATTCATTGGAGAAGGCATTTAGGTTGGAAAGAAAAATTGAAAGTAAAATTATGGCGACAAGAAAGCCTACCACTCACATCTATAAAGATGGAAGTGTTGCTACTCCTAAACATCCACAACTTACAAGGTTGACACCACAACAATTGGAAGAGAAAAGAGGAAAAGGGCTTTGCTACAGTTGTGATAGCAAATACACTAAAGGTCATAAGTGTTCTGAGAATAAATTATTTTACATTGATTGTGAAGAGGAGGAAGAAACTTCAAAAGAAGAGGATATACACCAGAAACCAACCCTAGAGAAAGAAGAAATGAGTCAGACCATATCATGTAATGCATTGGCAGGAGTTACCACTTCTCAAACTCTCAAGATAGAAGGACATATCAAGAATAAAAATGTAATATTGTTGATTGATTCAGGTAGTACCCATAATTTTATTCATTGTAAGGTAACCAAGGAATTGAATTGCTTTCTATACCTAGCACCAGAGTGTCAAGTGATGGTTGCAAATGGAGGAACTATAAATTGCTCTGGAAAGTGGCATAATATCAAGCTAACCATGGGGGACTATGTATTGAATAGTCCAATGATTTCCATTCCAATGGGAGGTGTTTATGTTGTACTAGGAGTACAGTGGTTACAATATTTGGGGACGGTAGCTTTTAATTTTCAAGAACTTTTCTTTAAATTTTTATTTTATTTTTTTCAAAAGGAAAGAAAGTTGAACTACGGGGTATCACAAGGAAGCCAGAAAAGATAATAAGCTCTAATGTCATGAAAAATCTTTTTAAGAAAGAACAACAAGGTGTAATTTCACAATTATGCTCACTATAAGTTCTAACATCAAAATCATCTATTTCTCCAGATCTCCAAAATGCCTTGGAAAATCATTCCAAAGTGTTTGAACCTCCCAAAGGACTCCCACCTATTCATGATCATGATCATGCTATTCATTTGATTCCAGGAAGTTTTCCTCGAAACATTAGGCCTTACAGATATCCTTCTGTCTAAAAGAGAAAAATTGAACGTATGATTGCAAAAATGTTAGAGGCTGGTATAATTCAACCTAGTCAAAGTTCTTTCTCTACTCCAGTAGTATTGGTGCACAATAAGGATGGATAATGGTGCATGTGTCTGGATTATAGGGAGCTCAATAATCTCACTATTAAAGATAAATTTCCCATTCCTATGGTTGATGAATTATTGGATGAATTACATGGAGAAATTTATTTTACCAAGTTGGATCTCTGTTCAGGATATCATCAGATTAGAATGAAGACTGAAGATATTCCGAAAACATCATTTTGAACCCATGAGGGTCATTATGAATTTTTGGTCATGCCTTTTAGCCTTACCAATGCACCTTATACATTTCAAGGGTTGATGAATTCCATTTTCAAACCCTTACTTAGAAAATTTGTGTCAGTATTTTTTTATGATATACTAATATACAACAGGGCTTGGAAGGATCATGTTCAACATGTTGACAGGGTGCTCAAACTATTGGAGGAGAAAAAATTATATGCAAAAACCTCCAAATGTTTCTTTGGACTACAAGAGGTGGAATATTTGGGTCATATTGTATCTCAGGAGGGTGTTAAGGTATACCCTAACAAAATTGAATCCATTAAGGAATGGAAAGTCCCCACAACCATAAAGCAGTTGCGAGAATTTCTCGGGTTAACAGGGTATTATCGCAAGTTTGTTAAGAATTATGGGAGAATAACAGTACCTCTAACAACATTATTGAAGAAAGATGCATTTTCATGGGCTCCTGAAGCAACTAATGTCTTTGAACATCTTAAAGAGGCAATGTGCCAAGCACCAGTCTTAGCTATGCCAGACTTCAAAAAAACCTTTATTGTGAAATTTGATGCCTCAGAAAATGGAATTGGTGTTGTTTTAATGCAAGAAGGAACACCCATTTCATTTGAAAGTCATCTAATCAAAGGAAATCATTTACATAAATCTATTTATGAGAAGGAAATGTTGGCAATAATACATGCACTGAAGAAATGGCAACCTTACCTAATTGGAAAACACTTCAAGGTAAAAACAGATCATGATAGTCTTAAATACTTTTTGGAACAAAGACTATCTTCAGAAGAGCAGCAAAATGGGTCACAAAGATGTTGGGTTATGACTTTGAAATCATCTACAAAAAAGGGAAGCTAAAAGTTGTTGTAGATGCACTCTCAAGAAAGGACGAGGAGGTGGAAGCATTGCTTTGTGCCATTTCTATTATCCAATCAGATTGGATAACCGAAGCAAGGGAGGAATGGAAGAATGACCAAGAAGTGTGGACACTCATTCAAAAGTTGCAGCAAGATCCTAGTAAACGGATACATTTAGTTGGAAAAATGATTCTTTGTGGTACAAATATCGTTTATATATTTGTAAGAATTCCCAACTAAAAAAAATGATTCTTTTGGAATTGCACACCTCTCCCTTAGGAGGACACTCGGGATTTTTAAAAACTTAGCACAGGGTGAAGATTTTTTTATTTTTTGGGATGGCCTTAAAACTAATATTCATAAGTTTGTGGCGGAATGTTTGGTTTTCCAGCAAAATAAAGTTGAGACAACTAAGACCTCGAGTCTACTACAACCATTATCCATTCCAAGTCAACGTTGGGAGGAGGTTTCAATGGATTTTATCATAGGTTTACCTAAGTCTGAAGGAGAGAGTGTCATCATGGTGGTATTTGATAGACTTACCAAGTATGCACACTTTTGTGCATTATCTCATACATTTAAAGCAAGTACAGTTGCTACTACATTTATGGAAACAATTCAAAAGCTACATGGAAACCCAAAGATTATTGTAAGCGACAGAGATGCCATTTTCACTAGAAATTTTTGGTCGAAATTATTTTCATGTTTGGGTACTCAAATAGCTCATACCTCATCTTATCATCCTCAATCCGATGGGAAAACTGAGATATGAACAAATGTTTGGAAGGATATCTTCGATGTTTTGTATCTGATAAACAAACACAATGGATCAAGTGGTTACCTCTGGTCGAATGGTGGTATTGTAGAAATTTATTAATACTGATGTATTACTGGATTCTCCTGATATAAGAATATTTATCTTCCTGCTAAATAAAAAATCCTTCCACTATTAAACTTGCGGAAATTTAAAACTCAATTGCAAACACATGTGAATAAATTCAATTGCACATAACACAGTTGTTTAACGAGAAAGCTTAAAGCTAAAAACCCCAACTATCATATATTATGTATATCAATGGAATCATGTAATAATCTCATACAAGGCTTAGTACATCAAGCTCTCAGTATAATCAACAATCATTACACACTGTCATGCAGAAATTTGCATCTTTATGCACCAATTTCTTGCCTCCTGACAACATGCCTCCACTGCGCAACCCTTGCTGAAGAAGACCTCTGAATGAATTCGAATTTGCCTTGCCTTGACCGCGCAATCCTAATTGGCAACTCCAATGTGTGTTAGATGCATTGAATGCATCACTATAGTCACAACGAATAGTCCATCTCACCCTTTCACCTATCTCTCCACTGGGTCTCCACTGGAACTGACATGCAAGTAGTTAACTATTATATTTGTTCAATTGTTAGTGAGTTATTAGTTGTGAATTAATTAACTAATTAATTCAATAAACTCTCACCAGTGTATCTTTCAGTTAGACTAGATACAACTAGTTCAAATGAGTTTAACTCACTTAACTGAGTTAAACTAAATAACAACTCCTGTAACTACTCTTCCAACTCTGTCATAACTTTGCCACTTCAGTTCTAACAGAGTCCTTCATGCATGAGCCACCAATAACCCTAAGAATTGCGTAATTCCTTCAGCCCACTGATTTTCCAAATCTGTTCACTGAAATAAAGTGCTCCAAGAGAATAAGTTGATGTTTATTGTCGGATTATTATTAAGGGTTAATAATAATCGACATGCACCTATTTTTAGATTGACGATCTATAAATAGACTTCGCCCAATATTCTAAAAATATAATCTCATCTATTTTCCACATTTGACCAACCATCTAAAAATAGCATCCTACAACTTATAGAATATGCTCACCATGTCTAAAAATAGACATACACCTAAAAATATCCTGCGGGCCCCACTTAGTGAAGGTGCTTACTTTTCACTAAGCTCATCATCTTGTTGAATCTCAACACTCCCTCTCAACAAGACAAGGATTATCCTTCACCCCGATTGTGCCTCTATGGTATTCTAATTTTCTCCTACCGAGAGCCTTCGTCAGAATATCTGCATCCTAATCTTCCGTAGGAATGTACTGAAGCAACATGATCTTCCGCTGCACACAATCTTTGATATGATGATACCGGATATCAATATGTTTAGATCTATCATGAAACACATGATTAATCGAGAGTTTAATGTAACTCTGATTATCACAGTGTATCACTGTAGGATCTAAATGTGAACCAAACAAACCGACCAGGATCTTCCTCATCCAGATAGCCTCACATGCAGCTTGACTTGCTGCCATGTATTTTGCTTCCGCTGAACTGAGTGCCACATATCTTTGTTTCCTGCTGTACCAAGAAATTGTTGTAGATCCGATACTAAAAACCCCTCCTGATGTGCTCTTTCTGTCCGTTGGGCTGCCTGCCCAATCTGCATCCGTGAAGCCATGCAACTTCACCTCATTCGTCTATCTGTACCATAAGCCATACTTAGATGTGCCCCTGAGATACCTTAGGACATGCTTGTTTGCCTTCCAAAAGAGCTTGGTAGGATTTAACCATCGCTTGTGAAAGTTGGTTCACCGCATAGCATATTTCTAGTCTTGTATTAACTAAATACATGAGAGAACCCACCAACTGTCGATAAACAGTGGCATCCACTACCTCCGCCGATGTAGCATCCTCTTTCCTCCAATTTCCTAGAATAGGAGTATCCATGGGCTTGCAGTCCTCCATGTGAAACTTACCAAGTATCTCCTGAGCATACTTGCCTTGAGACACAAACATTTCACCTTCTCACTGCCATATTTCCAATCCAAGGAAATAATGAAGGAGGCCCAAATCCTTCATCTCAAAATCCTTTGCAAGATCTGCCTTGCATGAGTGTATCAACTTCTCATCACCCGTTAGTATTAAATCATCGACATAAAGAACAATGATTAAAAGCTTACCCTCCACCACAATTGGTACAGGTTTGCATCTGCCTCACTCTTGGTGAAGCCAAGTCCAGTGAAATAGTTGTCGATCCGTGTGTACCAAGCACGTGGTGCTTGCTTCAGCCCATACAACACTCTTTTGAGTCTGTACACATGCGACTCGCTGTTGAAGATCTCAAATCCTTTAGGCTGCTCAATTTACACCTCTTCCTCAATGATCCCATTAATGAATGTAGTATTCACATCCATCTGATGAATGTGCCAACCCATCTACGCTGAGAAAGCAAGGATGGTCCTTATATAATAATACCCTGCGACAGGTGCAAAGGTTTCTTCATAATCAATCTCCTCAATCTGTGAGAAGCCTCGAGAAACAAATCTTTCCTTATACTTCTTAATGCTCCCATCAACAGCTTGCTTTACCTTGTAGATCCATTTCGAATCTACCACTTATTTACCCATCGGCCTTGGAACAATCTCCCAAGCATTGTTTCTGACAATGGAGTCATAATTCTCAACCATGGCATCTACTCATGTGGGCTCATGCCCTGCTTCTTCAAAAGAAGATGTCTATGTCACGATACACTTGCTCATAAGAGCCATGTATACAGTAAATCGGTCAGGTGACTGTCTCTATCTACGCTGTGATGTAGGGACTCCTACATTCTCTGCCGCATCAAGCTTTAGTCTCTCAGCTTATGTGGTACACTTTCTGCCAGATCTAATGTTTGGTTCTGCATGAGTGGACTCCTCCACTCCATGAATCTCCTCCTGTGGTTGATCCACATCTAGAGGCTCATCTTTAGGAACAAGAAGTTCCTCCTCTGCATGCAAGTGTAGCTCCCTCTCAAGCGACAACTTCATGGCTTTCACCTCATTGAATTTTATATCCCGTCACACCACAGTCATTCGACTGTTTGGAAAATACACACGATAATTATGGGGTGTTTCTGTGTACGCCACACATATCCCAACTTCTGCAGCCGGCTACAGCTTCTTCCTGGCGTCCTTTGTCACATGAATGTAAATAGATGAGCCAAAAATCTTCAAATGAGAAATATCAGGCTTCTTACCAGTAAAATCTTTTTCAGGCGTACTCATGCCAAGTACTCTATGAGGACAACGGTTTTGCACATAAACCGCAGTGTTGCATGCTTCTTCTCACAAGTGCATCGGTAGGCCCTGGTCATGTAGCATAGCTCATGCAACACCCATGATTGTTCTGTTCTTCCTCTTCGCGATCCCATTCTATTGTGGGTTATGAGGCGCTATGAGTTCTCTTCAAATTCCTTCTTTGCTACAGAAGTCTTTGAATTCGTTCGAGATATATTCACCACCATTATCGCTCCGTAGAGCCTTCACTTGCTTCCCCAACTCCTTCTCCACCAATTCTTTAAACTCACAGAACTTTGAGAATGTTTCTCTCTTCTTCTGCATGAAGAAGATCCAGCATCTACGAAAATAGTCATCATCAAATATAACATAATACTTGTGTTTTTTTGTTGAAGCAACCGAGAAAGGTCCACACACGTATGTGTGAATTCTCTCCAGGATCACCGAAGCACGATTATCCTTCTCATGAAAGGTGGTCTTCACAAACTTACCCATAGTACATCCTTTGCACTGATCTGACTGCACAAGAGTACCCTTGGGAAGTCCAGTAGAAATATACTGCAAAATCTTCAAGGTGCCATGGTGAAGATGGCCCAATCTCCTGTGCCATAATTCGCCCTCACCCCGGCTCACCACTTCTTCTGCTTTGCCCATCATTGCAGCGCAGCCATATACCTCTAGCTTGTATATATTCTTAACTCAAATCCCTATCCTCTTGGTTTGACCCGTTGCTTTATGTCGCAGGAAAGCTTTTCCCTCGTTGAAAACAACGTCATAACCTCTGTCTTCCAACATTGCGACCGAGACCAAGTTCTTCTTCAGACCTAGGACATGCATAACATCTTTCAACAGAAATGGTTTACCTGACTCCCTCTCAAAGGTAATGGTTCCAATGTCGGTCGCATTGTATCTACCATCGTCGCCCATCTCTATATGCATTTGGAGATCCTTCTCCTCCAAGTCACTAAACAATTCCTTGTCTCCCGTCATATGGAAAGACGCACCACTATCAAGATACCACACCGATCCCCTTGCGCTTGAAACTAAGCATGCGATCAAAGAGAAATCAAGTTCAAATTGCGAGGCTAAGGCCTCACCCGCTGCAGCTCCAGAAACCTTCTTGTTCTTCTTTTTCTATGGCCAGTTAGTAGCGAGATACCCATGTTCGTGACAGTGAAAACACTTCACTTTGTACAAATCCAACTTCTTTCCTTTAGCTTCAGATTTTGGATGGGATTTATTCCCCTCCCTTTCCTTGCTTTGGTAACCAAAGTGAAATTTTCTTCATCATAATTCTTTGATGAAGAGCCATCCCTGATACTTCGACTTATCTCCTCCTGCACAAGATCTGGCCAAATTCACTCCCAACCCGGCAGTTTCTCTCGTCCATTGACAGAGTCTTTGTAGCTATGCCAACTCTTCGGAAGCCCAAGGAGAGCCAAGCTCACCAATTCATCATCATCAACTGTAATCCTTACACTTCCCAGTTCATCCCTACATTGGACAAACTTCATGAGATATTTTGGAATACTATCGCCCTTCTCCATTTTTTTTTTTCTGAGCTTATCTTTCAGCGCCAACTTCCTCTGGTCGCTCCTGATTTGGAAAATATCTATCGAAGCCTTCCACATTGAAAATGGAGTGGCTTTCCCATGAAGGGTTGACACAATATGGTCCTTCACACCTTCCATCAGAATTCTTTTTGTCTTTGCTACCTTCTTTTTCCATGCGTCAAGTCCTGCAGCATCACTAGAAGCAGGCTTAGGAACATCGCTATTGATGAACTCCTTCAGTCCATTATCTTCAAGCACCACCTCCATCCTATCCTTCCGGGTTATGTAATTCGAGCTACCCTCAAGGGCATACTCCAATCACAACCCATTGAAATACATTGCAATGAATACTCAACTGTCGCACCAAGAAATTTCTACAGCAAATTCGAATTGTCCACTAGCACAAAACTCAGCACTTATTCACAATTGCAATCTCCGGTGATCAATATTGCTCTAATACCATGTAGAAATTTATTAATACTGATGTATTACCGGATTCTCCTGATCTAAAAATATTTATCTTCTTACTAAATACAAAATCCTTCCACTGTTAAACTTGCGGAAATTTAAAACTCAATTGCAAACACATGTGAATAAATTCAATCGCACATAACACAATTGTTTAACGGGAAAGCTTAAAGCTAAAAACCCCAACTATCATATATTATGTATATCAATGAAATCATGTAATAATCTCATACAAATCTTAGTACATCAAGCTCTCAGTACAATCAACAATCATTACACACTGTCATGCAAAAATTTGCATCTCTATGCACCAATTTCTTGCCTCTTGACAGTCTGCCTCCACTGTGCAATCCCTGCTGAAGAAGACCTCTGAATGAATTCGAATTGGCCTTGCCTTGACTGCACAATCCTCATTGGCAATTCCAATGTGTGTCAGATGCATTGAATGCATCATTATAGTCACAACGGATAGTACATCTCACCCTTTCAGCTATCTCTCCACTGGGTCTCCATTGGAACTGACATGCAAGTAGTTAACTGTTGTATTTTTTTAGTTTTTAGTGAGTTATTAGTTGTGAATTAATTAACTAATGAATTCACTAAACTTTCACTAGTGTATCTTTCAGTTAGACTAGATACAACTAGCTCAACTGAGTTTAACTCACTTAACTGAGTTAAACTAAATAACAACTCCTGTAACTACTCTTCCAACTCTGTCATAACTTTGCCACTTCAGTTCTAACTGAGTCCTTCATGCATGAGCCACCAATAACCCTAGGAATTGAGTAATTCCTTCAGCCCACTGATTTGCTAAATCTATTCACTAAAATAAAGTTATCCAAGAGAATAAGTTGATGTTTATTGTCAGATTATTATTAAGGGTTAATAATAATCGACATGCACCTATTTTTAGATGGACGATCTATAAATAGACTTCGCCCAATATTCTAAAAATAGTATTTCATATATTTTCCACATTTGATCAACCATCTACAAATAACATCCTGCAACTTATAGAATATGCTCACCATGTCTAAAAATAGACATACACCTAAAAATAGCCTGCGGGCCCCACTTAGCGAAGGTGTTTACTTCTCACTAAGCTCATCATCTTGTTGAATCTGAATAGGTATAACACTTCCTTCCATACTGAAACAAAAATGACCCCATTTATGGCACTTTATGAATATCATCCACCGTCTATCACATCATCTTTAAGAGAAAATTCTAAGGTTCAAGCAGTGGAAGATCACATCGAGCATCAACAACAAGTTCTCCAACTCTTAAATGATAACCTAATTTTGGCACAAAATCGAATGAAACAATAGGCAAATCAACATCGCAACAAAAGAAGTTTTGATGTAGGATATTGGGTATTTTTATGGCTACAACCATACAAACAAATGTCCCTCAAGCAAGCCAAGAAGGTTAATAAATTATTTCCAAATTACTATGGTCCTTACAAGGTATTGCAAAAGATTGGTACTATGGCATACAAATTGGAGCTTCCTGCTTCTTCTCGAGTGCACCTAGTTTTCCATTTTTCATGCTTAAAGAAGGTTATAGGTGACAAACTTACAGTTCAAACAATATTCCCATAACTTGATGAGGAAGGAAAAATCATATTGGAACCTAAAGCAGTCACGGAAACAAGAGCTCAACAACTACGAAATCGATCAATTTCAGAGTATCTCATAAAGTGGAAGAATTTACCCACTGAAGATTCCACATGGAAGGATGAGAATTTTATACAGAAGCATCCATAACTACTCAAGCATTGAGGACAACATTTTTTTGAAGGAGAGTGGCATGTTAGGTCCCTATATTACTAGTGTAGTCCCTTATTGTTGTTAGTGTAACATCCAAGAATTGGTCATTTACGTAATGTAAAGGAGGTTTCCCCCTCGAAGTGGTTGATTTCTAAAGCGTTGATATCTCTTTTCTTCTATTTTGGGAGTTGGTTTCATAACACCTTTTCGGTGGATGTTTCCTTTTTCTACTGCTCTGATACTATAATCTCTGTTGATTTAGTACCCTTCTGGATTTGAGTCATTGTTCCTGATTGATCCTTAAATCCTCCATTCATGGCCACCAATTTATGTCTATGCATATATATTTGGGTAATCTTCCATGGGCTCTTCTGATTTGTCTTCAGAAGTGTCAGAAAAATGCCAATCCCTTGGCTAGGAATCCTACCTTTTTTTTTAATTTTTTGGGGACTTTTTCACTAGTGGGCGGGTGTTCCATAGGTGGCCTGTTTGAAAACAGGCTTGGCACTTGAATGTCATGTTCTCATAATTTAAAACTTATGTCCACTGAAGTTTTTCATGTTTTAAAATAATACGATCATGTAGATTTTTGCTAAGGTCTATCTCTACGCATATTCTGGAAAATGTGAACATAACTTTTGTTGTTCTATTCATGTCCAATTTTTTTATTTGCACAGTGTATTTCCAATATACTATAGGACCTGATGGTGCCAAAAAGGAAGAGGGAGGTTTGGTAACCTCACCCATATCGACAACATTGTTACCAACATACTTGTAGCATCAAATTCTGGGAAGCATGGGGTAATGAAAATCCCAACTCGACCCAAAAACCATGGCCCATAATTTATAACTTTTTCCATATCTTGTTGTGTGTCAAATTTTACTATGAAGAACCCTTTAAAGCATAAGTAGAGATCACAAGTTTATATCCAAGAGGAAAACAACCACTGATATAATTCTTCGTCTATGCCAAAATGCATTAAATCAAAATATTAATGCCTTAGTTTGTAGGTCATCAAAATACGATTATACCTTTGGGGTTTTTACAACCATAGCTGGTACCTTGTCCATTTGTTCAATAATGTAATGTCCCGATTTTTTTTGGATTTGAGCAGCTACAACGACAATATTCCCTTTCACTGCATCCTTGAATGAGATCGATCCATTTGGGTTTCTATAATTTGTATTAGGGCTTTGAAGGCTGTAGCTCCATCCCACAAACTCAAATTTAACATTATGTTATAATCCCTTACGACACCATAACCTTTTAGTTGAAGGGAATCCTATCGCACTTTTCCTTCACATGACAAAATTTGGAGTGTTGTTGATATTCCCATATCACTTTGGATGCTTTACTTTAGATGTTTCACTAGATCTAAGCCCTGGATCCACCGAATTGATACCTTCCCATTTAACTTGTTGAATAAAAATTGCTATTTTTCTTTTTATATGTCTTTTTTTCCAAATTTGGAGCCAAAAGTCAGGGAGAATACCCATAGAAGGGAAGATCTGGAGATAATTTTGAGATTTATTAGTATCGAAGGCTAGATCTGAATGGTGTCTCAGATTTGTTGTATATTATTTCTTTAGAATTATATAAAAACTTTGATAAAGGAGCCTCTGTATGTAAGGAATCACATTTCGAAGGCCCAACATGATATTGTCTACATGAATCTTTGTCCAATCAAAGGAGTCCATATCCAGTGCATGCATGAGGTTGTAAGTCAACCCTGAAAGGATGACACTACCACACAAACCCTATGAAAAATCACCATCAAAGTTTGCAAATTCCACTGCCAATAACCAATATTTTCATTCTATATTGAATGGGATCCAATCACCAAAACTGATCAGAATACGAGTATGATCTATAGGAAAATGGACACATTCATCCATAAGAACCAATATCGATCTACCGCAAAGGTGAATCATATAAACATTTCACTCGTCGTTTCCTATATCTAAACAGAGTCCACATGAATAGAATCCACATTCTACGCTCCAAGAAATATGGACACTAAACTAGGCACCCAATACCATATCTAAGCACCTTGTCAAACAACTTGAGAGAATTTTCCAGCGGCCCATATTTCATCATATCATATGTTCTAGTGATTGACACAAGGAAATGTTCCTTTTGTCGAGGGAGGTACTCTCACCCCTTCTCATCAACATGTTTCTTATAATTCTCCTCAACACCAACATGTGCCTTCTCGCTTCAATTTTCACCCGAACTCAAGTTTCCACCTCACTTTGCAAAATTTCCTTGTGGTTAGGCAGCTTATACTCTAAGGAATAAATGTAATTATCATCAATAGTACATAATTTTTCATCTATTCAGCTATCTTGTTGTTCGATATCCCTATAATACTCATAAATCTTCCCAAGAGTACTCAACTTCTCACTTTTGGTCCATACTCCAATCTTGATTTTGTTGGTCTACGACATGTCCATATCCGACATCTATCCTTTGGCTTTTATCCCTCATTAGAGTAAAGGAAATCCTTGTGGAAGTTGTCGCGATGGAAAGGAAATGCCAAGAGTAAGATAAAGTAAATCTAAAAGGTGGCTGAGATTAAAAATAGGTACTTTTCATCATGAGAAGATATGTAATAGCTCGTAAAACCCACCATTCCACGCTCATTTCCATGACCTAATCTTCACTTCAAATTAAATTGGTGGCTTCTTTTGTCAGTCTATTAATATAATCTCCACATGTGTATCACTTTCAACTAATCCAAGTTCCCTAATGTTGGTGCTAGTCACAACCAAACATAGCCATATGATACAATAGATGAGCAACAAACCATATGTTGTATACATGTGATCTTGTCGGCACAACCATTTCCCATTTTTCCACTTGTCAATGAAACTCGTCCTAGAGAGATTTTGCCTTTGTATTTATCTCTCATTATATGTGCCTAATACTGCACCATTGTTGGTTTGTATGGTCTTACCTAGTAGAGGAACGCACTCCTTTGTATTCATCATAGTCAAGCCTTCACTATCTTTGGAACATCGCGTAGAAAATGCTTATACCATAAACTTTTGGCACCACCTATACCACTAATACCTTGCAAGTGACTAGCTTCCAACTTTTTCTCTGCAAGAGATTTCTTTGTAACACATTTCTTCTTCGTCGATCTTTTCTTTGTAAGTAACTTGCTTGGCCTTTGAGCTCATGGCACAACAGCTCTTCACGGAGCTCCAATTTCTTTTTATTTGACACACATCGCGACTTCAACAAGCAGACTTGGGATTTTGGGAGTCCTTTGTCCTTGCACCTAACTATTCGATCAACCATCAAGCTCTACATGCTCACTATTTGCATGATCAGTGCCACCATCATCCTCATCGTTTTCTATAACATCAACATTGTCATAATTGGCTTCAATAACAACCTCATTTCTTTCTTCATATTTTTCACCAGACCAAATAAATCCTTGGCAATAGAAGCATCCTTGTGAGGCCAACCATTTCCTCTGATACAATGTTAAAATTAACTAGAGAGATATTAAATTTATTGAAAGGAAAAAATTAAATTTATTAGCAGCAAGAAAAAACAAAACATAAACAAAATGTGCAATGTTTAACCTGGGAAAACTTTAACTCTAGGGAAAAACCCAATGGAATTCCATTAGTCCTGAACACATTACAATGAAATCTTCCAAGCCCTTTAAAGGCTTCATTACATGCAATCCATAGGCAAAAAATTATGGGCTTAAAACCACCACGGTTGACCAAACAACATTGACTCTCTTATTCAGTCAATTTTTACCTAGAAAGTGATATGAGAGAACCCCATTGTGAACCTTTGATAAAATTTAGCAAGGACCAATAAGCTACAAATCTCTATTAGAGTTGTCAAGGTTGGTTGGGTCCACATGCAGCCCATGTTCATCCACAATGTATCCCAAATATTGAATTCTCTTCATGCCAAATGAGCATTTCTAGAGATTGGCGTACAACTTGTGTTGTCGTAAGGTGCTCTGTAATATTCCCAAATTTTCACATGACATTTGGAATATTAGAGTTCTTAATTTTCTTAATGAATTAAGTAAATAAAAGGGTGGAGGGACCCATAATCCTCAAGATGAATAAATATCCACTTTTTATGTGTGAATGTGGATTAATTAAGACTAGATCTACATAAGGAGGTAGTGGAGCAACTACTAATGTGAATGGATTGGAGATCATGTCTCATTAATGAGATAGATCATGGAGGTTGATACAGTCAACTAAGATCTTGGAAGGAATCAAATAGAAGATCATGGAGCATTTATGATGAGATGATGGAGGAGTTGTGCAATTAATGCACACATGATGGACAGGGTGTACATTGCACCTAGACATGATGGATGACTTGGAGAGACAACGCAGTCAAACATGGAGGATCTTGTCCACATGCACAGAGCAGTTTGGATGAGGGCCAAGGCATGGGAAGGCTCAAAAACTATATAAAGGAGATGAAGGCAACAATAAAGGGAGGCTATTGAATATATATTTTGAGGTCTATTTAGATCTGGAATTGTCATGTGACATTCCATGCTTTCTTGGGTTGTTTAGCAAAGATTGCAAGTGTTGTTTATCACAGGGTGTTCCTGTTCGGGAATCCCTCCTCTTTCATTGAATGATCTCTTGGAAGAGGGTTGTACTCCATTCTACATCAGACATTGGTGCCATGATCCGGATTTATGCAGGAACGCAACAGAATAAACATATAAACATAAAGACAGAGATGCAGCGGAAATAACACTTCATTTCATTAATATCAAAGAACTGAAATTTGCTTACAGACGAAATGGAAATAAAACTAGCTAGGGCGCTGGTAGCTATCTCTGAGAAGAGATGTGGCGGCTACAGGCCTCTGAACTGTGTTACAATGAGGCTCGAGGGCCTATTTATCATTTAGAAACAATGGGAAATTCTAAACAGCCAAAACCCTAACCCTAGGAGATGAAGCGCCAAAACTATGGGCCCCGTTTGGGTAAATTGGTGTTTCAACTTCCCAGGGGCGTAACTTTGGCATACGATCTCCGTTTGACACGTACCATACCTCGTTAGAAAGATCTATCCGAGGACTACAAATTTGGAATGGGCAACATCAGTCCATGGACCCATGTTGCCCTCCGGTTTCCCAAAAAACGTCGTTTAGGGCATCAAAACGGCTCCAGAAGTTTAGGACCCGAAAAACTGCTAAAAATAGTAAACTGTGCCGAAACTGAAAAACTGAAATAGACAATGGTGGAGCCCCAAGTGGAATAGGCGGGTGACCACCAATATCCACCTGGATCATTCCTCCCCCCTTAGGAAGCAATGGTCCCCATTGCGTTAAGTTCCTCCCTGAGATGAGGAAATTTCTGCTGAACTTGGTCCCTGGTGAACCACTTTCCTTGGTGCAGGAGTTGGCCAGCTTTGACAACCCGATATAGTTGGATCTTCTGCTGGCGAGTTTTCTTGATTTGCATGTCCATGATGCAATCTGTGGTGGCCTGTTCCATGCAGTCTGGATTTAACTCAGTTGGTGTGAGTTGTTCTGCAATGTCCGAGGTGTCCAGTAGAGGTGGGAAGTAAGGACGAAGGAGATCCACATTGAAGACTGGGTGCAGACCAAGGAATGGTGGAATACTGAGCTCGAATGCATTGTTCCCTACAGCCTTGGTGATGGTGTACGACCCGTATCGGAGCGGGCGAAGCTTGCGGTGGGGTCCAGTGAGGCGCTCCTTCTGCAAATGTAGCCATACTTTGTCACCCACCTGGAAGTTGTGTGGCACCCGGTGTTGATCATAGCGTTGCTTGTACTTGGCATTGGCTCTGTCCAATATATCATGAACCTGTTGGCGGATGTGTTGAATGCGCTCGATGAAGCTACTGGCTTTGTCAACTTCAGACTGGACATGAGCTGAATTCGCCTGAGCAGCTGTAAATGGCATGGCTACGTCAATGGGGCATAGTGGCTGGAATCCCAAGCCCACCTGAAAGGGGCTATGGCCGATTGAACTATGGAGAGCTCGATTATAACTATGTTGTACATAAGGGAGGCTCTCGTCCCATGTGCGAGGATGCTTTGAATTGTACATGCGCAGAATGTGTACAATCATCTTCATGATCACCTCCATCGGGCTATCCAGTTTAGGGATGAAAGTCATGGGATCAAAGGGACTTTGTATCCAACACGTACTCCCGGGTCGGACCAAAATGTGCCCAGGAACCCATACTCATCTATGTAATAATCGTGATCCCAAAGTGAGAGACAGCCCTGTCAAAGAAGACAGAAAAGGCTTCACGTGATATTCTTCTGGCAGTCGCCATAATGCCATCTTCAGAATCGTCGACGACCACAAAACAGCAATGCTTCACGAGAGCAGTTCGACATGTAATCCATGGAGATGGATTCCCAAGGTGGACTAGGGGTAGGTAGAGGAGTATATAGGCCTTGCTTCTTGATGGTCGGTTTGGCAATGGCACAAGCAGTGCAGGATCTGATGTGCTTCTCGACATCCTTTCGAAGGTTCGGCCAATAGAAATACTTCTGCAGGATTGCTACCGTTTTCTCGACCCCGAAATGCCCAAAATGCATCAATTTATGTGCTTCCTATATCATCTTAGCACGTTTCTCTTGAAGGAACAAAGGTGTCCCATGTGACATAAAAGTGCATCTTGGAGGTGAAAATTTGGAACTTCTGCCCCCCCAAGAGTGCCTTGTAAGTTTGGCCGAATTCTGGGTCACTCTCATAGAGAAGCGGCCAATCAAAAGTCTCGTGCCCACAAGAGTTGAGCACAGTGGTGAGCGCCACGATCGGTGGTCGGCTGAGGCAGTCTGCAATATGATTGGTGCTACCCTTCTTATACTTGATGTTCAAATGAAACTGTTGCAGATATGTAGACCACTTCTGATGGCGATCATTCTGCAACTTCCCTTGTGTCTGTATGAACTGCAGGGGCCTGTGGTCTGTGTGGATGATTGTTTCCTCCCCCAAAATGTAATGCTTCCATTGTCGACAAGCTTGCACAATGGAGTACATTTCTTTGTCATATGTGGGGTACTTGCGAACTGTGTCAGACAATGTCTCACTGTGAAATGCCACTGGATGTCCCTGTTGAGTAAGAACTGCCCCAATAGCATAGTCAGAGGCATCTGTCTCGATCTCAAATGGCTGTTGCAAGTCTGGTAAAGTGAGCACTCGGGCAGAACAGAGGCGGTTTTTCAGTTCTGTGAACGCCTTCTGTTGAGGTTCCGACCAAAAAAATTTTGCTCTCGCTCCTCCCTTGGTGACTTGACTCAAGGGCCAAGTGATATGAGAGAATCCTAACACGAACCTCCGGTAGAAATTAGCAAGACCCAGAAAACTGCGAAGCTCTGTTATAATGGTTGGGGCTGGCCAATCTCGAATGACTTGGATCTTGGCTAGATCTACATGCACCCCCCTTTCATCAATAATGTATCCCAGATATTGAACCTGGGTCATGCCAAAAGTGCACTTCTCCAAATTGGCACACAACTTGTGTTGTCGCAGTGTTTGGAGAACTTGTCAGATGTGGTGAAGGTGATCTTCCCAAGTCTGGCCAAAGATCAGAATGTCATCCAAGTATATCACTACAAATGAGTTGGTGAATGGCCGCAAGATGTCATCCATCATCCTCAGCATGGTGGCGAGAAGTTCATTGAACCCAGCAACACTCAGCCATTCGAAAGTTGGGCCTTCTTGGCTTTGAAGGCGCCTTCCACACATCTGAGGTCGAATTGGTACCGGTGATACCGTACTTCAAATGACTTTATTGAATATTTTGCACCTTGGAGTTGGTCCAGAAGGTCATCAATCCGTGGGATTGGGTACCTATTCCGGACAGTGATCTTGTTCAGCGCCCGATAGTCAATACAGAGTCTCCACGTCCCACCCTTCTTCTGTACCAACACGATCGGGCTCCCACAGGGCGATGAACTTGGTCTGATGTGACCTTTCTGCAACAGCTCCTGAATCTGCCTCTTGATTTCATCATTCTCCATAACAGAGCGCCGATAGATCGGTCCATTAGGTAGCGACGCACCGGGGGTCAGATCAATCGGGTGCTTGACCTGACAGTGCAGAGGAACCCCTGTGGGTGAGGTGAATATGTCCCCGTACTCCTCCACAACCTTATCCATTTGTTGTTGTTGTGCGGAGGAGCCCTGTCTAGAGGTCGTGGCCACAATCTTCTTCTTGCCCTGGGGGCGGATCATCAGGAAAACGAATTTCCTGGTTTGGGAAATGAGCTTACTACATTGTTTTGCAGTAACCAAAGAGATAGTCGTAGGAGGTGGTACCTCTGGTATCCCGTACAACTTATTTCCCAAAGTAATAATAACAGCACGAGGTCGAGACTCATACACAGCATGACGCTTCCACAAGTATGGTTGTCCTAATAATACATCAGAAACATCACTAGGAGCAACGTCACATAATACCTCATCCGTGAAGGGCTTGATGCTATAGGGAAGGCGAGACACCCATTGCACGCACAAAGATTCCGTTCTTGGTGAAGCCACCCGATGGTGTATGGAGGGCATGTACTGTGTCGCCACCGTCTGACGGCCGTCTACTTTCGAAACAGAGGTTCTTTGCTCCCATTGTCGATGCGGAACTGACGTGGAGCTCCTTTACCCACATCTCGGGAGGAAGACGTTCCTCCTCCTCCTGATCTTCCGGCTTCCTCCTTTTGGATCTTTGCGTGGCAAATGCGGGCGTTGGCCTCGTATCAACAACTGTTTCCTTTTCGTATTCCGCTTCTTTCTGTGTTCTCATTTCGGGAGTCGAGTGATGCATCCACTCGTGTTCCCTCATTCTCAACCACTAGCTACCATGGCCCGAGCATCACTAGGCGGGGAGGGAGTTTCCATGGAACTCACACCACTTTCCAGTGTTCTTCTTTGGCTTTGCGGTGTTGTTCTTTTCTTGTGGCTTTGATGAGTTGTCTTTAGCCACCATGCCTTGGCTCGGTCCTTTGTTCTGCGGTTTGGAAGCACCTTTCCCTTGCTTTTGATTCGCAGATCCAAAGTCTCGCTTCTTCTGCTTGAATTTCTGCTCAATCTTGGCAGCATATCGGTATGTCGTACCAAGTGAGGAGATGTCGAGGAACTCCATTTCCTCCTGAATGTATCTATGCATACAGCTGCGATAATTTAGCACTAGATGTTTCTCTGAATATTTGATACCCAACTTTGTGCGCAGGGTATGGAAATCGCATTCGTCGTCTCATGCACATCTTGATCCCTTGCTGTCTGTAATATGTATACTGTATGTATGTTAAACTCCCAGCAGCTCCCCACTATATCCATTGTTCCTCGATCCCGCGTCCCTTTAAAGAATTCCACAAAGCGCCGAGAGCCAGAGAGGGTTCTCACTGGGCCTTGTTCTCACAAAAGAGGTTTCACCAGTCCCTAACATGCGGGGTAGCTTTGATATGCAGCTAATCTTTCCCCTGGCCCGAAAAGTCATGAACCGAGAAGATCGGATCAATATCTTAACCATCTATCTACGGATCAAGCTCATTGACCCTCAAATATGGGGAATGTCATGTAAAATTTACTTGTACCTTAAAGGAGTCGCGCCCCAAAGAGGGTCACGGGATGGTGATGCGCCACGGGCAAAGCTGAAGGATCCGAGCAAAGTTATCCATCATCACGCTCCTTTGTCTTTCGAGGGCCTCCTCGAGCAATATTTTGATAGGATCTCCTGCTCCCTCATCTTTCTTTTCGTCCCCCATGGGCGTCCGTCGAGGTTTGCGAGGCCGATCTTGCAAAGGTTCCACCAGATCGAGCCCTAGCTCCTTATACCCCGACCTCGTTGGGGACATGCAAAGAAGGATCAAGAAAAAGCAGACCGCTCCGATACCACTGATCTGGATTTATGCAGGAACGCAATAGAATAAACATATAAACATAAAGACAGAGATGCAGCGGAAATAACACTTCATTTCATTAATATCAAAGAACTGAAATTTGCTTACAGACAGAATGGAAATAAAACTAGCTAGGGCGCTGGTAGCTATCTCTGAGAAGAGATGTGGCGGCTACAGGCCTCTGAACTGAGTTACAATGAGGCTCGAGGGCCTATTTATCATTTAGAAACACTGGGAAATCCTAAACAGCCAAAACCCTAACCCTAGGAGATGAAGCGCCAAAACTATGGGCCCCGTTTGGGTAAATTGGTGTTTCAACTTCCCAGGGGCGTAACTTTGGCATACGATCTCCGTTTGACGCATACCATACCTCGTTAGAAAGATCTATCCGAGGACTACAAATTTGGAATGGGCAACATCGGTCCATGGACCCATGTTGCCCTCCGTTTTCCAAAAAACGTCGTTTAGGGCCTCAAAACGGCTCCGGAAGTTTAGGACCCGAAAAACTGCTAAAAATAGTAAACTGTGCCGAAACTGAAAAACTGAAATAGACAATGGTGGAGCCCCAAGTGGAATAGGCGGGTGACCACCAATATCCATCTGGATCATGCCACTTACTATTTCCATCATCTGTAGAACATCTACCTTAAGGAATTACGCACTTTCTGAAGATCAGTTTGGAAGGTGGAGGTTGTCTTTAGTATTTCAGTTGGAGAACCGATGTAGGTTTATTCCTATCACCTTGGGCTTGAAGATCAGCATTCCTAGGGCTTCATTTCAGATCTGGCATCAGGCCAAAAATTATTTACCTCTTATCAGTAGTAGTCCCATCAAGGATTACGTTGTCCATCATTGCAGATCTAAAGGAGGAAGGAAGTTACTAGTATTTCAGCTAGTAATCCTGTAAGGGATCATCCCCTCACTTTGCCAGCACTATTTCCATCAGCCTAGAATCTATTTCAGCAATTTTTCAGCAAGCATAAAGCCTCTCCCTCTTGTACAGCGCAGTTTCTGTAGCAGTTGCATATTCAGTTGTTGCAACTTGAAGGAGGAAGAAGAGGAGACAAGATCTCAAGCTCCTAGCTTGTAGATCTGAAGGAGGGATCAGCCCTCAAAGCTCAGATCTATTTTTATAACATATTGCAACCATATTTGGATCATATCTAGCTTCGGATCTGTATAACCCAGCAGACAAAGGATCAAACCCTAGGAGGGTGATTTTCCAAAGTTGTAGATCTGGAAAATCCTTTCTGGGTTACCTTGGGTTCCCATCACATTGGCCAGATCTTGAATCTTTGCATCATCAGAGCTCCTGAGCTCCCTAGATCTTCATTTCTTTTTGCAGTAGTTCATGTATATCTTCAACAGAAGGGACAACGCAGTATTTATTCTTGTAAGCTCACCAGTTACACAGTGCTAGTTGTAGCATCATTGCAGGGTGATTCTAGGCCATCTATTGGGCTAGATCTACTCATATTTGTACATTGTGCAATTGATTCACCTCCATATAATAAAATGGATTAGCTTCTCTGTATATTCTGATGTTTTCTTTAGATTTAATGTTTACTTAGTTGCAGTTCTTATATTGTGTTTAAGTATTACTGCATTCTCCCTTTTGGTATATTACATGCTCAAGACATGTTAAATGTGTTGCAAATGATTCACCTAGGTTCTGTTGAAGATGAGGATGTCATTCAAATGTACCACCACAAAATATTTTGTGAACTACCATAGGATATCATCCATCATCCTCATGAACGTTGCTGGAGGATTAGTTAAGGCAAATAGCATGACCAAACACTCAAGAAGGCCTTCTTTAGATTTTAAAGTTGTCTTCCATACATAAATTTATTCATTTGGAACCTAATGGTAGCCTGAATTCAAAACAATCTTACTAACGAACTTGGCATCTTTAAGCTAGTAAAAAAAATTGTCAATCCCGTGGATTTGGTATATGTTCTTGACAATGTTTTTATTTAAGGCCCCATAATCAATACATAGTCTCCATATCTGATCCTTCTTTTGCACCAACACAATTGGACTCACACAAGGTGAAGGGATTTTTTGAATGTGGCACTTTTAGAAGAGCTCATGAATCTAAAATTTTATTTCCTCATTCTCAAAGAGAGAGCATCTATGTATTGGGCCATTAGTTAAAGGAGCACTAGGTATCGATTCAACTGAGTGTTTGACCTAGTAGTACAAAGGCACCCCCATGGGTGGAGTGAATATTTGTTTGTATGTATTTACATTCTTGTCCACTTGCTTCTATTGTATAGAAAGGCTTGGTGCTAAGGTTGTGGTGGTCACTATAGCCGTCCTTTCACCTTATGATTGAACCTAAAGAGGACAAACTTTACAATTTGAGAGATTACCTTTTGGCACTGATTTATTGAGATTAAGGAAACTACAGTAGTTGGAACTACCTCTAGTACCATAAAAAACTGACCTCTGAGAGTGATAATGACACTACTAAGAAGAGACTCATAAATAACACGACGTTTCCACATATAAGGTGGTCTTAAAAAAACATAAACTTCTTTCTTTTCAAGTGGGGCAACATCACACAACACCTCATCTTTGAAGGGCTTGATGGTGTATGATAAGCAACACTACTATTTGAGACAAATGTCTCGCCCATGGCCCAATCAACCAATGGTGCATGGTTGGTAGTGTAGCACTATTGAAAGCTTCAATATCCTCGCCTTATATCAGGTCCTTTTGGATCTTGTTGTGAACGATGAAATGTAGTGGGGTCCCCTTCACCCACATCTCTATGGAAGAGGCACTCCCCCTCTTCAGAATACTTTATCTCTCCTGGTTGGATATTTGTGGTCATGGTGGTACTGGGTTATGCATCGACGATTCATTCTTGCTTATTCCTCTACTTCAGTTTTTGCTCAAATTCAAAAACATATTGATAAGTGGTTCCTGGTGAGGAGATGTACAAGAAATTTGTTTTCATTTAGAAATATATGTGCATACCCATTGCAATACTTTAGAACCAAGTTCCACTCAGAGTCTTTGATACCAAACATTTAGCAAAAGATATGGTAAATATTGGTGTTTTGTGGCATTGTCTAGTCTCTCTTCTGTCACATGGGTTGGCCATCTCATGCATTGGTCATCATAGTTCCCTATAGGGTATAATTCCTCCTTGATGGCATGAAAAAAGAGATTCCCAAGTGGGTCCTACCTTGAATATTGCAAACTCATCTTCATTTGTCCTCTCCAAATAACCTTCCCACCAATCTTTGACATGGGGAAGGCCTTTTAGGAGTGCAAAGGTGATTTTATTAATTTTTGAAAGATTTTTTAATAGAGTAATAGTCCTGTAAAAGATTTAACCATTTCTCCAAAGCATGTGCATCTATTTGGCATTCAAATACGGGGATATCAAAGTTAACTTGTACCTTGAACAATGTTGTACTTCCAAAATTTCCATTGGTTGAAGGCATTGTTAGCACCTTGTTTACATTCTCATAAAATTTAAAATTGATTGCAGAAATTCTCTCTCTTTATTCAATCTAGTTACTTTACCATATGAAGGGAAAACTATGTTAAGTCACGTTAAGTAACTATGAGTTATAAGGAACATTATTTTTTTTTACAAGAGTGATATTTTGAGGTTTGTGGTCATTAATGATCATTTCAAATATTAAACCATGTTCACACTAAGTTTCATAGCCAAAAGCATTGTAGTTTTTGTTTTTTACTGGTGCTGCAAAATCATTTTCCAATGTCTACATGATTTTTTTTTTTTAGTCACTGTTTTAAAACAAAATTTCCGAATATATGGAGATTAATTTTGGAAAACCAAAAGAGGTTTGTGGACGGAACAAACCAATTGACAAAAACATCCCTCAATTTTCTAAAAACTATCATAGTTTGAGAGATTCATATGTATCTTTAACGCCTATTTTTCCATATTTTTCGAAATTTTATTTCCTATAAAATTGCCAAGTCAATAGCTAAAGGCCACCTCATCAATTCGACTTGGGGATCACATATTGTCTCCTCCTTGATTTTTATTTATTTATTAAGCTATAAATATTTGAAGAGGTTTTAGATCCATTATTTTTGGATCTTGAACAGTTTGTAAGTAGTTTATAAAGACTATCATTTCTGTGATGTACATGGTTGGGAAATTTTTGAAATATCAGACTTTGTGTATACCTTTTGATATTAATAGAATTTGTTCTAAACAATGTTACATGTGCATTTTATAGAGATTCATGTGTGAAAGGTTTCCTATCAGTCCTTTGTTGTTTTAATTTCTCATTAGACACGTCTTTTGAACATTAAGTCTTCAATGTTTGAATAAAGTATTTATGAATTGGAATTCTTAGCAAATGTCGAGATTCATGTTATTCAAATTACTCATGTGCTTTTTAGGTGAGATGCCATTTACAAAAATCATATGGTTTCTATGTTTTTGATGTTTATTCTCTACTCTCTTCTACCATATCTTGTTGATGATTTGTGTAAGAAATCTAAATATATCTTGCCTGTATTAAAATTGTTCATACAACCTATAGCTAGCATATTTTTTTTTCAAAGACTCCATGCCCAATGTTCTCTTTCTCTTTTCTTTCCAACCCAATTACATGTGTTACCAATTAAATTTGGCCAATGATCTTATAAACTTGCTACTAAAGTGATCTTGAGTGGTAGAGTTAAGGAGAAATCCCTCTCCAGATTGAAGGGCCAACTTTCAATCTCAAAGCGGTCTAAAGGTTTCCTCAGTGAGTTTCCTTCTACAACAAAGGAAAACTTCTAAGTGATAAAATGCACCTTGATTGTTGTTGGAAGTCATTGAAGGATTTGGGAAATTTTTTTGACCATCTCATTCCTCCGTCATGCAAGTGCTTTCTCAAGCAACAACTTGATAGGATCTCCTAATATGTCATCTTTCTTTTATTTAACCACAGGAGGCCACTTGGGTTGGCAAGAGTGATTGTTCTCAAGTGAAACTAGCTTTAGACCCACGTCTTTGTACCTTGATCTCACTAGGGACATGCATCGAGAAATAATAAGGAACATATTACTCTGATACCAATAATATGGGTTGTACAAGGAATGAAATAAAATGAAACACACAAAGATAAATTTAACAGAGAGCATTGTGATATGGTGAAATCTTAACTTTTATTAATAAATAAAATAACAGAAGTATTGTATAACACAAACTACTTAGAATGGTGGTAGTCATAATTAAATAAAGAGAGATGGTTGCTACACGCATTCACCAAACCTATTATAAGAGCTTGAAAGAGGTCTTTCAACATAAATAAATAACCCTTTAGGTCCAAAACCACAACCCTAAAAATTGAAACTCTAAAAGGTTTGCGGGCCTCAAGGTGGTTAGTTGGTACATCAAATTCCCAAAAGCGCAACTTTTGCATACAATATCCATGTGGGGCATGCAATAGCTTGTCGGAAAAAACTATCCAATGACTACAACTATTGACAAAGACTAAGGTATGCCTTGGCAACCACTAGCCTCTCGAATTTCCAAAAAACATTGTTCAGGGCCTCAGAAGTTTGATGCCCAAAAAACATGGAAAATTTACTAAGAAAATACAGAATCTTTGAAATAGTGGAAGAAAAGAGTGGCCACCAATACTCATTTGAGTCAATTTTAATCTTAAATTTTATTAAATATTAATATAATACTATTTTCATTTATATTAATTTATAAATTATAATATCTAATCAACACCATACTTTATCAAATAATCTAACTATAAATATGCATAAGTAATGAGTAATCTAATATGTTTTAAAAATAATAAAAATTGTATTTTACTTTAAAAAGCCTTCATAAAAATAACAAAATGATGAAAGAAATTTGCGGAAGAGTTCATGAAGCACATATATATATAATGTTTTGGATGTTTAAAAAATATTAAAAATAAAGATGAATTTATTTAATTGTGATTACGAATTTGATTAATTTAAATTTGTGTCCACTCCACGGGGTTTTGGATGGATGGCGATCGGGCACACTATTAAGGCATTCCTAGATGTGAAGTCACTAGTTCAATTCCTCGTCCTATTCGGGTGTTATTCTTGGACATGACCATGATGTAGCCTCAACAATGCCGAACTTACAAACAAAAAGTTTAAATTTGCATCTAGGTTGCATCATAAATTCGTACTTACATTACAATTTTCCTTTTGACTGAGTTTTTTCTATTAAGGCAAGGGGCCCTTTTTTAATGTAATATATCGACAAAATTACCATGTGGGTTTTGTTCCTAGTTGTAAATATAAACTAATAATATAGAAAATCTCACATATTTTAGCTTTCATGTAACTACTAGAGAGGGGAATTGTCGTCTATATGAACAAGAGAGACATTTTGAGGCTCCAAATTTAAATCAACTAAAGAAGGAGGAGAGGATCTAACATAGTTTGCAGAAGAAGACGTAAATTGAGTGGCTGAGCTAGGATCTTCAGTTCCTCCATTTGGCTTCTAAGGTCATTGATTTCATCCTTCATTCTTTGCATTCTTTGCATTTAACTTATTAGAATATCCATAGTTGTAGTCCTTTGTGATACCAGTTGGGCTTGTTGAAGTTGGAGAATAACCCTCTAGGTCCAAAGCCATAACTCTAAAAGATGAAATTCTAAAAGGTTTGAGGGCCTCAAGGTGGTTAGTTGGTACATCAACTTCCCAAAAGCGCAACTTTTGCATACAATATCCATTTGGGGCGTGTAATAGCTTGTTGGACAAAAACTATCCAAGGACTACAACTGTTGACAAAGACCAGAATATGCCTTGACAACCGCTAGCCTCTCAAATTGCCAAAAACATTGTTCAGGGCCTCAAAATAACGTCAGAAGTTTGATGCCCAAAAAAACATGGAAAATTTGCTAAGACAATACATAATCATTGAAATAGTGGAAGAAAAGAGTGATCACCAATATCCATTTGAGTCAATTTTAATCTTAAATTTTATTAAATGTTAATAGAGTAATATTATCATTTATATTAATTTATAAATTATAATAACTAATCAACACCATACTTTATCAAATGATCTAATTATGAATATACATAAGTAACGAGTAATCTAATATGTTTTAAAAATAATAATATTTTTATTTTACTTTAAAAATCCTTCATAAAAATACCAAAATGATGAAAGGAATGTGTGGAAGAGTGCCTCAAGCATATATATATATATGTATATATATATATATATATATATATATATATACATATATATATATATATATACATATATGTATATATATATATATGTATATACATATATGTATATATATATATATATGTATATATATATACGCGCGCGCGCGTGAAGGAATTGCTCTTGAATTGCACGACAGCTCCTGGTTTCAAAAACTTGATTATTGGAAAATGTCGTTCCGGAGTTTCTCTTGCAGACAAGTTGGCCACCTTGCAGCCCAGTGCCCTCGTCTTGACCTCTCGCGTCCCAGATACAAAAAAGTGTGGAAGAAAGTAAATGACGCTGGTGCAATTTCTCGAAGTTCAGTTTTGGACTCCAAATATGAAGTCTCGGGGGTTTTAAAGGAAAATGTCCAGCCTGATGTTGCTGATTCTGTTGTAAAATCCTCAATTTCAGAAGACTCGAAGCCTTCAAAGGACTCGCCCAAGCAGGTGCCTGCTATCGACGCTCTCGCTTTCATAGGTATGCCCACTTGCTCCAACTCGTCTCTTTCCTCTGAGTTTCTTCCTATAAACGTTGATATTGTAGATGGGCATGCCTCCCCCCACTGTTTCATTTATGTTTGATCCTGCCCCCTCTGCTTGAGTATCTCCCTCCTCCCTTCCTCCTTCCCCCCCTCGGAAATCTTCTTCTCCATTTGCCCGTGCTCTCCCGCCTTCGCTCCCTTCCCCCTCCTATGTTTCTAAGCTGCGTTCTCACTCCTCCCTGCATAATATCTCCACTGTAAAAGGTGGCTTGGTCTCTGACCCGACACCTAAAATCAGTCTTGGACGCAAATCACACTTGTGAAAATCACAATCTCAAGCCTCCGAGGATATTAATGCGGGGTGACAGAAAACCATTCAAAGCCCTTGGAGCTAGGAAAGACCCATCAAAGGGTCTTCCATGATCTTTATTTCCATGAATGTGCGGGGTATTGGGGGTGCCCCTTCAAAGCTAGCCCTCAAACGGTTATTCCAAAGTGTATCTCCTGACACTATTCTCTTTCGAGAAACAAAATTGTCGGGTTCTCGTGTTGTGGAATTTCTTTTAAGCTGGCTAAAGGACTGGTCTTTTACTTTCATTGACCCTGTAGGATAGGTTGGAGGTTTGGTGACAGCTTGTAGCCCTTCCATCTCTGTCTTCTCCTCTTCTTGCCACCAAGCTTATATTCTTTCGTCCTGCGTTAACCATGTGTCTAGGTCTTCCTTCTCCTTATTCAATATTTACGGTCCCTGTTTTGAAAAAAAAAAACGTTCTGGTCCTCCTTGCTTTCCTCTGTTCCAGCTCTTTCCCGTCCTCTCATTATGGGAGGTGACCTTAATCTCACCCTCTCTCTTCAAGAAGTTTGGGGGGAGTCTGCTAGAGTTGATCCTCTGGCTCCTTTCCTGCTATCCCTGTTAGAGTCCCATAAACTTGTGGATGTTAAGCCCCTCAAGCTCTCCCCTACGTGGCAGAATAAGTGTAAAGGAGCTGATGATGTTGCTAAAAGACTTGACATATTTCTTTTTTCTGAGGATTTTTTTGATAAACAGTTGAGAATTCAGTCCTTGATCGAAACTGGTGGTTTATCTAATCATCTCCACATCATTCTCTTTATTGATGCTCCTAAAGTTAAACCGCCCTCTCCTTTCAAATTCAATCTCGCTTGGCTTTTAGAGGAGGAGTATAAGTCTCTTATCTCAAATTCTTGGACGCATCTTTCCTCTGAATCCACTTTTCCTTTTATGAAACAATGGGCCTCAAACATGGCCAATATAAAAAAAAAAAGTGACGAAGAATTGGTTTCATAATTTTCGTTCCAGCCAACTTACTCTTATAAAAAGGATTGAAGCTGAGCTGGCCAATATTTACTCTAACCTCAATGGATGTCTCTCTACTTTAGAACTGGATTCTTTAAAATCGCTCGAAAATAAGCGCCATGATCTGCTTTTAAAAGAGGAACATCTATGGCGATTAAAAAGTCGCGCGAATTGGATTCAAGATGGTGACGAGAACACCAAGTTCTTTCATCAACATGCTTCTCACAGGCGGAGTATAAAAACTATTCGAGAGATTAATGAATCGAACAATATAAAAGTCAGATCCTTTAAAGAAAAAGAAAGTGCTGGCGTTCATCATTTCAAAAATGCTTTCTCTGCTCCTAAAGGTTGTCCAATTCAGGAAATCTTACAAGTTCTCAAGTTGTTCCCCTGTTTGATTTCGAAAGATATGAATGCCAATCTTACAAAATAATTTGACAAGGAAGAACTCAAAACTACCCTTCAATCCTTCAAAAAAGATAAAAGTCTTGGTCCGGATGGTATGACTATATAATTTTACTTGGGTTTTTATGATCTTCTGAAAGATGATCTGCTGAAAGTTGTTAGGGAGTCCCAATCTTCTAGAAGGGTCTTAAGCTCTTTAAACTCTACCTTTATTGCGCTCATCCCCAAGAATAAATCTCCCTTAAACTTTGGGGATTTCCGTCCTATGTCTTGCTGCAATATGATATATAAAATAATCTCTAAAATCATTGCTCAACACATAAAGCCCATACTCAACATTATCATCTCAGAAGAACAATTTGGTTTTCTCCATAATCGTCAAATTCATGATGTTGTGTCTTTATCTCAAGAGGCATTACACTCTGTTCATCTCAATAAAAAGGATTCTTTTGTGATCAAGCTGGACTTATCAAAAGGATATGATAGGGTCAATTGGACCTTCCTCCGCCTCTTATTAACTCAAATTGGGATGGCTGTGGATTTCGTCAATTGGATCATGGGTTATTCAATCAGCTTCCTTTATTGTTTTGATAAATGGTGCTCCTTCAGAATTTTTCCACCCTTCCAAAGGGCTTCGTCAAGGGTGTCCGATGTCCCCCTTCCTATTTCTCTTAATTGTTGAAGCTTTAAGTCATCTTGTTAAACAAGCCTGTGTTTCTGGCTCTTTCAAAGGTATTCACATAGCTGGTTATGAATTATTGACTCATATCCTCTTTGTCGATGATATTTTCCTCTTTGGAAGTGCTTCAAAAGAAAATGCCTCCTCCCTTGCTAAGATTCTGGATCTATATCAAAAGGCCTCGGGGATGTTGATAAATTTTGAAAAGTCTTGTCTTATCCATAACATCTCCTCGATTCCTCTTTTAGCTGACCTCATATCTTCCGTACCCTTTCCTCTTTCTATTTGGTCGGATGGTTTTAAGTATCCGGGTTTCTCCCTCAAGCCCAATTCTTATGGTTTCAAGGACTGGCTATGGCTCTACCAAAAAATTGAAAATTGTATAAAGCTCTGGACCAATAGATGCCTGCCCAGAGGTGGGCGCTTGGTTCTCCTTAAATTTGTCCTCCAAAGCATCCCAGTTTATTGGGCCTCCATTGCAGCCATCCCACAAGGCATCCTTCATAAAATCAGGAAACTCTGTTTCTCCTTTTTATAGACTGCTTATCATAAGGATGAAGGTATCCCCTTATCAAAATGGACGTCGTTAGCTCTACCCAAGGAACTTGGCAGATGACGAATAAAAAATATCCCTATTTTCTGTCAAGCTTTAGCTGCAAAATCTTTATGGAGACTTTCGGAGAATCCTGGTTCACTCTGGAGTCGGATTTTATGTGAAAAATATTTGAAGGGCACTTCTGTCACATTTTGGTTTCGTCTCCAGACCAAATCACATAAGAATGGCTCTATTTGCTGGAAGGCCTTTGTACAAGCCTTCCCCTTGATTGGTGATTGGTCTGCGTGGAATATTGGTAAAGGAGATCAAGTTCGGATTAGTTTGGACCCTTGGGTTGGGGTTGGTAATTATTTTAAGCTTTTAGAAAAGCTTCGCAATATTTTAAGCGCAAATCATATTCACACTATTGCATATGCTGCCTCTTCTTTTCCTCAGGCATGGGGTTCTTCTGGGTGGAAATCTGCGTCTTCTCTTCAACTAAATGAGGAGGATTCTCTTGAATGGTCCTCTTATGTTCTTCTTCTGGTGAACAATTTCATACATCTAGATTAGGACGCAAAGGACACTTTGGTTTGGACAAAAAAATCGAACTCTGGATCATACTCTGCAAAACTAGGCTACAAGGCTTATATGGAGGATCACTCTGCTACCGAAAAAGAAGAGTGGTGGAAACTCATTTGGAAGATGCCTGGGCATTTAAAAGCAAAACTTGTGTTGTGGCTAGTCTTTAAAAACAAGCTCCTTACTTGTGATAATTTACAGAAACATGGATGGGCAGGCCCAAGTAGATTTCCGCTTTGTGGAACATGCTCTGAATCTGGTCCTCGCCTTTTCCTCTTTTACTCCTATGCAGAAACAGTCTGGTCCAATTCCACCTCTTCCTTCACATCTATTCGCTTGGATGTCGCGGAATCTTTTCTCGCTCGTTCATACCAATGGTGGAGCCTCCCAGGGGTAAACTCCTATGCTGCGCTTCCCTCATTATTCTCTTATGGGATTTGGTGGGCTCGTAATTCAACTATTTTTAATTGGATTCTAATCCCTGAAGAGCTGAAAGCTTCCTTGATTATCCAGTGGACCAAGGAGCATTTGAGGCCTCCCAAATTCAAAAAAATCAAGGTCTATCCAGCCTCCTAACATCAATCATGCCATTCCATGGACCTTCTTCGATGGTGCAAGCCAAGGAACCCCTCCTCTAGCTGGTGTAGGAGCCACACTCTTCCTCCCCTCTGGAAGAAATTTTAAGATTAAATTCGGTCCTGGTCAGGGTTCAAACAATAAAGCTGAATTGGCAACTCTTTGGGCTGTTTTATTTGTTGCTCATAACAAAGGCATTACGGAGATGCAGTGTTTTGGTGACTCCAAATTTGTTGTGGAGTGGGCTTCTCAGCGAGCTCAGATATTGGCTCCACACTTACAAGCAGTTTTGAAAGCCATTCAACACCTCTTTTCCAAATTCTCCTCTCTTGCCTTCAAACATGTTTTCAGAGAATTAAATGAAGAAGCAGATCACTTATCAAAACAAGCTCTGATTTTACAGCCTAGTCGTCTCAGTATCACTGATGATTCCTCTTCTGTAGAGGAAGCATTCATGGTATAGTCTTGAACAATACTTGTCTTTTTGTTTTGATTGTCTTTTTTGTTTTTTGTAAAGGTCCTTAATGTAAATCATCACTTTATGAAAGTCTGATCCTGGAACATAACAGCTCAAGGAGCATTGTAAAACCCTTTGGGGGCCGGTCCGTTATTCTAATATGAATTAAGATTTTTTTTCCATGGAATAATATATATATATATATAATGTTTTGGATGTTTAAAAAATATTAAAATAAATATGAATTTATTTATTTATTTGTGATTATGAATTTGATTAATATAAATTTGCATCCACCCCACGGGGACTTGGATAGATGGTGATCAAGTACGTTGTTAAGGCACTCTTAGATGTTAAGTCATCGATTCAATTCCTCGTCCTATTCGGGTGTTATTCTTGGACATGTCCATGATGTAGCCTCACCACTGCTAAACACACAAACAAAAATTTTAAATATGCATCTAGGTTGCATCATAAATTCATATTAACATTAAAATTTTTTTTTTGACTAAGTTTTTTTCTAATAAGGCAAGAGGCCCATTTTTAATACAATATATTGACAAAATTACCATGTGGGTTTTGTTCCTAGTTTTAAATATAAAATAATAATACCGAAAATCTAACATATTTTAGCTTACATGTAACTACTAAAGAGGGGAATTATCACCTAGATTAATAGGAGAGACATTTTGAGGCTCCAAATTTAAATAAAGTAAGAAGGAGGAGAGGAGCTAACATAGTTTGCAGAAGAAGAAGTAGATTGAGTGCCTTGCTTAGCTAGGAACTTTGGTTATTCCATTTGGCTTCTAAGGTCATTGATTTCATTCTTCACTCTTTGCTTTTATTGCATTTAACTTATTATAATATCCATAGTTGTAGTCCTTTGTGATACTAGTTGGGCTTGTTGAAGTTGGAGGTGCCCATCTCATTCTGCAAGTTTGAATTTTCTTCTAAATGCCTACAATGATTTCCTCTTTTCTTAGATTGTAATTACTTTTCCATTTCCACCTGTTGCACAACGTTCCTTTCCTCCCATCAAGAGAAACCTGCTGACTTAAGATGCATCTTGAAGGAGCAAAGCAAAATGGGCTAGTTGAGGAGCAAGATCTAGAGGGGAAAGCACCACACATCTACTGAGGGAGCTGATGAATAATAGAACACTAAGGATGAGATAAAGAATAAGGCCATAATAGAGGAGGACGATAATCAAAACAGGATTAAAATTATCTTTCCCCCCTTCATCCTATAGAAATATGAACTAATTTGCATTTGCACAAGGAAGATGCAAGTTCGTGGAGTCAACGAAATTTCTATGCATTACAGCAAACTCCATACTCAGGAGAGAATGATGCAAGAGGTAAAAATATTGGCGTGAGAAGCAGGAAGTAAGTGCAAGAAGATGATTCCAAGTGGAGATAAGGTGGTTTCCAAATATGTTGCTTGTCCACACAAGATGTACCATCACCAAAAGCCTTGGTGGGACAATCATCAAGTGGAAATCATTCAAGGGATTGGGGAATTGTACCCCTTTTTGTTAATTATAAGGGTGCATTTGTCATATTCAACAAATTTATTTTCTATATCATCAACCCTTTTGTTATTTTGTCTCAATACTTAAAGGGCTTGAAATTGCTTGATAGGGACCAATTCAGAAAAAAATTGCTTCAAGATAAAATTGAGTCTAGAATCAAAGGGGACAGAGTTGAAGTGGAAATGCTTGATGCTTCTCCTTGGTTATTTGATACTCATCCCAAGCTCCATGAAAAAGTTGTTTATTCTTGTCCTCCAAGGCACATTAACACCCCCTGCACTTGCCACCCCTATTTTATTATTTTCATATGTAATTTTTTTTTCCTATTAAATTACACACAAATATATGTTATTTGATTGGCATTAAATTTTCATCATTTAATTATTATTTTTTTCCAAAGGAAAAATCATAATTTATTCAACCTGAGAACAAGGAACAATATTACATTCTATAGATGCTGGTAAGCATTCAATCATGCAAGCTTATCAACTAATAAAAGAAATAATATATAAAAAATTACATATTTTTTCCAGGCCTCAGTGGGATAAAATTCTCTCAGCTTCCCCTTTTTACCTTTCTTTTTCTAAAATTTTCACTAAACTCCTTGGTTGGGAGTGGCAATTACTATTTCCAGTTAATTGTCATCTTCATTCAAGGGGGCTTCTTTGTCTAAGTTTGAGATCCCAGACACATGGGATCTATTTATGCCCCCAAATTCCTTTTTAGTGGGTGTTTCCTCTTTCTGCTACTCTGATACTATAACCTCTGTTGATTTGGTACCCTTCTGGATTTGAGCCATTGTTCCTGATTGATCCTTAACTCCTCCATTTTTTGCCACAAAGTTGCTTCTGTGCATCTATATTTGGGTAATATTCCAGGGGCTCTTCTGATTTGTCTTCAGAATTTTCGGGAAACTGCCAACCCCTTAGCTTAGAAGCCCGCCTCTTTTTCTTTTTTGGGGAATTTTTCGCCAGTGGATGGGTTTTCTATAGGTGTTTTGTTTGAAAACAAGTTTGGCACTTGAATGCCATGTTCTCATAATTTAAAACCTGTGTCCACTGAATTTTTTCATGTTTTAAAAGAATGCGATCATGTAGAGTTTTGCTAAGGTCACACATATTCTGGCAAATGTGAATATAACTTTTGTTGTTCTATCCAAGTCCATTTTTTTTATTTACACATTGTATTTCCAATATCCTCTAGGACCTAATGGTGCCAAAAAGGAAGAGGGAGGTTTGATAACCTCGCCCATATCGGCAACGTTGTTACCACCATACTTGTAGCATCAAATTCTGGAAATCACGGGGTAATGAAAATCCTAACTCGACCCCAAAACCATGGCCCATCATTTAGAACTTTTTCCACATCTTGTTGTGTGTCAAATTTTACTATGAGAACCCTTTAGAGCATAAGTAGAGATCATAGTTTTATGTCCAAGAAGAAAACAACCACTGATATAATTATTTGTCTCAGCCAAAAGGCATTAAATCAAAATGTTAACGCCTTTGTTTGTAGGCCATCAAAATACAATTTTACCTTTGGGGTTTTTACTATGATATCTGGTACCTTGTCCATTTTCTCAATAATGTACGATCCTGACAAATTTTGGATTTGAGCAGCTGGAGCGACAATCTTCCCTTTCACTGCATCCTTGAATGAGATTGATCCATCTGGGTTTCTATAATTTGTATTATGGCTTTTGAAGGTTGTAGCTCCACCCCACAACCTCAAATTTAGCATTATGGTAGAATCCCTTACCACACCATAACCTTTTAGTTGAAGCGAATCCTATAGCATTTTTCCTTCACGTGACAAAATTTGGAGTGTTGTTGATATTCCCATAACTTTGGATGCTTTACTTTAGATGTTTTACTAGGTTTAAGCCCTAGATCCACCAGATCGATACCTTCCCATTTAAGTTGTTGAAGAAAATCTGCTATTTTTCTTTTTATAATTGTCTTTTTTCCAAATTTGGAGCCAAAAGATAGGGAGAATACCCATAGAAGGGAAGACATGGAGATAATTTTGAGATTTATTAGTATCAAAGGTTGGATGTGCATGTTGTTTCAGATTTGTCATAGATTATTCCTTTAGAATAATATACAAAATTTGATAAAGGATCCCCTGTATGCAAGGAATAACATTTCAAAGGCCCAACATGATATTGTCCGCACGAATCTTTGTGCAATCAAAGGAGTGCATATCCGGTGCATGCATGAGGTTGTAAGTCAACCTTGAAAGGATGACACTACCACACAAACACTATGAAAACACATTGCCAACAACCAATCTTTTCATTCTATATTGAAGGGGAGCCAATCACCAAAACCGATATGGATGCGAGTAAGATTTATAGGAAAATGGCCACATTCATCCATAAGAACCCATTTATATCTACCATAAAAGGTGGATCATATAAACATTTGACTCATTGTCTTAATGGAGAGATAGAACTAGATTTACACAATGATCGAAGTCCAACTGATTGCAGGGGGCGTTGAGATCTCTCCTTTGCAGGCCCTTGATCCATTCTTCTTTCACGTTATCTACTGCGATGCCCTAAATGGTAACAAAAGAAAGCATAACCCTAGCGGAATGTGTAGACTCCATGTTGCTCTTGTCTTCTCAATCTCCATTTCATCATTTAATTATAACAACATTTCATTTTTGATAATATATTAATTCATTTGTTTATTTAACTATAAATGTGTGGAATTTATGCTCTTTATTGGAATTCATTTATGAAATGGTTTTGTTATTGTTTGTCTTGAACTTCTTTTGAAAGGCAAGTAATAAGCAATTTTGATGCTCATTCCACTTATTATTATTGGATACATTGTCGTAACAAATGGAACTTATTCATTTTATGGTTAATGGTGACATTGATTCATAATTAAATGGTTAAGTGAGTATTGTGATTTTTTTTAGAGTTTATTTTTATTATAAAGATTTATATTATTGTTAGTTGGGTCTAGCTCAAGTGTTTTGGAGGCATGATTATTATCCTCCCACTTGGGTTCTATTCATAACAATGACATAAAAAAATTCAATTCAATGTAGAATTTTAGCCATGCTCTCAATGTCATCACTGTTGAACCACAATTTTCTCTGGAACTGATAAACATGATCCAACATTTTCCACAAAAACTTAATCTCCTCCTTGAGTCGTTCTAAGGTAAGAGAATGGGTCTTATGTGTCTTATATTTATGCATGGATTAGGGGGTTGGTATCCATGGTTCTTATTAATGACACCACTTTGCGTATATTCAAGGAGGGATGAGAAGTGATATTTCCACAAGGTTAATCAACCGCAATGCAAGGTAGCAAGGAATTGGCATCACCTTGAGGATTGCGCCACATCCTCGAGGCATAATATATTCATCTTCCCTTACATTGAATTAAATTAGGTTTTTCCCAAGATTTCATAATTTTGGATACATCATTGCATATCACTTCATCTTTATTCCAAGGTTAAGGGTCAATGAGTTCCAACAACCTCTCCTCCAAACCTAACTTCTCTTAACTAAATGATCTAAATTGAAAGAGAACAATTCCCGTTTGTCCATTGCTCGGTTAGTTAGATAGTCATCACTCTTATTTGTCAATATTTTGGTGTGATTGAAACTTAAGCCCTAACTTTGAATGACTTAAAGTCAAGCTTTGTAATTCCTGAAAATCCTTTTTTTAGCGAGGAAAATCTCATGGGAAAACCCAAGGGTTATTTCCCCACATTTGTGGATGATATCCCTAGTAAACCCATTGGCATATACTAGTAAAACACACCAAGGAGAATTTAAACATGACACGTATTTCCAAGGGACTAACCAAATGCCTAACAACATCTGTAACAACCCTGGTCAAAATTCCATGTAATGAAGTTAATAAAGGAAAAAATAAGACCATGGTCATGGGACACGTATTACAAGCTGAATGTTGGGAAAAACATCCTAGCGGGTGTTCATTCGGTTTATTATGGTTAAGAGGAAATTAACAAAGGCAAAGGAAAAGGCTTTGAAAAGGCAAATGACATCAATTGACATTTTATTTATAAAAATAATGGAAAATAGGAGAGATCGAAGGTGAAAGGTCACAAGTTGAATGTGAGAAGAAAAATGAAGGAAAATAATGAAAAATGAAGAAAATAGAGGCCTAATAGATAAAAAGGCTCATGAGGACCAATTTATAATGTTGGTCAATGTAAAGTTTTTTGACAGTTTTATCTTGGAGCTCTCTCTCTATTCTCTCTCTCATACTCTTGCACACTCAGAGTTTTCTTGGATCACTTTAGCATTGGATCAAGAAAAGCAAAGGAAGAACAAAGAAGACAAAGGGAAGCAAAGATCAAGCAAGGAAGAGAAAAATTAAGCGACTACAAAGGGATTACTTGCAGGTATCGATTTGAATGTGTGATTTCGTTGCTAGATTTGGCATGCATGTGTGTATCTGGTTCTCTTACTGTCACCAACATGGGTTTTTCCAGGTGTGACAATGATTTTCAGCCTTGCCTTGCCATTTCCGAATAGCCATAGTGTGATGGGTTCTCTTTACTTGGTTTATCTGGATTAGCGTATGCGTTCGAAACTAAGTGGGGTGGTCTTTGAAGAAGAACACAAGGCCTAGTGTTCTTTGGACCAGTATGTGGTGGGATTGTGGTAAAGTTGAATTTTGTGTACCTATGTGAGATTAGGAATCCTCGACTGGTGAATGGTGGGATATACGGTATAGCCTAGAGGTGTATGCCCTTGATTAGGCCTAGGAATCCTCGACTAGTGAATGGTGGGATATATGGTAAATACTAGAGGGTGGAGTCTCGATTAGGCCTCGGAATCCTCGATCGGTGAATGGCGGGATGTACGGTAAATCCTAGAGACTAGGAGACAAACAAATTCCTCACGTTGTAGGTGGAGAGATCCAGAGGCATCCATGCTTGTATAGGCCCAATGATCCCTGGACCGGTATAGGGTGGGATTGTGATAAAGCCTGGTATTGCATGTTTATTATTTGGGCCTAAGAATCCCTTGATGGATTGCGGTAAAGCTTGAGGAAACTTTATTGGTTTTGTTGTGAGTCCCACATTCACGCTTGGAATATGGCACAAGAGTGATTGGCTAAAAGAAAGATTTAGTTCAACCCAATCTATGGTCGGGTGGTTCGTGGAAGTCCTTGATTTGGTTGGCATATGCATTCAGTAATAAGAGCTCCTTCTCCTTTGGTATTTCTTGTGTAAATGTACTTTTTCATATGTGGTTTTTATGGCTATCATATCCTTGTTATTTACATTGGTTATATGCTGGTTATGAGTATGTTTTATGACAGACATGATGTATGGCTCTTATCATGTTTTGATTAGCAAATGAATGAACAATGAATCTATGACCTAATAGATGATAATGCAACTATCGTGATAATGCATCAATGCTTATTGATGGCTCTTATATAAGTATGAGACCCCTATGCTCAAATATGTTGTTATGACCTGTAGATTACATATTTGTGACATGTTTGACGAAATGCCTGTCATGTCTAGTAGGGTTCAGATCAAGTACTTATACCAATGATTACATTAGTAGCCTTATTCCATTGTTATTATTCATTTCTAGAAGTTTCATGAAGTTTTGGGTAGAGGCCTGAGACCTACCCCTGAAAAGTGGCTCAAAATTCGGGGTCGCTGGCTTAGAATTGTCAGAAAAAGTCCACAGTCTCTGGCATGCCTTACTGTGGGAGTGGCTGGAAGGCCTCAATCGCATGCATGGCTTTCCATGGGAGCGAATGGGGGTCTATATCAACAAAATGACAAGTTGTCTCATGGTTAAGCACTTGGAAGGGTTGGTTGCCTCCTTAAGGGTATGTAGCTCCTAAGGAAGGTTAGATTGATTTTGTTTTATTGGTTCCACTTCCTTAACTGTACATGGGGAGTTGAATCACATCATAATAGCCTCTCGTCACATGTTTACCCCAGTGGACTAGTTAGCTTGGGTAAATGTGGGAGGAAGGTGTTATAACATCACTGATAACTAGTTAAACTAACCTCTTGGCATTACTTACCCCTAAAAACTTTGTTTACCTAATTTTTTTTTTAATCTCTCTTAATCTACACTTAAAACTCCAAAAAATAAATAAAAATTCTAATAAATAATATTATTTTCTCTACCTAAATATTTAATCATGGCCAATATATTGCAAATAAATAAATAAGATCAAATTATCCATATTTTAACTCAAAACCCTTTATGTATTATTATTATTTTATTATCCAATTTTAAGGTCACAACCCAAATGAGACCCCCTTGTTTGTGGGACAAGGGACCCACCTCCGCGCAACGATTTGACTGCTAATTCTACGAAAGCATACATACTCTACCCTCTCTGGTTTTGAACCCGTGACCTCTTAGGAGGAAGCACATGCTCTTAACCATTAGGCCTACTCAAATTGTATAAACATAAATGTTTAACCAAAACTCTAAGTTAATATGGTACCAAAGTATTCATATAATTAAAACTTCCACTTAAAAAATGTAAATAGTGCACACGAAAAATAAAAATTTAAAGGAAAAGATAAAAATCAAAATATTGATATAATTAGGAGTGTATAAGGAAATCTAAAAATGATTCACATGAAAATAATTTTTAATGGGAAAAAATAGATCTTCAACACACTAAAATGTAAAAGAGGTATAGAGGATGGTAACTATCAAACAAGACAAACTAGAAGGGTATAAAACATGTATGGGTCTCATCCGCGTCTCATCAAAGTTTAAAAATCCCATATTCTTTGATTTAATGTTTGATAAAAACATTAAAAAAAAAATACAAAGGAGAGAAAAATGTAATAATAATTATTTTTTATATGCTAGGAATATTTATCATAATTTAATTATCAAACTAGTAGTGAGGATAATCATTATTAGTTTTTAGTTACGAATGCATCGATTTATCATTGTTATTCAAGGAAAACCACATTACTTGAAATATCTATTGGTAATCCATAAGAGAGAAATCTTTCACTCCTGGTAGGTCTTATGCCGTAAACCTATTTCCTTACCTCCAAAAGATTAACGCTTAACCAAATTGAAGCAATTTTAGGACCTACTCCAAACCCTAAAATGTTTTAAATCTTTAAGTAGTGGGAAAACCTATGATAGCTCAGTTGCCAACCCAACATCAGGGGCAACTCACTAGCTACTATCTGCGAATGCACACTGACTCATCACTGTTATTCAAAGAAAACCACGCCACCTGAAATTGCTCGTTAATGGTTTGTAAGGGTACATGCTATCACTCATGTCAAATGCTTGTGGGTCTTGGGCTATTAACTTGTTTCCTTACGTCCAAGAAAGACGAGCTCTTAATTAAGCATAATCAATTTTAAGGCATACTTCAGGCCCATAAACTATTTTATCTATTTATTTATTTTTAATAGTGGGAAAACCTATCATAACTTAGTCGACGAACCACTAGTGCAAACAACCATCACACGGTATTATTTTCAAGTGCAGACTGACTCATCACTACTATTTAAGGAAAACCACACCCCCTGAAATTCCTCGCTAGTAGGGGCAAGTTTTCATTCTTGCCAAATACCTCTGCTCTTAGACTATTAATCTATTTCCTTATGTCCAAAAAGATAAGCTCTTAACCAAATAAAAACTATTTTACAACCTATATAAATATTTTAAATCTATATACAAACCCAATTAATTTTATATTTTAATTCTAGATTACCACATAAATAAAAAATTTAAATGGAGAATTAAACCCTTCAAGTGAAATAGTTCACGTGGCCTACTTCAATTGTATAGAAATTTGAGAAGTACTAAGTTGAAGGCAAAAGCCTATGAAGCTCGCCATCAGTGTTCTCGACATGAAAATTGAAAATCTCATTAAACGGTCAGGCCAAATACAGAGCTTACTGTTCATTATTTCCTAAGAAGTTGGAAAGGAAATCGGCCCCCGTTCATAGGAAAATAGAAAATTAAAGAAGAGAGGAAAAAGGTTTGCACTTGAATACATTAAATCCGTACATTAAGAAAAAGTGGGAAAAGGGTTTTGGGGTATAAAAGAATCTAAATCCATGTATTTTTTTCCATTTGAAATGCATGACGAGAGGGTCAAAGACATTCAAAGTGGGGCGATTTTCAGATTCATATTCTTCAAAGTGTCCGAGCATGTTTTTATCTTGAACTACTTCAACACAGAATATAGACAGAATATAGGGTTTTGCAAGGGTTTTATACAGGAGTAACCTTGAACTGGTGTGCCTCTTTGTCTCTTAAAAATGGGCTTGACTGCCATTACAGAGAGGGAAGGAGAACCTCGTCTGGATACAGACAACGGTGAAGAAACAAGACATGTACAGCCGCAGACTGCAATAGCGCTGGGCAGTCAGCCCCCCGAGCAGCCTGGAACTCTCTATATTACAACAAAGTAAAAACACATGGGGTTTTCATTTAATTTTCCTCAATGAACTTCCGTGATAATAATTATATTTTATTTATGTTATTCTTTCGCAGGAGATTAATTTGGCTGAACGACGTGGACAAACAGAAGGGCTATGCCGTCGATTTCTTATCAATTTCGCTGCATGCTGTCTCCAGAGATCCCGAGGCGTACCAACTTCCTTGCATTTATGCGCAGGTAGGTAATATAGTTTTAATATATGAGTTTTTGTTTTTATTTTTATGCTTTTGCTTCCAACTGTGATCAACAATGATTAGGAAAGAATGTGGTTCAGACATGCCTGGAGTGGCAAGTTAGGGTTGAGACCGGAAAGAGTAACGTTGGCATCCAGTGCTGTGTCGATATACCCTAGATATAGCGACAAACCCTAATTCTGAAATATGCCCAGGAAAGGTAATTTCAGCTGCCAAATGCACAACCAAACATAGTTATTAGCATCCAGGAAAGGTATTTTCACTTTTACTAAGGAATGCACTTTTCAGTTTTTGTTTTTGGTGGCGGTTCGGAAACATGCCCGAAAGGGCTGCGCTGCAAAGAACGGACATCATTTGGCTCATGTGTCAATTCTGAAGGGTAGCTATTCCGCCAAATTCGCCGGGCACTTGTACGATTGTACCTAATCTCATTCCTTTCAAACTTATATGCCTATGCAAGTGGGGGCTCTGGTGGACAATCTTAGCAAGTTAGCGGTATCCCTATCAACAAATGCCACAACTGTCAAGGTGAGACAGGTTAATAGGCTTTTATAATCTACTGAGCTTTTCTGTCTAGAAAAGAAAACGAAATTCCGTAAATCAGTAAAATTCAGGAAAGCTATACATTAAATCTCATCACCCTTTATGCCAGCGGAATATTCTTATAGAAAACTAATTCATATCCATGCAAGTTTTTTAAGGTGCTTTGAGGAATATATCCGAATGGATTGCACTGCGTAGAGCAGACTTCTTTTTGCTTAGTTGCCAGGTCCTAGGGTTAGCTATTAAGTTAAAATTGCCAGGCCCTTGTACTTAGCTTTATCCCTTTCAAACTCATGTTGTGTGGATAGGGTACAGTTTGCAACTTTGAGACGACACTAAGAGTGGGATCTTGTAAATTTTTGTAGATGTTCTATGCTTGATGCAACTTTACTTTTATCTCCAATATCAAACAACAATCACATAAACAAGAAAGTGAAATGCTGATAGAACATACCAGTAGATTGACAGAAGACAAGCCAAAAATTACACTTAACTTGATCAGCAAAATATATGTGTTGTGGCGCATTACGGCGGTCAACAGGATGCTTCAATCAGCGAAGTCTCAACACAGTCAGCCAACCAGAGGTGTCACACAATCCTCTCGGACAGCTATATCAGTCAACCCAAAGTCAACGCTGTCCCAGTCAACAGTCAACGCAAAACAGCAGCAAAAAGTCAACGCAACACAGTCAAAGTCGATGGGCAACCTCTATTTCCGTGCTAATAAATGTGGACTGCAGAAATCGAAATTTTGACCAAGTTTGGGGTCAGTTTGACTATGTGTTGACCAAAGTCAATGCTGGTCAACTCTGCGCTGAAAACCCTAGGTCGAAAACAGAAATTTCTTTTGCTGCATTTCCCACGTGCGAGAGAAGAAGAGCCTCCAAGGTGATCGAACCAATCAGATGATGAGAGAGAATGTGTGATGATGGATGTATGAAATGACCTCCAACATTGACTTATATATATCCATCAGTGAGGGTGTGTGACACATCTGCTAGGGCTCCAAGCCTACATTTCAATTCTGGCCGACCTTGCACATAAGTGGAATTAATTCAAAATAAATGTTCTGCTCATCAGATCAAGATGATTTTTAGATCGATTTTGCACCTCTCCGAAAGAGGAACCTAATAAAAATATTGGCATCTTCATCTGAGCATCACAACATGGAGTTTGGACCTAGTTGTCCAAGATTAACAGATCTTTATGAGAAGACAACCCAATGACACCCCAATGACCTGATTCCTGTTCATTGACAAATGCCACAAGTCTTAATGGAAAACTTCATGGGTTTTTATCATTGATATGGACTTTCTGGCCATAAAACAAAGAGACAATATGTAAACTAGCAAGATTTGGGAAAGATACACATGAAATTTAACCATGTTAAATGCATACTAAATGTTTATTTTTAAAATTAATATGAATCCATGTTAATTCTTTTTTGGAAGTGCTTTGATAAACATACCCCAATGTGCATTGCCTGAAGTGGTATTCCTTTAGTATAGTTGTCAGATTTGAGGGGTAGTTGTGTTGCCAAAATAGACCATGACTCCCAATCCTCTCCCCTAGATTGCCCCACTTGGTGGATTGAGTCCAATGGTTATTTATGCAAAGCACTTTATGGAATCGAGAGAGGGTCTCATTGTTTGTTCTCCTTATACACTTAGACAATGGATGGATGTGCTTAGGAATTAGGGTTCCCTTGGGCCAATTCAAAGTGGGATCACATAAGCTGTGGGTTGAAGTCAAACATCACATTCTTCAAGTAGATAGAATCTACTAGATTTGCCATTTTTAGGAGATTGAGAGAGAGGAGCATTTCATTTCCAAATGGCCCTTTTATTGTGAGATCCATGGCGGGTTTTACAATCTCTTGAGGGAATCCCATAGCTCTCTCTTTACCTTCTTTTGGCATTTGGACTAGTGATGCTTGACTTTGTATAAGAGGAGGCTCTTGGATTTAGATCTCACTCCCTTTGCCACCTCCCAGTGTTAGAGTTTTAAGCCCTAGGTGACTAATGTTCATATGATCTTAATCAAATAAGTAGATTGTCGAATATAATTAACTTTGAAATGAAATTTTAGACAATAGCATCAATCACACATAGCTAGAAATTAAATAGTGGGAGCATAAAAGTTGATTTCTCATGTTCAAATCAACTTTCATTCCTTCAAAAAACTTACAAGGAAACCTCCCCTCCTACCAAGAAAAATAACATGCACAGATACCAAGAATGCCCCAAACTGAGCTTGTATAAGTTTGTTGAAAAAGTCAGAAACAACAAAAAGTTGTTGTAAGACTTGTAGAATAAGCTTGTATGTTTTGTTTGTATGACTATATGGACTTGCATGGGCCTATCTGTATGACTATATGGAACTGTACATACGACTATCTTGTATTGCGTGTTGCTTGAAAATGCCTCTTCCTTGGTTTCTCGCTCTCTTTCTGGTGCTCAATTAATCAAAGTGTGTGTGAAAGGCCTCTACTTTGCAGTGTCTTTATAGTTTTAGCCGAGTATCTATTTATAAGATTACTCGTCTGAGTACAATTCTAGACTCAATTGCTATAAATAGGACTTTCACTTTTATACTAAAGTGAATTACAAAATAGAATTAATTTTTTCCAAAAATAGAATTACTTTTCAATTTTTTTTCTTTTTTGAAACTATCTCAAGCTACTTCTCCCATGTTCGCATTGAACATATGGAAAAGTTCCTATTCGAGCTATAATTCTCAACACTTGGATAGACAACACTATTCAAGCTATTTTGCCTCCAACATTTGGCTAGACAACACTAGTCAAGCTATTTTGCCTCCATCATCTTATCGATAAGAACATGGTTGGATGCATTATGATTAATGTTGTGAACAGCATTTACCACCACCACCTCCACACCAATCTCATCCAAAAGCTAAAATAATAAGTTTGTATACTTTGCTTGATCAAATATGTCTAGTGTTAGGATATTTAGACAAGTTAGTTATGGTCAACTTGGTCTAATGTGTCTTTAGGTAGAATTGTGTTTCTTTAGTATGCAATGGTATGCATTTGTAGTTATGTAATTTGATGGGCATGATATGTTCTAAATATAGAGTGATTCGATGGCTCATATTCTTGTTGATATTTATGGTGATTGATTCGTGGCCTAACACTCGATTGATGCATGATATTTGTTTAAAGAGCATGGGGGGTCATTTGCCAAAGATTGATTGTGAAAAATTCTTTAGTGTATATATATATATATATATATATATATATATATATATATATATATTTTTTTTTTTTTTTTCATTGATATATTACTTAAAGTGGCCATGTTGGTTGGGGTCATCGATTGTTTCCCTTTTAGGGTGTTTTGGGCATGTAAAAACATTACTGTTATGATCTTTGATCTGGTTGTGTGGGCGGTTACTAAAGGTAATGAAAGAGTTTTGAACATTGAGTATCTGTATATAGTCTTTGTTATTTTGGATGAATTAGAACACTGTGGTTGGTATTCAAACATTGTGTATTATTTGAAGAATATATCTTTTCTATATCATCGAAGTGATCATAAAAGAAGAGCACCAATATTAAAAGCTGAAGTATTGTGTAATTCAAAGAGGTCAAGGATGGAGAAATTTTGAAGGATTAGCACGTATGTGTGTTGATGAGGATGATTCTAAAAGACCCATGATAGAGCTACATACAAGATTGTGTGGTGGACATTATGTTATTAGGAGAACAATGCATGAAATTTTAAGAGCATGATATTATTGTTGAATATTATTTGCTAATGTCCACTATTTGGTTTAATCATGTTAGAATTGTTAGTTGTTTGATGGTAAGTAGGATTTGACAGCCTGACCCTTGTAATTGGTTGTGGTAGAGGTGTCCTTTCAGGAATGGGGCTTGTACTTCATTAGAGAACCGAAAGAAAAATGGAGAAACAATTTTTGTTGGATAATCACAACCATTGATTATTTATCTAGGTGGGTGGAAATGATACCCACGAAGAAGGAAATGAATAAAATGGTAATAAAATTTATGGAAGATAAGATAATTATAGTTTAGAGTTGGTTCTCATTTGTTACGGATTGAGATAGACCACTAGATAGATTGTTTAGATAGGATTTTCCATGTATGTCATCTCTAAAATATTGAAATAGAGGAGCACTTTATCTTTCATTTTCTCCATTTTTTCATAGGTACAACGATATATATTCTGTATGAGGAATATACATATATTGTCAATATTGTCAACATCCATCATGTCACTTGCGAGAATTGAACTTGGGTGGGGAGGATTTGATTCCTTCCTCCTAACCACCCAGGATAACCCTAATTGACAAATGTCATTGCTCCATTTATTGGGATATGTGGGAGATTTCATTGCCTGTTCAAGGGGGGTCCAGAGGCTTTTCAGTTTCTTCCAGGAGTCTGACCAAAGATGTTTAGCCCTTTACATGTAGGAGGCCCTCAATCTTTGTGCCCACACTCTCCGACCTCCTCTTAGGCCATAGCCTGTTCAACTGATCATCTCTTTCTTTACAGTGCTACAATTAGCTAGGGGCACCAAGAGACAAGTTGATGACAACATCACTTTTGGCTCTGGGCTAGTGGGGACTTGAGGGACCATTGCCAATCCTTGTAGGTATAAGAGATTTCACTAGATCAAATCCTTTACCGGCAAGCAAATGAGATCAAGTATAAATTAACAAAGAATTACAAAGATCGGGCATGAACGTAGTAGAGGGTTTAGGTGTTTCACCAATTCTTCCTCGAGGTATCATTTGTGAAAATTGCTAGATTTGACAATCTTAAGAATCCTACTGTAGTTAACTAAATCTACTTCATCTACTTGTAAATTACATTACACAGTTACTTTCAGATTTCTTCATGAAAATATTTAAGTAAATTACTAAAGTAGCCTACACTTAATACTTTATGATTCTGAAACAGGGAATTTGAGTAAAGAATAAATCACACATAGGACACCATTATTTTTGGACAAAAGTCCTCGGAAAAATCCAATGTGGGAAAACTGGTGTAGCAGATCTAAGGGGTTATTATTATTAAGCAGCAGTTTCTGAATACACTCTTTGGATGCCTTGCTGGCTATCCAGTACAGAGAAATCACGACAGACAAAAAAATATAGTGAGTTTTACCTAACACTGCAAGTCCCTGCTGATCCGGTAGCTGAACTGACGAAACCCCAATACCCTCTGCGTTGCCTCTGCACAGTAGCTGCGTATGCCTGCGTGGGGACTTCTGTGGATTGTGTCACCTCCTCTCTGGAATCGATCTGCTCCTCGGAAAGTCGAGTTCCAGCCCTCTCGGCTTAGAATCTCGATCTCCCAGCAAATCTCGGACTATCTCACGAAAACACTGCACAACCTCTGCGTGGGCCATCGTCACACCCTTTGGAGGCTGCATTGCTTCCTCTGCTATGAATTTTTGGTCCCAGAGAAGATCCTCCGACCAATAACTCTTTGCCCCTCATTGCAACTGGAATCACTTAGATCTGATCTTCCTCTGAGCACTGCTCCGTCAGAAGAATTTGATCACTTGATTCACTTGGTGTGTCCTTCCAAATGACCCTCAAGCCTTCTTATAATCCTCTGTTGGGATTCCAACGACCAAGATTAAATCTTAATCCAGTGCCCATAGACTTCTTCTTATAATCCTCTGTTGGGATTCCAACGACCAAGATTAAATATTAATCAAGGGCTAGGATCATCTTGAAGTCGATCCGTGTGAGTTTCTAGAGAATTCTAATCTTGACTTAATTATTTCTGATTAATTAATCATATTCCCTAAGTTTAGACATAGGAAATTTTTAAAAATTGGTTAATAATCTAATTTCTAGAAATGATTTCTGGGTTTTGGAGATTTCATGTATTCTAGCCTCCACAAAATTTTGTGGCTAGAGCACATCCGATGCTACAAAAACTAACACTCCCTCATAGCGAGGAATGTGTTCTAGTGCTGTAGACCTTGTCACAACACCCTGTCTCTGTAACATTCTCTGTCACGCTAATGATGTTTGGCTGTTGCTGCTTGCCAACCACTGTGTAACTTTGGAGCTGAATCTGTGTTGTTGCTGACCCTGCTGTACTGCTGCCAACACTGTATCTGTACTGCAACTCTCTCTCATCTGTTGCTGCTGCAACTACAATCACTGCAACTGAGAAGGATCCAAAACACTTTGTTCCTGCTACTGAAACAGGTTCTCCACCATACCCATATGTTCTCTGAAATAGAGGGAGATTTTGTGAGTATGTCTGCAGCCTGCTCATTTGTGGAAACATACTGTAGCTGGACTGTTCGACGCTGCACATAATCTCTACTAAAATGACATCAAATATCTGTGTTATGACTTGCATGAAACACTGGATTCTCAAAGAGCTTGATGCAACTCTGATTATCACAGTAGACACTGGTTGCCTCCATACTTTTCCTGAACAAGCTTACTAGCAGCATTCGAAGCCATATATATTTGAACATAGATGTGCTTGCTGCCATATATTTTGCTTATGCAGAGCTGAGTGCTACTGACTTCTACTTCCTACTGCACCAAGAGACCATCCCTGATCCAATGTTGAAGCAGTACCCAGAGGTACTTTTCTTGTCCACTAAGCTGCCTGCGCAATTAGCATCTGTGAACACGCATAGTTTGACGTCATCTCCTTGGGTATATCTCAACCCATACTCGATTGTGCCACACACATACCTCAAAATGTGCCTCGTTGTTGTCCAATGTACCCTCTTTGGCCCCACCATAAATTGACTAAGGGTATTGACCGCGAAGCAGATATCTGGCCTAGTGTTGACCAGAGACATGAGAGAATCGATGAGCTATCTCTACAAGGTGGGGTCAACATCCTTATCGTCTAACACATCTATCTTCTTCTAGTTGGTAATCATAGGCGTAGACATGGGTCTACAATCCGGCATTCTGAACCTCTTAAGAGTATCTGTAACATATCTCCCTTGACCAAGGAAGGTTTCCCTGTCTTTCTGCCATACTTCCAGTCCTAGGAAATATTGCACTAACCCTAAATCCTTCATGTCTAAATTTGTTGCCAGGTTCCTATTGCAGTCCTCTATGAGCCCTGATAATCCTATTAGGAAGAGATCATCCACATACAATACTAGGATGAGTGGCTCATCCTCTACCATCAAATAGTCAAGGTTGGGATTCGCATCACTCTTAACGAATCCCATCTGCTGCAAGTAGCTGTCAATCTGACCATGCCATGCCCTTGGAGCCTGCTTGAGCCCATAAAGAGCTTTCTTTAGTTTGCACACATGAGTGTGCCTCTTACGAGTCTCGAAGCCCTTTGACTGTTCTATGTACACTTCTTCATCTATCACCCCGTTCAAGAATGTAGTCTTGACGTCCATTTGGTGAATATGCCACCCCATCTGAGCTGCCATGGATAGAACTAATTGGATAAAGGTGTATTTGGCAACTGGGGCGACGGTCTCCCCATAATCTATCCCTTCTTTTTGTGCATACCCTTTTGCCACGAACCTAGCCTTGTACTTTTCCACATTGCCATCTGCAACATATTTGATCTTGTAGATCCATTGAGAACTTGCAACTGACCTGTCTTCAGGCCTCTACACAAACATCATTTGTCATGATAGAGCTATACTCTTCTTCCATGGCATCTACCCATCCCTGATGTTATGCAGCCTCCTGAAAGCTGGAAGGTTCTGCAACCTAAGCCACCAATGCTTGGTACCTGTCAAGTTGTATGTGCTGTCTCTTGTTCTTCCTTAGAGTTCCAAGAAACTCCTTTGCATCTCTCAATGTCTGATGAACCTCTCTGCTGGTTCGACCATTAGTGGTGGAGGGTTCAACCAGCTTCTCTTCATCCTGTCTCTGTTGCTCCGTCTGTCATGAACTCACTGGATCCTCCACGTGAGAAATTCTAGTATTGGCCACTGTGACCTTTTTGCTAGCAGTCCCACTGGCTGCCCCTACTGCTGGACCAATGGAGATTCTGCTGGCTGATTCTGATCACCTGCAGGCATCTCACAAGATCTCTTGATTTACGTCTCATCTCACTACAATCTTCTTATTGCTAGGAATGTAGATCCCGTATGCCTTTGAGGTTTCACTATACCCAACAAGAAACCCCTTCTCTGTAGTCTGATCCAATTTGGTGCGCTTCTCATCTAGACATGGCAATAAGCAATATTGCCGAAGATCCCGAAGTGACTAACTTCTGGCTTCTTCCCTAAGAAGACCCCTTCTGGTGTTTTCTTCCCCATTGCTCTATGAGGAGCCCTATTTTGAATATACACTGTTGTGTTACATACCTTTGCTCATAGAAATCTGGGCAAATCTTGGCCATGTAACATAGCTTTTGCAGCCTCGACTATAGTTCTATTCTTCCACTCTGCTACTCCATTCTGTTGTGGATTGTGTGGGATTGTCCACTCCCTTCTGATGCCTTCCTTCGTATAAAAATCTATGAAGTATTTATCAATATACTCTCTACCATTAGAGCATCTCGAGTGCTCCATGATGTAAAAGTCCCATTCTTCTATGTCATTGCTCATTCAACTCCTTTCCACTGCTACTGTCACTGCTTACCAGTGCCATTGGAGAATCGAGTTACAACATGTATAACCTGTTGCTTTGAACTCTAATCTGTCTCACCCTCTTCCAGCTTGGGTGTTTGATAAACACCTTCCTTACAAAGTGGACATCGTATCCCTATATTGTAGTTGGGATACTAAGATCAGGTTCATACCGAATCCTGACACATGCAATACCTCTGTAACACTGGTACTTGCTCCTAATTCCATCTGAAATTGATGGTACCTCTCCCCATTGGAGTACGTTTTGTTCTATTTCCCATTGTAATCTAGAAATCCATCTGCTTCTCATTGTAGCTAGAGAAATATTCTCTAACCCTTGTCATATGAGTTGATTCTCCATTGTCTATGTACCTGACACCTTATGAAGCTTAGCTTGATAAGCAAGCAAATTCGTCCTCCAATTTGGAAGACAGCTGTGAAGCTCCTTGAATATCAAATCGGTCTTCCCCCTGTGAAAATTTCAATCCTGAAATTCTACTGCAGTGATAGATTTATTTCTCTACTTATTTTCACGATAAGTTATTTACATAATTCTTCTAGAAAATTTTGAAATAAACACTATTGCAGTAAGCACTCAAGTATATGTAGAGAATAGAACAGTAAAAAATGCAAGCACATTGACACAATTATTTTTTGGACAATTGTACCCGGAAAAACCCAATGTGGGAAAACCGGTGCAACAGATGAGGGTTTATATATTAATCTTCAGCAGTAAATTCTTTACAAGGAAAGGTTGGTAGAATAACCGTCTTCAGCAGTAAATTCTTTACAAGGAAAGGTTGGTAGAATAACCGAGAAACTTCATGAGAAAACACCTGATATAAATGTTCATCAACCCTCTGAAGAATTTCCGACACTCGGGAGACTCATTGCTCCTCTCTACGTCACCTCTGCGTGTCTCTCCGTGTAGAGCCTACATGAGACTGCGTTACCCTACGTGAGCTCTCTGCGTTGTTGCTTTGTGTTGCCCTCTCCGGCCTTTTGTGTCCTTCCCTCGAGCCCTGTCACTGTTGATGCCCTCTGCTTCCTCTGCCCTACAACTCGACCTCTGAAATCGAATTCTATTGCTTCAGAATTGACTTACTTTGGGTTAGTGAGTGTATGCCCGGCTTTCCAAATGACCCTCAAGCCTTCTTTTATAATCTTCTAATTGAAGAATCAATGACCTAGATTAGAAGCTTAATCAATGGCTAAGATTAAAACTTGACTTGATCTTCGTTCTATAGAAGATTCACACTCTGTTTTATTAATACCCATTAATTATTTAATTTCCCTAAGTTTAGACTTAGGGTCTCCATTAAAATAATTAATTATTTTAATAAAACATGAACCGAGTGAAATTTCCACAAACGGTTTATAGGTTCTTTGGAATACTGGTGTCTAAGCCTCCTCACCAAATTTGAGACTTAGATCACTTTTCGATGCTACAAAAATCAACACCCCCGACACTGATTCTGCTACTACTGCAAAACTCTTTGTGCCACAGATCAGTAATTTGCTGTCGAAAATAATTCTGCTGTTGCTCCCTTTGCCTGCTGGAATCACTATTCTTGGGAAATCGATCTTTTTTTTGCCACCTGCAATTGAAAATAGAATTTCTTAAGCAATTCGTACTGCCTGGCTAGGTAAACTAAGCAACCTCTGTGAATTTTCTACCGCTACTGCCTCTGAACAATGAAATTCCTGCTTCTTCGACCTGAGCTACCAATCTGCTAAACTAGCTTTGATACCATGTGAAAATTTCAAATTTGAAATCCTATTGCAAGAACTAGAATTTGTTTTTCTAATTGTTAATTATTTTAACAATTTATCTGCTATGGCAAATATCAAATTAATCACACTGCAATCTTCACAAATAAAATTGTGGAAAAAAAAAGCTGGAAACTGAGAAATTCTAGCGCACATAAAAATTTGGACAATTGTCGCCAGAAAACCCAATGTGGGAAAACTGGTGCAACAGTGAGGGATTTTATTATTATGCAATAATAGAATTTATGAATACAATAAAATGTCGCCAAACTGGTGATTCTACTCGAGAGAAATACTGGTAAAAATATACTAAGGGATTTTTCCCCTCTCTGAGCAATTCTGGCAATTGACTCCCTTTGAAAGGCTAGCCGTCCAACTTTAGCGTAGACCCTTATGCGTTGCCGTTGCGCAGGTCCCACACGTGTGGCTAACAAAACCCTCTCACAACAAGCCGTCCTGCCTGCCCTTGCTGGTGAAAGTGACTCTTCGGCACTCTGGAAAGTTTTCTTGGCTTTCGAATGCTGAATCGAGCTTTCCCTAAGCTAAATTGAAATGCTCAAATTGGGGCTCTGCATTGCCCCTTGAGGCTCTGCGCTATCCCTGCACAACCTCTTGGAAAATAATTTCAGCCTTCTCTTCTGATTCCTCTGGAATTGGAAACTCCTTCGGAAATCTATTGTGCTGCGCCTCTGCCACCTGCTACTCGATCACTAGCTCGATCTCACTGCTGAATCACCTGCCACTAGGAAATCAAACTACCTTGAACACTGAATATCTGCACTGGCGTGTCTTCTCCAAGTATCCATCGAATTCTTATAATCCTCTGTTGGGACTCCAACGACCAAGATTAAATCTTAATCAAGGGCTAGGATCATCTCCAAGTCTATTCGTGTGAGTTAGTAGAGAATTCTCACCTTGACTTAACCATATTCCCTAAGTTTAGACTCACACAAAAATGTTTAAAAATTAGTTAATAATCTATTTAAGTCATATATTGGTGGAATTTCTAGAAACAATTTCTGGGTTTTGGAGATCTCATGTATTCTAGTCTCTCCACCAAATTTCGTGGCTAGAACACATTTAATGCTACCAAAACTAACAATTTTAGGCATATCTTGTCTTAGAAATTTTGAGCAATTCCAATTTGGAGTATTCTTTATATATTGCTTGAGGTTAATGGTGGTTGGTGATGAATTTTATAATTTCCCCAGTGCGCCCTTTGTGCAACTTAATCCATTCAGTTTTAACCTCGTTTTGTTCTAAAAATCAGATTTAGATAATTGACAATTCAAGAAGTTTGAAATATATAATTGTATCTACTTAACAATCAAGCTTTTAGATTTGCAAATATGTGCATTATCTGTGATAACTTGCAACACATTTTCTAGCCGTACTTGTTCAATAGTAGCAATTAAAATTTCAGTAATGAAATTACTATCCCTTACGTCCCTTGAACAATCTTTTGCTTTTAAGAACATTGCTCATTTTGGAGATGATGCAATGGCATTGATCAATGGCCTACGAATTGTATTAGTCCATCCATCTGAGACAATGAAAACCTTTGTGCTACCCCATGAGCTACAAATTGGTCTTTAGAACATCCTCAAGAAGTTGACTCACTTTCTGGAGCAAGAATGTTTTTGAGTTTTCTATAGTTTGGCGTCTTGAAATCTCGAGGCTGTTAGGATTGTAGCATTTTCATTAGATGATGACCCCTTGGCCTTAGCCTTAGGGATTAGAGCCATCATGCATGATGTAGATGCCATTGGAGTTGAAATGGATATTCCTCTCACAACTTTTGCCAAAGCTCTCTATCCTATATACTTTCATTACCTTGAATCCCTACAAGCTAGTGTGCAACTCAAGGCCATTACATTTGACACCCTTGTGGAAAAGTTTGCAAAATGAGAGGAGGATTTGAGGAATAGGAAGACAAAAACTCCATCCTTTGAAGAAGCAGTGTGCCTTGCTTAGAAAGAGAAGAATCAATTACGTGATTATGCTAAAAGAAGTGGTAGTAGAAGAGGAGGTGGAAGAAAGAACGTAAGAGGCAGGGGGGGTAAGCACTATCAAGGAGACAAATCTGATCTTCATTGCATTTGCTGCAACAAAGATGGTTATGATGTGACAATATGTAGAATCCCTTGGGAGAGAATCAAAGAGAGTCAAGACTCAAAACAAGAAAGAAGATGAAGGTACAACATTAGATCCACCTAAAGGTAAAGCATATGAATTTGCTCGTTATATTGTTGCCCATTGCAATATTGGAGTAACTGAAGATTTGTTTCATACTTCATTTGCTTCTTGGATAGATGCATCGCTGCTTGATATACGTGCAACCTGCCATATGACCTTTCAGGAAGAATTTGAAGACCTCAGTGACAAAATACGTGGAGCAGTGTATTTGGCAGACAAGTCAAGTCTCAAGCCATTCAGACTTGGCACCATTCAGACTTGGTGCCATTGCAAGTATTTATGCAATTTGTTTGCACACTATAATTAAAATTTAAATAAATGAAAAAAATTATAAAATAAAATACAAATAAGCCACAATTTTAAGCTAACTGAATTTTGAAAGCATTAGTGGAAAACTTAATTAAATAGATGATAAGAATTATAAAATAAAATACAAATAAGCCACATTTTTTAAATTTAAACTAACTGAATTGGTAAAGAGATGGGCAGAAATTCAAAGGGATTGCCATGGATCATCGTATCCGTATGTTATTATTTCAGAGGTAAGCATATCGTCTATTTACATTTATGATTTAAAAAATGTTATTGTTTTTATTATTTATAATTATTTTTTAAAAGTAGATCGGAGATTTAAAATGGACTTTAAAATATAATTGTTAAAATAGGAAAAAAATAAATTAACACAAACATTAAATACAATTTCTTTTATATATTTTATTATTTATAAATAAATCATAAATACATGTTTTCATATATTTCCAGTTTATTTTTTAAAAAAATGTATTAAAATATGTAAAATAAATGATTATTGAATTCACAATTCAATATTACATCCAGAATATATAAATTTAAAATTTAAAATTAAATACATCTATATCAAAATAACTTCAAGATATAAATAAAAAATAAAATTCCCTTATTTTATAAAAATATTTTTCTTCAGTATGCTCATTAAGCGCTTGAAAAGACAGTTCACCAGAAGACTCATTGGAACTTAGTTCAAACTCAAATTTTAATTGCAAGTTGGGATATTCCAATTGGGAACATTACATCCACACTACTAAATTCAATACACCTGTCTCTGACCTCCATATACCAGCGAATTTCTATTGATTTAAGAGGTATACCGGTGAATTTTAGGAAAAAACTTTCGAAATTTATTTTTTTCAAAATTTTCCTAATATTTTTTTTCGACCAACCATTATTTTCCAGGGAAAGACAACAATATCAGAGAATGTTAAAGAGAATATGAAAAACAATGTTTTATCGGAACTGGATCGCCTGCTTACAAGTTACAAATTGGTCCTTATAATGAACATTTAAATCATCGGAACTGAATTTTTTAAATTTTATGTTTTATACCAACATATCTTGTTTTCTAGTCACAAAAGACTTATCAGCTTTCAATCATGCATCTATACCCAATATGCAAGGAATAAAATTAAAAGAAAGTCTTGCTGGTTCCAGGATGTTTAATACATTTTGTCAAACAGTTCATGCACAAACTAGTACTCCAACAATTATATACCATAATACTGGTACCATGTGGCATGAACAATGTATCCCAAGGAATAAATTGACGAGTTTCATCATGAAATACACTAGGGATTACCTAAATAGTTATCTGCATTATAAGGAATTGGCATCAATTGGCACCCATTGAACAGAGGTAAATACTACAGTCAATGCCATGTGAATATCACTGTGAAGATTTGATAACTAACCTGTAACTTGTAAGGCTGTAGCCGCAGGCTGTAGGCTGGCCGCTGTAGCCTGTAGCAACAGTGAACACTTCGCCACACTCCTCGTTGCTCGACCGTCTGGCGTCGATTGCAGCAAACAGTGCTGACTCCTGAGTGAACACCACGGCACTGGGCAGCCTATAGCAACACCACGACAGCAAGTTGCAACACTGAGCAGCTCCTCGACGAGTCGACCGCAGGCGTAGGCTGTAGCAACAGGTTGACGGCGGGCCGGCGGCAATGACACTCCTTGACCGGCAGGCTGCAACACTCCTTAACTCCACAACCAAACAAACAAACCACAACAGCAGTTGCTAAAACATGATCGGATAAATCATAAAGCGTGAATTTGCTTTGCAAGATAAATCACGCAGTAACTATTAAATAATGAATCCAACATCATCCCACCATGGCGGGAAGGGAAAATCGTGGCAGGAAGAGAAACTTGCCAACTGTTTTTTTAAAACCACTCAGACCAAATCCGCCGGAACAAAAACCCTAAATTCATTAAAAATCGAACCTAAACGAATTTTTTCCATTAAATTCGCCTTCAGGTTTGGGTTCGGCTTTCAGGTTCGCCGAACCTAAACGAATTTGAATTTTTTTTTGAGGTTTGCAGAATTTCGAACCTCAAGGTTCAAATTCGCCGAACTCTGTGACATAGCTCTTTACCAGTTCAGTTAGTTTAAATTTAAAAAATGTGGCTTATTTGTATTTTATTTTATAATTCTTATCATCTATTTAATTAAGTTTTCCACTAATGCTTTCAAAATTCAGTTAGCTTAAAATTGTGGCTTATTTGTATTTTATTTTATAATTTTTTTCATTTATTTAAATTTTAATTATAGTGTGCAAACAAATTGCATAAATACTTGCAATGGCACCTCCAAAATCAATAGCAGAAGCATGGAAATATGTGGAGAAATTGGATGGGTCTAGTGGGAGACATCTTAAATGCAAACTATGCAATGATGAGTTTGTTGGGTCTTTAATTAGAGTGATGGACCATTTGCTGTCTATCTCTAATGGTAAAGGAGGTGGTGTTGATGGTTGCAAGAATGTGTCTGCAGAGCTCAAGGAGATACTTCAAAGAGATATGATAAACTGAATAATGCCAAGCAGGTGAAAGAAAAGAAAAGGCAGCGTATTCAAACAGAAATTGAAACGAATTATGGCTCATTCTCCTCACTCTGCTCGAGCATGGTTGGCATTGGAAGTTCATCTCAGCCAAAGAGCAGTAAATCTGGTGGGACAACAACATTAAATTCTCTTTGGAACCCAAGCAGAAGCAAGAAGTTGATGATGCAGTAGCTGATATGTTCTTTAAATCTGCCATTCCATTTAATGTGGCAAGAAGTCCTTATTTCCTCAATGCATGTAAGATGATTTCGGATTTTGGTAAAGGTTATGTCCCTCGCAGTTCTGAGACAATAAGAACCACTCTTTTGAAGAGGTCAAAAGAAAGGGTGACAAATAGATTGCAAAAGATCAAAGACTCTTGGAGGGAAACAGGGTGCACAATTTTATCAGATGGTTGGTCAGATATGAATCATAGACCTAATTAATGTGTTGGTTCATTCCCCTAAAGGAGTATTTTTTTTGAAGGTAGTTGATGCATCGGGGAATAAAAAGACCTCTGAATACATTTTCAAGATTTTAGAGGAAGCTATTCTTGAAGTTGGAGAAGAAAACGTGGTCCAAGTTGTCACTGATAGTGCTTCAAATTGTGTTGGAGCTGGAAAGTTGATCATGGAAAAATACAAAAAAATATATTGGACACCTTGTGCTGCTCATTGCCTTGACTTATTGTTGCATGACTTGGCCAAGTTTCCATGGATTAATGAAACAGTTCGGAAGGGGAAACAAATTGCGCACTTCATATTCAACCATCAACTCACTTTGAGTTTGTACAGGAGTAAAGCATCTAGAGAGCTACTAAGGCCTTGTGAAACCAGATTTGCTACATATTACATCACTGTCAAAAGACTAGTTGAAGAAAAATAAAGTGTAAGAGGTATTTTTTGCCACAATGACTGAGAAAACTCTGCCCTTTCAAAGGAAGCTAAAGGAAAGGAGTTGGAACAGGTGATTTTAGGAAATACTTTTTGGGACAATGCTCTAAAGGTCTTAAAAGTATGTGAACCAATTGTTGATATGCTCCGCATGGTTGATAGTGATACCCCTTCCATGGGATTTGTTTATGAAGGCATGGATCGTGCTAAGGAATCCATTGCAAAATCTTTTAATAATGAGGAAAATGAATACATTGAAATATGGGAGGTGATTGATGAAAGATGGAAGATGTTGCATAGCCCTTTGCATGCAGCAGCTTGCTATTTGGATCCTAGACTCTTTGGGATAGAAAGAACAAATGATGCAGAGGTCATGAATGGCCTTTATGAAACAATTGAACGGTTGGTCCCAGATTTAGAAGAATCCAGGAGAATTAGAGAGCAGCTTCGGGCATACAGGTTGGAGGAGGGAATGTTTGCAAGGACTAGTGCTGTACAGGATAGGCCTAATGTTTCACCAGGGAGATGGTGGCAGTTTTATGGATCAGAGACTCCTGAATTGCAACGTTTTGCAATTCGTGTTTTAAGCCCGGGATCAAGTGCTTCTGCTTGTGAAAGGCACTGGAGCAACTTTAACCATATTCAGTCCAAGAAAAGAAACAAATTATTGTCTACAAGGTTGGAAGACCTTGTTTATGTTCGCATCAATTTGAAGTTGGCCTTGAGCAGTGTGGCCAAAGATGCATCTAGTTTCTCTCAGTCGTTGTTTGAGTCCATACCAGAAGAAGATGATATTAGCATTGATGATGACTCACTAGATAAGTCAAATGATGACTTTGATGATCACTCTTCTAGTGGCTTTACTAGGCCATTTGCTTATGATGATTTAGAGATCTAGAGCCTTATGATGTTGCAACTTGAAACTTGCAAGTAGGCCAAATGATAGATAATCTATGTTTTTGAATTTTGTAGAAGAATTTTATGGATTATAGCTACTTTGACATTATAAACTCCTTTTTAAAATTTTGAAATTTGAAGATGTTCTCCATGGTTTTGAAATATAGCTTTATTGTAAATTGTAATTCGTATGCTTAAATTCTAATTATGTTTTGATTATGTGATTCTAATTATGTTTTGATTATGAAAATTATGCGATTCATTTTTGTGTTTCCAAACTACTATGGTGTATCGTGTTTTTTTACATTTAAGTTTTAACTAATGTCATTGATATAATTAGAGCATGCTATGATTAAGTTATTCATGTGTGTTTACTAATCAAAATTTTTATTCATAGTTTTATAATTTATTAATTGATTAAAGATTTTGATTTTTAATTAATTTATGCCATATATCTTTATATTTATTGAAAAATATGTATAGTCGAACTTCATTACGAACCTCATCGGAAAATTCGAACCCGAATCGAACTTAATCATTGCTGAACTCGAATTCGAACTCGAACCGTGTGACATAGACTGAAACCCCTCAAACGTGTCTGTTTGGATGCCCCTACGCTCCACCATCTAGGAATCAAGAAAATTGTGGATTGCCCCACTGTCAACCAGAGCTGATACACACTGCCCCTGAATGGTCCCCATGACCCTGCGTGTCAGGTACTTCGACACACCTTGAAGTGAAACAATAACTCCTCTTGTTGGGGCAAACGATCCTCCTCCATGCGGGGGTGGTGGTGGTCCTCCTGCTCCTGATGGGCCCTCCCTCATCCCATGGTTCCCACACTATCTCGATCTCCTCCTCCTCTGGCTCACTGTCTGAAAAGACCCCAATGAAATGGGCCTTGCCCTTTGTGCACTTGTGCCCTGGTGCCCAAGGCTCCTGGCACGTGAAACACAATCTCCTCCTCCTAAGGTCCCTTCGTGTCTCATCATCTAACTGGCCAGGCCCTCCATCTCTCTGCGGTGGCCTCATATCTCTGTTCACCTGTGGGTCTTGTGGGAACGAAAGCCCGATTCTTGGGCACTGCGTCAATCATATCTCGAGCTGTAGAGATGGCATCTTGTAGCGATGTGGGCATATAGGCCCTCACCCATCCACGCAGTGGTTCAACAAGCCCCTCCACAAACAACATGGTCAATTGACTCTCGAAAATATCTGTCACCATCACTGCCAGCCTCTGAAACTCTGTGATAAATGCCTTCGCGCTGCCTGTCTATCTCAAGTGGGCTAGCTCCCTGAAATGCAACTCCGAGTCCTTCCTTTTGAACCTCTCCAATAACCTCCGGGTGAACTCTGTGTATGATGTGATGTTGATGTGCCTAACGTGATCAACCCATGGTACCACCACTCCTGGGCATCCCCTTCCAAGTGAACGGTGGCAAATCGAATGGGATTTGCTTCCCTCATGAGGTTTAGGTGAAAATAGGTGTCCAACTTTTGTATCCACTCTCTGGCTGAACTCTTTGCTCCCCCATCAAAGTTTGGAAGTATGACCTTCCTTGCCAATCTTTGCACATCCTGGCTAGAAGATCCTCCTCTGAAATGGTTCTTGGCCCCCGTGGTACGCCTTTCCTTTAGGTGAATATACTCACCAAAGGACATCACCTGCCTAATTTGGGCATCCAACCCCTTGTACTCATTTATACTAGATGCAACTGAATGAGCCAAATCTGCAACTGGGTTCGACTCCCTCTTCGGTTCCGGTTCATCTACGAAATGTGGCATGAAGGGTCTGCTGGCTTGCCCACGCTGAGGAGTGTGTGGGAGCTGGTAGGTACGGGTGCCTCCTGCTTCGGAACCCCCAGCACCGCGAGGTTCTGTTGCTCCATTTGGCCTTCCACCCACCTGCAACCCTATCACCTGCTGAATCATATCCATCATGATCTTCCCCTGTCTCATCCACAGCTGATTTGCACTCAGCAACTCCTCCAAAATATGGTTCCGGCCCCTTGGCCTAGGCTGCTCATCTTCATCACGTTGGACCATTCCTTCCCTTCTGGTTTCGATCTCAGTCTCTGAAAAACGGTCTGGGTTATAATCTCTCCCACGACCTCTACTTCTACCTCTGCCTCTAACACGACCTTTCTGGAAAACTAGTCCTTGGTATCTTGGTGGGCATCACCCGCTCTTGTTCCCCACCCTGGCCAAGAACATGCTCTGATACCACTGTGATATTCCTAATGGAAAATTAACAATGATAACATAAAACATGCAAATATAGCAACGCATAAATTTTTTAGAAATTAACACATGAACCAGAAAATATGCACCAACTACATAAACTGGTCAAATTTTATTATATGATAATGTTGTGGTACAAATAGTTGGAGAAATGCTCCTAGGATTGCACAAGGCAAGCTACAAGCACCAAGTGATGAGTACAAGCAAAACCAATAGCTGCAATAGCAAGCTCCTCTAGAAAACCGCGCTGATGCTCAAAGACTACATTGCTGCTTGACTTTAGCCTCTGATTTACCCACAGAAAACTGCCCAAAAAATTCTAGGAATGTGGGAAGGTGATCCTCGTCCAAAATCATAAAGACCCAAAAAGGGTTTCCTCTAATTCCAACCTTCAAAATCTGACCCTTTGTAGCTTGGCCCTCCTCCAAATTCGATTTCAGCGGCTACTGTCAATCACTGCCCTTAAAAATCCCAGCAAACCTCCTCAAATGAACCTCCAATCAATCTCCCAACACCTCAGCTCCAAAATCCCTCCAAGGTAGTGCCCACAAAAGAGCCTCCTCCAATGATTGCACAGTCTAGGGAAGTGCTTACAGAGTCTCTATGTATACTGGCTGAGAATTGCATGAAGGCTGCTCCTCTATGGCTGCTACTACTGCTACACTCCAGAAATGGGTCCTCAATCACTCTTGTAGCTCCTCCGATGAATCTTCCAGCAATTTGACTCCAAAATAGCAAGATGGCTCCAACCACTGTGCGGTAGAGGCTTTAGACTGTGTCCCAATCTCTCTAGAAAAGCATAGAACCTGTAGGTACTCACTCCTCCGGTCTCAAGGCAAGGAAAATGCCTTCCTTGGGTGGCACTCGAAGTCCACCGAAGAAAGGTTGAACTTCACTCTTTGGGAAGCGCTTGTGCTGAACAACGCAATGTTGGCTCAGCTAAGAAGCTAAGGCAATTCGATTTCTTCAAAAGGCAAAAGATGCAAATGGCTTCTTCATTCCTTCCTTTTATAATTGCTGGGCATGCATGCATGGTGGGACCCTGCACAATTCGAATTTTTCTAAAGGAATTCAAATTCCTTTTTCCTCTAATGCATACTTTATGTGCGTCCCATATTCCACTATCAATTAAATAATTTATTTCTCCTATGTTTGCCACCCCAAAATTGCCTTGAGTTAACTTCAATCAAAATTTACAAAAATTGATTTCCTAAGACATTAGGAAAATCTAGGAAGGGACATTACAGCTTAAGTCAAATTGCTCCATGACTTGTCCTAATTTATAGGAACTTGTCTCAACTTTTAAGAACTTGTGCATGCTAAAGGACTGCTTGTGGTCTCTTTGACTAACGCACAAGTCAAAGAAGACCTTACTCTCTACTATTATCAACAATTACCCACTTGGGTGGGTAACAAAGCTTATTATTAGTAGTTTGGTTTTGTAACTGCTTTTTCCTCTCATCAAGTTTGACTATACGAGGGAGAGTGCACTAGTTAGGGTTTATATTCATACATTTGATGTTTGTGAACATAGAGAGGGACTTTGAAGTCTTAAGAGTAACCATTGTAGTCCATCTTTGACAGTATTGTAATTCCTCTATTGTGTTAATGAGAATAGGGTGATTGCTGTTACAGAGTTCCAGCTCTTTGTCCATTACATTCAGATTGCAGATTCTTGGATCATACTTCATCTTTTGCAGGACTTATCTCATCTCTTGACATGCAATGTTTGCACTTTTGAGTTTTACATTCAACACTTTTGTTTATGCAGATTTGAAGTTTTGATTAATGTTTCAGTCTCTGTTTTGGTTGTATGACAAATTCTTTTAGTCTGGATCTGTATATCTGTATATCTGTATGACATACTAAGCCATTCCTTCGTAAAATATATTTTACACGGGTTATGATCTTTGTTATGCAAATCAATGTTGCAAAAGTGGGACTCGGGAATAAATCAGCAAGGGTCCGAAAATTGAAAATGTCATAAAAGTCTAGAGAAAATCGAAAAAATCGCAAAATTAATGAAGTACAGAAATATTCTTTTTTTTTTTTCCAATTTTTTTAGCATCTAAAATATCCACAACATCAGATAAAGGCATTGTCACAAAAATATGAAAATGAAACTAATATATAAGATGTATAAGAAGTCTAGTGCAACATCACTTATCAACAATGAATCAAGTCCTAAATCCTGAGACCTAACTTAGCCTCAAGAGTCAAAATATCAACAAAAATTATAAGAAATGTATCTCATCATCATGCGTCATCTACATGTCATAAACTAGTGAGTCACTGAGTTCATCTGCCCCTTTTATAGGAATAGGGAATGAATTTTTCTTTAGAGGAAGAAGGCCCTTCCCTTGGGGCTAGAAATGGACTCTGATGTCCTCGAGAAGCAAAAATAAGTCGCCTTTGTTCTTTGCTTCTGCCCATGCTAGGTGATGTCACCTCCTCTTGCTATTGCTCCATGTCTTTTTCCTTCTCCTCTACCTTTGTCTCCTCTGCGACTGCTACCTCCTTCAATGCCTCCACCTTTAACTAGTCAGGGATGATTGCATGATAGGCCTCTCAGTCTCAACCTTCTATGCAACAATGGTGTCAATATGATCCAATGAGATGGCTTTCACATTAGGGGTTTTCTGAAGTTGTCTTACCTACAATTGAAGATTATAGTAGACGTAGACCATGCCATTAAGGCATTGAGACTCCAACATGTATTAGGGTCATAAATTATAAATTAGTAATTAGAAAATTTAAGTATAAAAAATAATAAATTATAATATACAATGAATTCAAAAATTTAATTTGAATTTTTTTCACCTATTGCGCTTCTTGGTGTGTATTTTGTCAAATACACTTCAATTGCGCACGCTCTAGAAAAACTACATTTTTTGGCTGAGCATTTGAAAGGCAAGCTTTTGGAGATGGGGTACTCTGCCCCCATAGCTTGTCCACCAAGCATCTACAAGTTAAAACAAATAAGAGAAACATAACAAAAAAAAAAAGGAATTTGGAACATGAAGCAAATTATGAAGATAGTCAAATTTGAAAATTGAAACAAAATGAACCTTACCTGGCATTTTCGTCTTCCTATCTTTAACAACCATGCTAAAGTCAAATGTGCCACTTGCCATCCTATATATATCCATTTCGTTGGAAATCTTATCACGTTCTGCCTCAGATGACACGATTCTCTCAACATAGGTGAAGAATCCATCCATCAACTCGGCATCAAATTTGAAACCACAAGAGTAGGAAAATGCAGGGTTGAGGTAGATCCCTACAGTATGAAGGGGGCGATGGAGGGTATTGTTCCATCGCTTATCAATCACTCTCCATAACAACTTTTGTTTCTCAAACCCCTCATCCTCTTATTCTCATAATAGGTATGGATGGCTTTTTTGGCCGTATCCATGGCCTTATACAAGCAGCTCATTTGTGTGTTTATCTCCATTAACCAACTTACCAAAGGTTTGAAAATCGCACACACCTCCACTCTTGCCCAAAATTTCTCTTGATATGTAACTAGTTTGCATATGGCCTCTCCCTTCACTTTGCGGCTAAAAGATAAAGCACACCACTCTAGTGAAAGAAACACGGTCTTCACATTTCACATTGAAATCAACAGAGACTGAAGAGATATGAAATTTGTGGCAAACCATGTAATGGCAAGATGCACCAACTCTTTGTTGTTGGTGAGACTTCTCATCAAGCTAATCACAGATGCATGATTACATATAAATTTTGTTATGCTCTTGGATGATTCAACAATATTCCTCACACAAGGAATCTTCCCTATATCCTCCAGCATCAAGTCAATACAATGTGCAACACAAGGTGTCCAAAACAAGTTAAGAAACCTCTCCATAAGCATAATTTGCAGTGTTTTTAGTTATGACTTGGACAACATTTTGTGGACCTATCTCTTGAATGAAGGTGTCCAACAACTCAAATAATAAATTTGCATCTTTAATATGTGCAGATGTATCAACAAACTTCATAAACATTGTCTTGTTGGGACAACTAACCAAGAAGTTAAGAAGGGTCCTATCCTTTTGCTTAGTCCAACCATTCGACATCATAATACATCTAGTGTGTTCACATGATGCCCTATTCTCCCCCAATCTAGCAGTGCAATCAACCTTTTCATTTTGAAGAATATACGATCCTTTCAACTCCTCATAGGAAGGGGTGCTTTGTACCTTGGGCCGACAATAGCAATTGCATCATAGGTTGGTAGAATGGATTGGTCTTGGCAATGTTGAATGGAACTTTCTTGGATAGAAGACACCTACCCACCAACATGTCAGCTTTTCTTCCTTTTCCCTATTTTTTAAGTGCCGATTTGATGCTAGGTCGTGTACCAGGGGTGGTTCTAGGAACAAAAAAAGATGAGACAATTGAGGCGTTGGGCAATGTGAATGTGGAAGGCGATAGTGAAGAAGCACTATCAGTTGCCCCCACTCCTCCCTTTGCAATTTGACTTCTCGCCGCTGTTGAATTGTGTAGCTTGGGAGGTACTCCCTAAGCCCAGTGAGGTGGGTTTGTTTGAGTTTGGTCACAAAAGGGTTTGTGGGCAAAGAACCTGTTATCACTAAGCTGGAACCAATTGGGCTGTTCAACTTACAACCCAACACAACTGTTTCAAACCACTTTGGATTGGAAGTTGGCCCTTCTAATTAGAGAGGGCTCTCTCAAAGGAAAAATGAAATACTCAAGATAAAACTTATATTTGCAGATGGCTAAATCTTTTTATGGCACTTGGTACCCTTTTTTCCACCGTTAGCAAAAAAGTATGAAATTCGTAGAGAATCCTGTGTTTGGGAGGGTGAATTTGCTACAGAAGTGCCTAGAACTTCCGTAGCAAAACCTGACCTGTTTAAACTGAATTTGATACAAAAGTCTGTAAAAGTGTTAGATTCACCATAATGACTAGATCAACATATGCACACCCAAAATTTTAGATTTTTTGTATGAGAATGACATCTATAAACACTAATGATGAGCTTTCAAACTCACTAAAAGACCCTCATATATGCGATTTTTTTTGAAAATCTCAAATTAAAAAAAATCCTATCCAACCCTAAGTGACTTACTCTTATTAACCCAAGACAAACCTAATGGTTATCATGGATAACAGAACCCAAGCGAAGGGGTTTTAGACCCATGTTGGGGTTTAAAATCCAAATAAGAAATAAAAAGAAAATTAAAAAGAAAAATCAATTCCTAAACCTAGAAGACTAAAACCTTAAAGTCTAGAGGATTCCTAAAAGGCTAGAAGAGGATCTATTTAAAGAGGCCTTAGGAGAAGGTTAGAATCATCAAGTGAGAGGGAGATCATTTGGTCAAGAGGCTAGGAGAGATGTAGTCCAAAGGAAGCCTCAACTAGGAGGTCAAGAAGGGCTACAAGGAAGGCCAGTTTGATTTGTCCAAGTGCATTTCTTCCAAGAGGAAGACAACTCTTAGGTGCTGCTGGTCAAAGGATTCGAGATGAAAGGTGAGGGGGGACGTGAACCATGGATCCTTCCTCCATTTTTGATATGGCCGTGTTGAAGCAATTGCTGGCTGAGTTTGAGCAGTGTTATGGGCATGTGGATGAGGCACTCTCTCAAGGATCTTGGATGTAGGAACTCTGTGTCTCAAAGAGAGCCGAGCCTCGGTTTATATGTAATTTGTGGGCATATGAACTAAGGACAAGAGACCGAGAAGCCTTGTGGTATAGTGCAAAGAAGAGAAGGCTGCACGTGAGGGATATGTCTATATTTGGAGATCTATATGGTCGAATTAGGGTAGATCCGTGGAAGATACAGGTGCCCTAATAGGACGCTGAAATCCTCAGAGTATCAGCCTCAGGTCAGAGTTGGTTTGGATTGCTAGAAGTAGTATGTCGCTTGTCTTCCAAGGTGAATGAGTGCTAGGGATGGAGGGCTGTTTAAGATTTGAACAACAACTTGTTTAAGTGCCCTAGTTGAGGGCCAAATCCTAGCTCACAGTGGTTCAAATCTATACGCTCAAGTCTAGGGTAATTGGAAGAAGGCCGAGACTCTATAAACCACAAATCCATGGGTGTGTGAGGGCTGTTAGTCCTCAAGAAAGCTAATTGGTGTGTTTATGGTGTTGGCAGATCCTAAGGTAGGGCAAGACCCACCTCTAGTGTGAACAGAATTAGCGAATGATGGAGCTAGAAGAGCTGGGTATGGTCTAGCACAAGTTGTGCGCTGGTAGTGATGGTTTTTGGTGGACTGTCCATAGGGTTTTGGATAGTGATGATGAGCAGCCTAAGAACAGTAAGCCATGGAATATTAGTGGCTGATCTATATATACCCTAGTTCAGTCATCTACACGAGGATAGAGGGCTGATAAGAGGTGAAGTTTGAAGGTCTGTTTTAGGGTTTGGAACAACAACAAGATGATGCCCTAGATCTGCGTGATTTGAGGACCAAATCAGAGGTATGAGGGCAAATCTAAAGAGCCCTAGATTTGGGCAATTTGATGATCAAATTGCAGAGAAGAGGGTAATGATTTTGTGGCCCCTAGATTAGTCAAGAGTTGACTGTGGTTGGGCAGATCTAAAGGACCTCAAGTACAATGGCATGGATGGAGACATTAACTATAAGGAGACAACATTGTTGGGTAGATTATGTACAAATTGGAGGGCTGTTAGAAAGTGCCTCGTTGAGCCCTAAGTGCAGGACTTGTGAAGGACAACAAATTTTCTAGGAGAGGCAGAATGATGAAGCTCAAGCGTTTGTTCTTTGAAGGGATAAAGAGCAGCCAAGAGAGCTAGATTGATAGCTCTAGTTAACTATGCAAGAGAAGGATTTATTTAGTGAGAATAGGCGGCCTCCGTGCCTTTGACTTGTCTTCATTATAGTAGCAGAGTAAGGCAGAAGTGGACATATAAAGAGTTGTGAACAACTAGCAGAAGCCCCTATGTGTTGCATTCTTGATGGACAAAGGAAGATCTAGAGGGTAGTACTTTTTGGCGCCATGTTCAGTAACCTAAAGGACTTGTGATCATTGATAGAGGTAGATTGCTGTTGCTGCAGATTGGGAGCCAAAGGACCAAACCTAGATTCTCTAGTGCCGTGGAAAATTCAACTTGGTATCAGAGCTAGTTTGAAGGGCCAGTGGATAAGAACATGCACAGTTGAAGCAGATTGAGACAGTGGAGATCGTGTAGATTCAGGAGGAGTCTAGCTTGAGAGGGAGCAACCCTACTATGGAAGTTCGAGTTCTTCAGGTTCTGATGAGGCAATGATACTACAAAGATAGGATGATCCATTCTATTGAGAATTTGGAGGGCTGTAGATTAATACAAATTCTCTTCTTGATAATTACTTGTGACCTTACTTGTGATACTTGAGTCTTCTTCTTCTCTTAAGTTAGTTAATCTTTCATCTAGTCAATTATCAAAATGCACAAGACACAAAAGTTAGGCTCCTAGAGCCAAGGCAAAACCTCTCCCTCTTGGAGAGGAAAACCCGCAAAAAATTCTTCTTATAGATCTTCAAATGACAAGTACCATGACCCAGAGTTAGACCCCTTACCTAGATATGCTTCCAAGACCTTGATCTTCTTGTATATGCTTGTATTTGAATTGATTGGACTGTGAGAAGGTAAATCAAAGATTTACCTTCCTCACTATTGCTGCCTCTTCTCCTTATGATGTCTGTCTTCAATAAATTATTAACCCTGAACCAATAATCTTAATCTTAGAGTTATATCGGTGTACCTTTCTTGTACTTGTCCGAAATTTTAAGTTCAGTCATATGCAATCCTGTATTTCCTGCAATTTCCGCAAAGTTTACTTCCTGCTTTTTATTTTCAGATCCGTGTTTATGTGCTGCCCTTCAACCACATTTATGTGCTGTCCTAATACACTATTCTATTTGCACTCATATACTTCCTTATATCTGCAATTATATACACCCTCTTCTCCGCTGTGGGTTCATATACATCTGCACCTTTTGACTAAATTAATCCACATTCTTTCCTGAAGTTGATCCGCACTTCGTAGATGTCTGCAATCCTTATCTGCACTTATATGCTTCCTATATCGCACTTGAAATCTTCCTTCTCATCAGCAGAGCAATCTTGTATATATTCGCATAAGGTTCAGTGTTATTTGCTTATCTCCTTTCTCAAAAGCAATCCGCAAAATGTCTCAGACTTGTCCGTAATTTCAAAGGAATCCGCAACTTACTTGACTTCGTGATGACCGCAGATCACACACACACACACACACACACACACACACACACACATATATAGCACATTCTTTCAATTAAGCGGACCATACCACTGTGAATTAGGCCGACTAGATCATGGAGAATGAGACCGACTTGTTATTGTAATTTCTTCAATATTTTGTGGAGTGTTTTCTTTAGTAGCGTTGAAGGTTTGTCTTCACTATCTCACTGAGCTTGTCTTTAACGATATACAAGGTCTTGGAGCATATGACAAAGACTAGATCTTGATACTTAACTTAAACCTAATGGACATCAAGAAGAAGTCCTTCTACTTACTAAATCATGCTCATGAAACCCATGAAGCACATTCAACAAAAATATATATTAATTTGACTTCTTTTACATAATTACATAATTACATAGTCAACATGAAGACCGACCTAGTTACACTTTTCAACACTCCCTCTTAACTAGGGAGGTATTCATACAGGTACATGGTCACTTTCAAACTGAAGAACCTCATAAGAAGAATCGGATTGGTAATTGCATCTATACAACATCATATCAACCAGCATTGTCCTAGTGCAAGGCCTTGACTAACAACCCGATCTCTCAATGAGACAATGGACTACAATGTTGGCGAGACACATGACTAATAAACACCATAGTCATTGGCTCTCCAAGGTACATACCCCACTTAGGTGTTCCTAGAGTATGACCTTCTTGGACTATTCTTCTCTTGGGTAGCCAACCCTCAAAGATTATCGGTCCACGACTACTCTTATCTTGAATGCCTTATCTCATTCTCAAAGAGTATCGAATGCCAGATGATTACCCAATCCTCCATTCTGTCTTCCAAATGAAGACCAGAATGATGTGTCTATCCATTCTCTTCACATGTCCTTCACTAAGACTTACGACTGTTAGTCCTGGTCTAGTGCATGACACATGTAATAGAGAATCACATATGTCACTCCCTCTTAACACAGGAAGGACATACTTCAAGTTTCTTCCAAGCAAGAAACTTACCACCAAGCTCCTCATCAACCAGGGTCCTACAACAACAATCCAACTACTCATGAAGAGTTCCTCCCCTCGACAGCCTGAGTGGGCTCAATGGTTAAGAACTTGTGATTTCTCTTGGGAGATCACAAGTTCAAAACCGGCGGGGGGTAGGGTTGTCTATTGCTCGTCATGACCAAGCTAGAGGGATAGACGCCCCCAATGCTGGATGCCTCGGTCCTTGCGAAAGTCATGAGTTTCTGGTATATGTGACTTACGGGCTGTTACATATACTCGGGGAGGTTGTTGTTCCTCCCCTCGATGCCATGGTTTTCGATATTGAGGAATCTTCACCTTTCGGCTTCATAGGGCACAGAGCATCCATTACTTGCATTCATGAGTCATGCCCACAATCAGAAAGTGATTTATCAGTCTTCCTCATCTGGTCCATCGTTATGCCATGCTGCTTTCTTTCGAATCATCCCCAAGGATCATACATCCTTTCTTATGATTAGCAGCGTTGCACAAATTCATCCAGATAAACTTATACATATGAAAAGTTACCTTAGTGATGATCTTTCATCATGGCATCTTCTTGTTGGCATCGACATCCTTCATACAGATTGACACATCTCCTAATGATATGTTTTGCCAAGGGTCTTCTTCTTTACCAGACTTTCGTCAGAGTCTACATATCTTCCTAGGAGATCTCCTAGTCACATCTTCTTGGACTCCGAATGATAACTGCCTCTTGACATGGTTGCATCTCATGATCTCTTCCTCTCTGCACATTCTTCATTCCCAGGATATTACAAATTTTCAATTTCTTGTTTATGTACAACCACCTCATATTCTATGAGGACATATTATGTTGATTTCATTTGTCAGTGCACTGAGAGATCCTCCTTCATAGATCATACTTCTAAATATGGAAGTCTATTACCTGCAACTATATGACATGACTTCACAACATCCAATATCACCATATATGTTTGCATACCTGATTTCTATTTCCTTGAGTCATCCTGTAGCAATTTTTCTAAAACGAAGAGCTTCATTCCTTTGGCCTGTGTCATCAATATGTCATCGCATCCCAAAATTTTGTCTCCATGATGACCCTTGTTCTGATGACTGCTTTTCTTTAGTAGAGAGATTTTCCAGAAGCCGTTTCTCCGAGAGCTCCTTTCATGCTTCTAATGAGATGCTTCTTAATGTACATTACTTTCTATTATACAATTTTACGATCAATTAGAGATCACTTAAAGAGAAAGATGATCTCAATCATAATAGAGATCTCTCTCTTCCTCCTTGGATCTTTTGGCATCAGGTTCTTCTCTTTCATTAGTGACATGGGCTTCTTCCTTTTTCCTCTTGTCCTTTCCAGATTTAGGACAATATATTTTATAATGCCTAAGTTCATTACATCCAAAGCATCTTACGTTGTCCATATTGCTTCTTTTATTCTGAGGGCTAAATTTTCCTTTCTTCCTTTCTTCCTTATGAGGCTGCAAAGGCATGATTCTCTTCACTTGGTCCTGTATCAGTTTTGGCCTTTAGTCTTGTTTCCTTTATTTTACATAGAGACCATAAATCATGGAATGGGGTGGCTTCATTCTTCCCGTATAGACTAGAAGTGAAGTTTCCCCATTCCTTTGGTAGAGCATTCAACACCACTTTTGTTATCTCAGTGTCAAACATCACATCTCCTAGTTCCTGCAGTTGATCTCTTATTTCAGAAATCGTCATGAAGTATGGAGTGATTCCTTCTTTCCTTGATAATTTCATTTTTTATAGTCCTTGTCTTAGAGAGATTGCTTCTCTTGCAATACTCGTAGAGAACAACTCCACCAATTTCTCATATATTTGTTTTCCAGTGTTTAGTTTTGATACATAGGGAATGAGAGAGTCTTTGATGGATTCTATGAGAAACCTTTGGGCTCTAATTTCTCCCTTCATGTACTTGGCATGGGCTGGAGCATCTTCTTTTGCGGGTTGAACAATGGATCCTTCGATATAGTCCATTACATCGTCTTCAATTAAATTCAAGTTTGTTATTTTCTTCAATGCACTAAAGTTTGATGACCCAACCAACTTGTTGCTTTCTTTACAATAAGGCATCTTGACAGATAGGGGTCATGAATACTTACTTGAGTGGATTTGCTTGTAGCTTTCTTGATGATGATTGAGAATGAAGTCAAGGGTTTCCTTTCTTCAATGTTGGTTTACTTCCTTGATTATAAAGAATATCTTCAGAAGTTGAGGTTCTCTTCAAACAATTGCTTTAGTGCAAATCTTTGATGGCAAAGATTACTTTCTTGAAGGAGTTGATCTTTTGAATGAGATAGGATAGTTCACTTGAAGTAGCTAGATAGTCTTCCTTGCAAACTGATTTAACTTTCCAACCCAAACTTTGATCTTCGCTTCTTTGAGTGTCTTTGTTGACAAGCAGGCCTTATGTTCAGCACCTTAGCTCTGATACCATGTTGAGAATTTGGAGGGTTGTAGATTAATACAAATTCTCTTCTTGATACTTAAGTCTTCTTCTTCTCTTAAGTTAGTTAATCTTTTATCAAGTCAATTATCAAAATGCTCAAGACACAAAAGTTAGGTTCCTAGAGCCAAGGCAAAACCTCTCTCTCTTGGAGATGAAAACCCACAAAGAATTCTTCTTATAGATCTTCAAATGACAAGTACCATGACCTAGACTTAGACCCCTGACCTAGATATGCTTCCAAGACCTTGATCTTCTTGTATATGCTTGTACTTGAATTGATTTACCTTCCTCACTATTGCTGCCTCTTCTCCTTATGTCTTCAAAAAATTATTAACCCTAAACCAATATTCTTAATCTTAGAGTTATATCGCTGTACCTTTCTTGTACTTGTCCGAAATTTTAACTTCAGTCATATGCAATCCTGTATTTCCTGCAATTTCTGCAAAGTTTACTTCCTGCTCATTAATTTTAGATCCGTATTTATGTGCCGCCTTTCAATCGCATTTATGTGCTGCCCTAATACACTGTTATGTCTGCACTCGTATATTTCCTTATTGTTGGAAATACTAAGAGGGGGGTGAATCAATATTTCTTTTCAATTGTTAATTTTACCAGTTAGATCACTTATATTTAGAACACAAAATGAACAATGATGGAATAGATACTTTTATTAATTTCTTCTTTACAATAAGTAAAGTACAATAATGATATAGGGCTCCAACCCTAGATGAAGACTCCAATCTTCCAAGCTCCAACCTGTATTGTGCCAAGCACCGACTTGGTCTTTCCAAGGCTCCAACCTTGTCAATTTGAGGCACCAACCTCTAGGGCTCCAACCCTATCTCTGGTATAGGCTTCTACCTGGTTTCTTGAGGACTCCAATCCTCTAGGGCTCCAACCCTATATTCCAAGGCTCCAACCTCTTGGGCTCCAACCCTCAACTTCACTTCGTCAAAATATGTTTGGTTATTTGTTATTCTTCACGGCTCCCAAAGTCTTCTTCAACGAGCCCTGTCACACTTAGTCTCCATGTCACATCATCAATGACAACCTTTTCTTCTTAGAAGGTGTCACCACTGCTCTTCATTGTACCCAAACAATTTCTCCAAGGTCATTCCATGATGACTTCAACAATGCATCTTGATCTCCACGAATCTTCAGCTACAAGGCACTCTACAAGGTTCTTTAATAAGGTCTCCAAGGTCAGCTCAAGATCGGCTACAACTTCTCAACAAGATGTCTGCATAAAATGTCCTTCAAAGGTGTCTTCAATATTCTTCATGATACCCAATCAAATCCTCCAAGTCACCTCATGATGACATCAATGATGCATCATGACCTTCAATATTATCTTCAAGATACTCAAGACTTCTTCACCAAAATGTCTTCACAAGATCTTCAATGATGGTCCACAACTTCAAGGATGCTCATCAAGGAGGTGATAACATGTCTGCAAAGATTATGTTTGCTTCAAGACTTGCTTCTAGAGCTGCTTCAATCAATGTTTTAAGAAGTGTCACAAGTTTTCTCCAACTAGATGTTAATAGGCAGGCTGCAAACTAATGTGACCGCCTTTAAACAATCTTCAAAAGATGAAACAGGTCCGAACCCACAACAGGACTATAATCTATGCCATATCCACAAGTCCAAGCTTGAGGGAACACACAAAACTTCCAGATGACAACCTTCAACTAGTGATCCAAGCCTTCAACTGATTAGCCTAAGGTCTGTCCTCCACAGGTCCGCAATACCACAAGATGTTGCCACAGGTGTATATCTGAGCTTCCAATAAGGGCAACAATCTGAGCTTCTAGTCTGAGGCTTGTCTGAAATCTTCCTAGCACTGGACTGAGTTGTAGCTCTGTTTTATGTCTTAAATTCTGAGTTTTGCAGTTCACTGGTTAGGGCTTCCTGTGCCACTGTAACAACCCTCAACTCAGCCTTAAAACTCTTTCAACGTTTGCACCATCCTTCTTCCCTTTTACCCTTGTACTTGGCCTCCTTCTAGACTATTATTACAGACTTTGCATGGCCCCAAACTACCCTAAACTAAGGTTATGTTCATCACATCCAAAATGCAGATGCTTAGCACTATTCCTCAACTCTGAAGCCTCCAAAACACAGGTCCAATTTTTACACAAAGAAATATGCCCAAAACAGAGATATCCCTTGGCCTCCTTGCTGTGTTTTTCCTTCACTCTGAAATCTTCACCGAATTTTGTGTTTTTTCACCAAATTGCTGGCTTAGAAATGGATGAGCGCAGATTTATATATATAGTTGTTTGTCCCTATGAAGAGACACATCCATTGGAAGAGAGGCCAACTTTATCTGACTGCATAAGTCGGCTTGACTGCATATATATATTTTTTTATCTTAAAAATTCAATTTCTCACAAACTATTGGGAGTTTCGGGGCAAGTAAAGGCTCATTGGAAAGGAAAAAATATGCTCTAAAGGATGGTATAGGAGTCAATTTGGAAGGATGCCTCTAAGGTGGTAAAAACAATTTTTCTTTGTGATTGTCGTTTATTTTTCTGTGCAGAAAGTGAATAGGACAGCATGGCTTCTCTTTTGTTTGTCTTTTGCATTGTTTGGCTTATCGGTTATAGGATCATAGTGTCATCATGTAGGACATCCATGTCATCATGATAGTATCCAACATCCATATCATCATGAAGGTATAGCATTATGTATTCAATAATAGTGCAGTAATATGTCATAGTGCAACATCATTAAGAAAGTTTCGAGGTAGTCTTCCAGCCATCAAATGAGATCTTCCACATCATCATCTAGTCTTCCAACCTTCATCAAGTGTATGACTTCATCAAGTATCATCCAAGTGTATGACATCGTCATATGCCATCATCAAGTATCATCCAAGTGTATGACATCATTGGTTAAGATCTAGATCATGAAGTGCATGCAACAATAGATCAAGTACTTAGGGCTTCCTTCATTAGTGTTTTGACTTCTTCGTGACTTGACATCTTCATTGATAGTATCCTAGTCAACCAAGAGTCATGGCATCATCATCTGGAACCAGGCATCTCAAGAATATTGACATCTCGGTCAATGCCACATTGACATCAATGACAACCTTGATTAACAATCTACCCCTTTGTCATTGATGGCAATATTCTTGCCCTTCTAATTTCTCTCCCCCTTTGACATCAATGGCAAACGGGGTGCCCAAATACTCCCCCTGCCAAGCTGCTTCTTTTCTTCATGAATTATAGTCCTTCATAGGTATGTTACTCCCCCTGCCATGGTGTGCTCTTTCTTCTGGCAATATGTTCCATGATAGATGTGTTTGTATTTCTTCATGTCATGTACATCTCCCCTTGTCTGCACAAATTTCTTTAGCTCATGAAGGATTTCTCACCTTGTGTGATCAAGTAGAAGGCATCATCATGATATCATGTTTTTCTTCAATGGAGTTACTTTCGAGAGATGATTTATCAAGATTGTCCATGTGTAACTCATCAAGGATTTCATAGGGCCCACTCACGGATCACTTTATGCAAGAATACTCAAGAATCACAAACTCCCCCTAACTGTATACATGGTCTCTTTTTGGCAGGGTTTCACCATCAAATACTTGGAATATCAATGATGACTTCATCTAGTCAACAACATGTGTTATTCGCTGGAGTGTTCAAGAGACTTCCAGATTCAACTTGTTTCCTTCTCCATACTTGTGTAACTTTCTTCTTTGGCATGGTTCTAGCTTGTGCAAGGGCCCAAGTCAAGTTACAATCACGTGCCATATGTCCAATGTTATGGCAATTGAAGCACTCTATCTTGTTCATGAATAAGAAATCATGACTTCTTCTTGCAAAATTGCTTCGAGGAGATTGACAGGGACCATTATATTTGTCTTTGTGATATGCCATACAATCTTTTGCCACGTGCCCAAAGTTTGTAGAAGAATAGCAATATACAAGAAATATACTCTGGTACTTGGGAGATGAAGAGTTCCTTGAAGTACTCTTGAAGTCTTTTTTCCTTGGGATTCTTTGATGATATTCATTGCCTTTTGTATTCTTGACACCATATGCAAGTCTCCTTAGAGTATAATTTCTTCAGTTGTTGTCTTGATTCTTTTCCTTCCCTTTGTTGGAACTGGGAGCATCAACATCTCTTTCTAGGTTCCTCACATCTTTGTTGTTTGAAGCATTATCATTCTTGTTTGAGGATTCACTTGCATAGCCAAGACCTGATTTATCAAGGGGAGACCTTTGCTGACTTAGGATGTCATCTAGGGTTTGAGAGCTTTTCAAGTTTTTATTCAGCAATTCAACTTCCTTTTCAAGAAAGACAATTTCTCCTTTCAACTTTTCACAATCTTCATCTTTCATAAGTAGTTGCTTCTTCATTTCTTCCATCATCCTTGTTGCTTCATGTGCTTCGATTAAGGGAGATGATATTTGATTTCATTATGAAGACTTCTTCATTCTCCTTTGATAGACTGCTCTCCATTTCTTCTTTTATTCTTGTAGCTTCACATGTTTCAGCCTTGAGAAGATTGATGTCTAATTTTGGTTTCAAGATTTCTTCATCCTTTTCGTCTAGTTGGCATATCATTGTGTTTTTCTCCTTGTATTGACCAATCTCCGCTTCAAGATTGTTCAAGCTCTTAAGTCTTTGTTCAAGGTGGCTTGACAAAGTTTCTTCCCTTTCCTTTGCCTTATCCAATTGATTTGTCATAGATATGACTTCTTCATGATGCTTTCTTTTATTTTGATGAAATTCCTCTTTAAGTTTGGCGAGCTCCTCATCTCTTTCTTGTACTTGAAGCTTGACAAAGTCAACTTCCTTCCTTGTCTTGTCTTGGTTACCATCTTGCACTTTCTTCTTAAGTTCCTCATTTTCATTTTTCAAACTGTTAATCTCTTCCATGGAAGCCATAAGTTTATTCAAGAGATCTTCTTCAAAGTCTTCTTTGGTTTCTTCATCTTCTAGGTCTTCTTTAGCCTTGTTGTCATCTCTTTCAACTTCCTTGATGGATTCTGGACTTCTTTCTTGTTTTCCATCATCTTCTTGACTAGAGATCATTGTCAACGTTCCTTTTTAGTGAAGATCATGAAGTTTGTCCCATATGACTTTTGCTGACGAACAATTTTCAAAATTGGCCTTCACAGAATTTGGTAACCCATTCAAAATTGCCTTCATTGCTCTTGTATTGTACTCGGATTCTTCGTCCATCGTGTCATTAGTAATAACTGATTTCCAAACTTCAATTCCTTGAGTCTTCAAGAAATTCCTCATTCTTGCCACCCATATATCAAAATTTCCATTGAACAATGGAACCTTCGCCAATTGATTTACTTCAATTTCAATGGTTGAGGAAGACACATCTTTAGGAGGATTGGAGACTTTCTTCCTTGGCTTTGTCATTTGTTTTTTAATGATCAACCTTCAAGCTGTTAGGCTTTGAGTGAAGGTACTGGCTCTGATACCAATTGTTGGAAATACTGAGAGGGGAGTGAATCAGTGTTTCTTTTCAATTGTTAATTTTACCAGTTAGATCACTTATATTTAGAACACAAAATGAACAATGATGGAATAGATGCTTTTATTAATTTCTTCTTTACAATAAGTAAAGTACAATAATGATATAGGGCTCCAACCCTAGATGAAGACTCCAATCTTCCAGGCTCCAACCTATATTGTGCCAAGCATCGACTTGGTCTTTCCAAGGCTCCAACCTTGTCAATTTGAGGCACCAACCTCTAGGGCTCCAACCCTATCTCTGGTATAGGCTCCTACTTGGTTTCTTGAGGACTCCAATCCTCTAGGGCTCCAACCCTCTCTTCCAAGGCACTGACCTTCTCTCTATGAGGCTCCAACCTCTTGGGCTCCAACCCTCAACTTCACTTCGTCAAAATATGTTTGGTTATTTGTTATTCTTCACGGCTCCCAAAGTCTTCTTCAACGAGCCCTGTCACACTTAGTCTCCACGTCACATCATCAATGACAACCTTTTCTTCTTAGAAGGTGTTACCACTGCTCTTCATTGTACCCAAACAATTTCTCCAAGGTCATTCCATGATGACTTCAACAATGCATCATGATCTCCACGAATCTTCAGCTACAAGGCACTCTTCAAGGTTCTTCAATAAGGTCTCCAAGGTCAGCTAATGATTGGCTATAACTTCTCAACAAGATTTCTGCATAAAATGTCCTTCAAAGGTGTCTTCAATGTTCTTCATGATACCCAATCAAATCCTCCAAGTCACCTCATGATGACATCAATGATGCATCATGACCTTCAATATTATCTTCAAGATCACTCAAGACTTCTTCACCAAAATTTCTTCACAAGATCTTCAATGATGGTCCACAACTTCAAGGATGTTCATCAAGGAGGTGATAACATGTCTGCAAAGATTATGTTTGATTCAAGACCTGCTTCTAGAGCTGCTCCAATCAATGTTTTAAGAAGTGTCACAAGTTTTCTCCAACTAGATGTTAATAGGCAGGCTGCAAACTAATGTGACCGCCTTTAAACAATCTTCAAAAGATGAAACAGGTCCGAACCCACAACAGGATTGTAATCTATGCCTCCTCCACAAGTCCAAGCTTGAGGGAACACACAAAACTTCCAGATGACAGCCTTCAACTAGTGATCCAAGCCTTCAACTGATTAGCCTAAGGTCTGTCCTCCACAGGTCCACAATACCACAAGATGTTTCCACAGGTGTATATCCGAGCTTCCAATAAGGGCAGCAATCCGAGCTTCTAGTCTGAGGCTTGTCTGAAATCTTCCTAGCACTGGACTGAGTTGTAGCTCTGTTTTATGTCTTAAATTCTGAGTTTTGCAGTTCACTGGTTAGGGTTTCCTGTGCCACTGTAACAACCCTCAACTCAGCCTTAAAACTCTTTCAACGTTTGCACCATCCTTCTTACCCTTTACCCTTGTACTTGGCCTACTTCTAGACTGTTATCACAGACTTTGCATGGCCCAAAACTGCCCTAAACTAAAGTTCTGTTCATCACATCCAAAATGCAGATGCTTAGCACTATTTCTCAATTCTGAGGCCTCCAAAACACAGGTCCAAATTTTCCACAAAGAAATATGGCCAAAACAGAGATATCCCTTGGCCTCCTTGCTGTGTTTTTCCTTCACTCTGAAATCTTCACCGAATTCTGTATTTTTTCACCGAATTGCTGGCTTAGAAATGAATGAGCGCAGATTTATATATATAGTTGTTTGTCCCTATGAAGAGACACGTCCATTGGAAGAGAAGCCGACTTTATATGACTGCATAGGTCGGCTTGACTGCAAATATATATTTTTTTATCTTAAAAATTCAATTTCTCACAAACTATTGGGAGTTTCAGGGCAAGTAAAGGCTCATTGGAAAGGAAAAAATATGCTCTAAAAGGTGGTATAGGAGTCAATTTGGAAGGATGCCTCTAAGGTGGTAAAAACAATTTTTCTTTGTGATTGTCGTTTATTTTTCTGTGCAGAAAGTGAATAGGACAGCATGGCTTCTCTTTTGTTTGTCTTCTGCATTGTTTGGCTTATCAGTTATAGGATCATAGTGTCATCATGTAGGACATCCATGTCATCATGATAGTATCCAACATCCATATCATCATGAAGGTATAGCATTATGTATTCAATAATAGTGCAGTAATATGTCATGGTGCAGCATCATTAAGAAAGTTTCGAGGTTGTCTTCCAACCATCAAATGAGATCTTCCACATCATCATCTAGTCTTCCAACCTTCATCAAGTGTATGACTTCATCAAGTATCATCCAAGTGTATGACATTGTCATATGTCATCATCAAGTATCATCCAAGTGTATGACATCATTGGTTAAGATCTAGATCATGAAGTGCATGCAACATTAGATCAAGTACTTAGGGCTTCCTTCATTAGTGTTTTGACTTCTTCGTGACTTGACATCTTCATTGATAGTATCCTAGTCAACCAAGAGTCATGGCATCATCATCTGGAACCAGGCATCTCAAGAATATTGACATCTCGGTCAATGCCACATTGACATTAATGACAACCTTGATTAACACTTATATCTGCAATTATATACACCCCTCTTCTCCGTTGTGGGTTCATATACATCTGCACCTTTTGACTCAATTAATCCGCACTCTTTCCTGAAGTTGATCTGCACTTAGTAGATGCCCGCAATCCTTTTCCACACTTATATGCTTCCTATATCTGCACTTATCTTCCTTTTCATCCGCAAAGTAATCTTGTATATATCTGCATAAGGTTCAGTGTCATCCGCTTATCTCCTTTCTCAAAAGCAATCCACAAACTGTCTCAGACTTGTCCGTAATTTAAGAGGATTCCGCAACTTACTTGCCTTCATGATGACCGCAGATCACACACACACACACACACAGATATATATATATATATATATATATAGAGAGAGAGAGAGAGAGAGAGAGAGAGAGAGAGAGAGAGAGAGCGCACATTCTTTCAATTAAGCCGACCATACAACTGTGAATTAGGCCGACTAGATCACAGAGAATGAGGCCGACTTGTTATTGTAATTTCTTCAATATTTCGTGGAGTGTTTTCTTCAGCAGCGTTGAAGGTTTGTCTTCACTATCTCATGGAGCTTGTCTTTAACGATATACAAGGTCTTGGAGCATATGACAAAGACTAGATCTTGATACTTAACTTAAACCTAATGGACATCAAGAAGAAGCCCTACTTACTAAATCTGCTCATGAAACCCTTGAAGCTCATACAACAAAAATATATATTAATTTTACTTCGTCTTTTACATAATTACATAGTCAACATGAAGACCGACCTAGTTACACTTTCTAACACACTCTATAGGGTATGCTGCAGTGATGGATGCCAGAAGGGCTAGTGTAGCCATTGATGATGGATAATTCCAAGTAATGGAAGTACCTCCCTTGCTAAGAGGAGTGTTGAATTGTGTAGTTTGGGAGGTACTCGACAAAGCTAGTGAATTGGGTTTGTGGGCAAAGAACCCAAGCAAAGGGATTTTAGACCCATGTTGGGGTTTAAAGTTCAAAGAAGGAATAAAAAGAAAATAAAAAAGAAAAATCAATTCCAAAGCCTAGAGGACTAAAACCCTAAAGTCTAGAGGGTTCGTAGAAGGCTAGAGGAGGATCTATTTAAAGAGGCCTTAGGACAAGGCTAGAATCATCAAGTGAGAGGGTGCTCATTTGGTCAAGAGTCTAGGAGAGATTTAGTCCAAAGGAGGCCTCAGCTAGGAGGCCTAGGAGGGCTGCAAGGAAGGCCAATATGATTTGTCCATGTGCATTTCGTCTAAGAGGAAGACAACTCTTAGGGGCCATAGGTCAAAGGAGTGGAGATGAGAGGTGAGTGAGGATGTGGAGATCGTGTAGATTCAAAAGGAATCTAGCTTGAGAGGGAGTAGCCCTATGGAAGTTCAAGATCTTCAGTTTCTGACGAGGCAGTGACACTACAGAGATAGGATGATCCATTCTACAGGGTATGCTGTAGTGATGGATGCCATAAGGGGTATCCTGATTTTGGTAGCACTTGCAAATGGCAGGATGCAAACTGTTTATAACAATAATACTGGATAGTGTAGTGTTTCACAAACTAAATGCATAAATATAGCATGGTAAATTTATTATTTTCTTTGGCAATGTTTTTCTGAAATTTCAAGAGTCCATTTATTGGTTTAGTTTTAAGTTTTAACAACCCCTGTAGCAATGCTTTTATAGCAGCGAAATACTTCCTATTTTGGAAGAAATTTGTATGGTTTATGGGTGCTTTTTTCATATGTAATTTGAACTAGTTGACTATACTCTTTAGCTGGATATACTTGGTCTGTAAAATTTGTTCCATGAGCTTGATTTCATCCTTTAATTTTGATCCCAATTGATAAAAAATGTTGCATGCAGCTTCCTTTGGCTTTTATTGAATTAATCATAAGAAAAATAACTGGATAATTATCTTCTAAAATCTGGGGTGCTAATGATTCATAAGTATCCAGGAGTAGAAAATTCTTGGGGGATTATTCTCTCTATCCAGATGGCAAAGTTGGTGAAAAGCACTTTTGGTTCTGTCGATTTTTTTTGTCTTTCTTCAACAGCAATGCTTGATATGAATTTTATTCACATAGACAGTGCTTGATGCATTGTTTTTCTAGATTGAGACGGCAGATTCAGATGGCTATGGAGATGAGATGGAGAACCAGGATTCAACCAATGGTGTAAACCTAGAGCTGTCACAGGTTACAGAGATACGTCTTATTCCGTCTGATCCAGGCACACGTATCCTTGAACATCCAAGATTCAGGAATGCCAAGTATTGGTCTTTTTAAGTTTTTATTTGATTCTCTTGAGCTCTTCAAATTGTTCAATTCTGTAAGCCTATTAGAAGAGAATGAACAGAATTTTACAGTCATTTGAAAATTTAGTACTTCATTTTTAAAGGAACATGTCATTCTCTCAAGTTAACCATTAAAGACATTCAACAATGCTAACATCCGTCTCCCTGATAATAATCAAACTCAACACAAACTAATCCAGGGTTTTGCTTTCCCCACCTTTTCCTAAATTTTACTGTTAAAAATTAACTTCATTATTTCATACATTTTGGTTCTTCTAAAATAATGTTTTGTGTGCTAGTTATTATATGTAGGAATTTTGCATTTGACTGTCTTAACGTAAACATGGGGCTAGAAAATTAGTGTATCTCCCCATGATTATGATTGAATTTCTTTAACTTGTAGTCAGGGTACAAATGCTAAATATGTGATTTATGTATAGAAGGCTTTGATATTTTTTGCATGCAGGCTTAAGAAGAAATTGCTTATGCCTCTTGCAGAATTTTAATTTTCTGAAATTTAAATTCAGATAAATCAGGGAATGCTGTATCAACTTTTATGAAATTAGTTGCTTGTATATCTCAAGCTATTGTTCAGATATGCGGCAATATGCCGAGCAAAATTTTCATCTGTATATCAAATGAAGTACTCAAACATTTGTTGTTGTGGTCCCTTATCCATTTATTGTTTAAAGCATTTCAGCCTTCCATTTTGTCACATATAACCTGTGTGTCTTTTGATGCAAGCAACAAAGTTTGAAATGTTCTGGACTTTGTATATGTTGAAGAATGTAACTAGGTTCGGTAATTGTATTTGAGTCATAATGAAATTTATTTATCAAAAGAAAGAAAAATATATTTTTTTAATTATTAAAATGACTTATTAAAGCATGGGTTTCATGCTTGGCTCATCATTTTCCAGGTCAAAGTCCCCATTGAGGACTTCTAGGTTTTATCTGGAGTCATTAGAGTCATTGTCCATTTTATTAGACCCTTATTGGGCTTTTGTATGATGTAAAAAGAATAATTATTGAGTCAAATAAGTTATTTGTCACCTCCACACCAAGTCGGCCCTTGATGAAGTCGACCTACGTTAGGGCAAATTCGACCCACAAAAGAGGCTATTTAGAGAAGTGTAGTGCGATTTATTTGGAGTATCACTCAACAAGCTCAGAGAAGTAGAAAAAGTGCGAAGTTCCAAGAGAAGGAAGAGAATTGCAGGAGAAGACAAAAATCAAAGTTTTGGGCTATCTTTCTCTCACATGTGCGAAGTTACTGGGCTATTGCTGGGGGTCAAAATTTTGGATTCCACTGCAGGGCGAAGTTCTGTTGCTGGGTCGAAGTTTTGTTGTTGGGGAGGTCGAAGTTCTGTTACTTGGGAGGTCAAAATTCTGCTGCTGCAAGATCGAAATTGATGCTGGAAGGTTATCATCTGAAGAGGAAGGAAGGGCGGACTTGGTGATTGGAAGAAGTTTGTGTCTAGTTCAAAGAGTCTTGGATTATCTCGTCTTGTCCTATGAAACTACTGAAGGAAGAGGTTTGATTGGGTTTTCCCCTATCTAGGGGTTTTTCTCTGGCTTTGTGCCTACATCTAGTGTTTTTGATCTTTGTGTTATGGTTTTGATAATTGCTTGATGAATCAAGATAAAAGAACATAAGAAAGTTAATAAGAACATAAGAATATCACAAGTAATTATCAACATAAAGAAAATATTTCTGCCTTTGTGATTTTCCAATAGTATACACAGTCATAATAGTGTGGTTTGGGATGACAGGAGTAGCCTATGTCTTGAATATGGTACAATATTTTCATTATGTCATTCTAGCAACTAATGCGTCATTTAAATTTGAACTTCCTCTCTGACCTACTAATCATTTAATTTAATTTAAAAATAGTGTGTCCAGATTGTTGAGAATTTGGAGGGCTGATGATTAATTCAAACTCTCTTCTTGATAATTACTTGTGAACTTACTTGAGTTATGTTTTCTCTTCTTTAACTTATTTAGTCTTTCATCAAGTCAATTATCAAAAATACACGAGACACAAAAATTAGGCTCCTAGAGGTAGGGCAAAACCTCTATCTCTTGGAGAGGAAAACCCATAAGGAATTCTTCTTATGGATCTTCAAATGACAAGTACCATGAAAGACTCAGACCCTTGACCTAGGAATTTCTCCAAGACATTATCAATGCTTCTTTGTATGCTTCACAACACTGATCCTTCTCTCTTGCACCAACTTGCACTGACCGACACTACCACTAGAGAACTCAGACTCTAATTATTTCTTCTTTAGTTATGAACATACTTATTCTTGTTTCATGTTCACTTGAGATGTATTGCTTTCCTTTTGTGTACTGAAGGTAGGAAGGTAAATCTCTAATTTACCTTCCTTTTATTCTCTTACTTTCACACTATGATATCCTCATTCTTTTCAATCCTTAATCAACACAATTACACTGAACTGAAGTCCGCACTAGGTTCAAACTTGACCGCTGGTTCCTTATAGTGATCCACCCTTCTTATGCTTTAGAATGCCTTACAAAACAGATACACATCCTCTACCTTAAATCGCATTAGACCCATACCTTGTTACGCTGTTGCAGTCACATATATGTCCATGATTCTGTGACCTTTTAACTTGCACTTATATTCTTCTTGATATCCACAATCTCACTGATCTTGAATCTGCATTAACCACTATTACTTCTGCAGAGAAAGCCGCAGGATCTAGGGTATATATAGTGCAGTGTCTGGCTTTTAGGCCAACCCTACAACAAAATTTTAGGCCGACATCTTTACTGTTATATAGGCCGACTTCATCACTGATTATAAGCAGACTTTATCACATTATTTCCAACATTGAATGAGGGCTGATATGAGCCTTTCTTCCACAAAGTCTTGGAGTACATTCTTCAGACTAGGCTCTTCATATTCACGACTCTTAATTATACTTCTAAATAGAAGACAAACCCTAATAGACATCAAGAAGAAGTCTATTGGCCTATAATAAAATCTTGCTCATGAAACCCATGAAGCAAGTACAACAAAAATACATTTTATTATCTTTGTCTTCTTTTCATAAATACATAATTACATAGTCAATATGAAAAGACCGATCATAGTTACACTTTTCAACACTCCCTCTTAACTAGGGAGGTATTCATATAGGTACATGGTCACTTTCAAACTGAAGAATCTCATAAGAAGAATCGGATTGGTAATCGCATCTGTATAGCATCATATCAACCAACATTGTCCTAGTGCAAGGCCTTGAATAACAACCCCATCTCTCAACGAGACAATGGGTTACAATGCTGGCGAGACACATGACTTATAGACACCATAGTCATTGCCTCTCTAAGGTACATACTCCACCCGAGTCTTCCCAAAGTATGACCTTCTTGGATTATTCTTCTCTTGTGTAGATAGCCTCAAAGAATATCGGTCCCCGACTACTTTTATCTTGAATGCCTTAACACATTCTCAAAGAGTATCGAATGCCAGATGATTACTCAATCCTCCATTCTGTCTTCCCAAGTGAAGACCAGAATGATGTGTCTATCTCTCCCTCTCATCTAGGGAGGACCTATTCCACAAGGGAATGTACTCACTCCTGTATAAGGAATGTACCTAAGCTCATTCTTAGGAATTACCCAGTTTCTTCCTAGTAAGAAACTTATCACCAGACTCCCTCTCAATCAGGGACCTGCAGTAGCAATGGTGAGACACCCAGCTACTCATGAAGAATTCCTCCCTTCGATGTCATGGATTTTGATATTGAGAAATCTTCAACTTTAGCTCCATAGGGCACAGATCATCCATCACTTTCATTCATGAGTCATGTCATCTACCAGAAATTAATTCATTCGTCTTTCTTATCTGGTCCACCTTTTATGCCATGCTGCTTTCTTTCGAATCATCTCTAAGGATCTTACATCCTTTCTCATGATTAGCAACCCTGCACAAATTCATCCAAATAAACATATACATATGAACTTTTAAAACAAAAGTTACCTTGGTGATGATCTATCGCCATGACATCTTCTTGTAGGCATCGACATCCTTTATTCAGATTGACACATCTCTCAATGATATGTTTTGTCAAGGGTCTTCTTCTTTACCAGACTTCTATCAGAGTCTACATATCCTCCAAGAGATATTCTAGTCACATCTTCTTGGCTTCTGGATGATAGCTGCCTCATGACATGGTTGCACTCCATGATCTCTTCCTTTTTGCGCATCTTCATTCCCAGGAACTTCCAATTTACTATTCCTTGTTCATATACATAATACAACCATCACTGTTGCGAACATCTCGATAACATCCCGATTTTATCTTGAAATCACGATTTTTTGGCCTAGCCAATGTTTACCGATTTTTAAAGATATTTTTATGGTATCTTAATTTTGCCGATGTTTGTCGATTTTTTACCGATATTTCTCGATTTTTACGATTTTTTGGTTTTTCGGACCCTTGCCGTTTTTATCTCGGTGCCGATGTTCGCAACATTGATACAACCACCTCATATTCCATATGAGGATATATTATGTTGATTTCATTTGTTAGTGCTCCGAGAGATACTCCTCCATAGATCATACTTCTAAATATAGAAGTTCATTATGAGAAGAGGGTATGTCCTAAAATAAAAATCAAAGGACCAAAAGAAAATGATCAAAAAGGAAATATAAAGTATGAACCCCAAAAAAGAGATAAAAATAGATCATGAAAGTGCTGCACATTTAAATGCCACTACCTTTAGTTTTGTTTAATTTTGCAAATAATATTGTGTGCAGCTTGTCTAGAATTCCATAATTCATGATGATCAAATAGTTTAATCTTGATTCATTCATATTTTCAATTTCATATCATGCTAGTTAGTGAATAAAGATCTGGCCAAATTGTTTAATCTTGGCATATCAGTAGTTAGGTAGAGAATAAATGAGCTCATCAGTTTAATCTCAGCCTTTGGAAGCTATAAGGTTAGCGATTAGATAGTTTTCTTTTGAAGGAAAAATAAAGGGTCAACAAGCTTAAATGCACCCAATAAATGAAGAAAATGCTAGAGTAAACAATGGGTAGGCAGAAGCAAATTTTCACCAGGCATGGAGAGCATAAATTGGTCATTTCAAATCACTAATATCCCCCAAAATACCCCTTTCCCCTCTTAAAAACACCCTTTCCCCTAGCTAAAACCCCATTCACATTACTAATATTCTTTCCCCTTTACTAATTCCCCTTTTCCATTAAAAACATGTAAAAATAAACCATTTTTTACAATGTTTTTAAAATTAAAATATATTGGGCCTCCACATTTAAAAACCTTGCCCTGATATTATTTAAACCCCCTCCCCTCCAAAATTATTTCTATTCCCACCTTATATTAATTCCCCGCTTATTTATATCTCCCCCCCACCATATTCACCCCGGGTCCCACTTTAATAAACTCTGTTTGTTAAGTGACCTGACCCATTATATATTAAAACCTTTTCTTTAAAAAATTTCCCTCCACTTTTGTTTCATTTAAACCCTCTGTTTCATTCAATCCTGACCCCACCTATCAAACCGACCCACAATCGATCCAACACCCAACCACCATCTGATCTCCACCATATGATTCGACGACCCCCAATCCTTTTCGCACACCAAACTTCCCGTTGTTTAGAACCATTCGGAGGTTAAAAAATGGGAGGTTTTGCAACCCCTCCCATCTACCATGCTTCATTCCCCCACTTTATCACACCCCTCAATCATAAACTTCCAAACCATTTATTACCGTGCGGTGAAACCACAAACCACCTCCTTGCATATAATGAAACCATCCACTGTTTCCAATTGAAACCACCTACCCACCATGCCTACATGATAAACCTATTTAACCTGTGCTATACGATAAATGACCATTGCTCGCCTCCCTGCGGACCTCCATTTTATTAATAAATTTATATTTTTGCAGGTGATCTGCATATCAGAAAATGGGATAAACGATTTGCGATACTAGTTCCAAAAATGTTTTAATCTAGAATCTCTAGATTTCAATTTAAAAGCCTTATTCACTAGAGGATTATGAGCAGAAGAACAGATAGAAGCAGGAAAAGGCAGATAAAATAGTATGGTAAAAGAAGAATTTACAGTGAAAGCAAAGGCATTAAAAAGGTATTCAGGTAAAGACAAGTTAAAGTTAAAAGACAAATCAGAAAACAAATCAACGAGGAAGACAAAGCCAGATGTCAAGACCACTTAGCATTTTCTCTTCAAAACCATGTTGGCCACCTCCAGCTTAAATATTGATTTACTAAAAGCTATCAAAATTAATACTAAAGTCAGAGATATTTTAGCATCAATTTAGAAGTTATTATAAAAGTTAATTTTGCAGGCAGTTGGTCAAAGATATTTTAAAGTTAGCTAAGGAGTTAATTTGAAAAGTTATTATTATAGTAGGTTTGTCAGAGATATTTTTTGGCTTGGGCCTTGTATGGTCACAATTGTCAAAACTTAATTTACTCTATAGTAAATGCAGTTCAACAATTTAGATTAAGGCAAGCACCTCATTTGTAGTTAAATACACTTGTATTTCATATTATCATGTTGGAATTTTTTTAGACTTTTATTGCATTCGTAAGTGTTCATCAACGCTCTCGTTTTTGGGTTGGACATCAATGTGTTCAGCACTGAGCAGGATCTTGAGCTATGTTAATGGTGATGTTATCCCTTTGTGTTACTAGTTTTCTTTTTTTTCCATGTCAGACATCAAATTCTCCGATAGAAACAAAAAATTTAGGATCAAGATATGCTCATGAGCACCAATTTTGTCTCGTTATCATTAATCTTTAATGTTTTCCTAAAGTAATGTAAATGAAATAATTCTTAAATTCTCTTTAGTATTAATGTACGGTTGTCTTCAATTTTTCTTTGTGAAGTATAGCTAAGGAATTCTTAAATTCTCTTTAGTTTTACCAAACTGTTATCTTAAGGCTTTTCTCTCAAGTTTAGTTAAAGAATTCTTAACTGCTCTTTAATTTCACTAAATTATTATCTTGATTTTTTTTCTCTAAAGACCTGAATGCAGAATTCAGAAGACTGTCTGCTCTACATTTATGTTGAAGTATAGTTAAAGTATTCTTAATTACTCTTTAGCTTTACTAAACTTACAACTTTCTGTCATCTTATATTAATCTTGCCATAAAGATCCATTTGACATTGTTAGCTTTCCCTGTGAAAACCCTTGAAAAGTTGATGCACAACTCAACCCTTTTATGACTGCATAACCCAATGGATTAAGCTTCCCACATTCTATCTATCCAACCAAACAAATAAAAAATCAAACAAACAACCCCAATCTTTATAACTAGCACAAAATCATAAAATATAACAATAAAGCTAATTCAATTAATCATAAATACAGAGAGAGCCCTCTCTGAGCACAGGAAGGATAGGTCCTAGACTCCAAAGTGGTTTGATGTTGTTCTCTGCTACTTGTTCTTGCCATTCTTACAAATTACAGGGAGCTAACATAATGGCGACCATACTAGGGAATTATTAAGAAAACCTAATATTATCAAAACTCAAATAAAAACCCAGTCAAAATACTGTGTGAATTAAGTATTTTTTTCACAGATTGGTTTGTTTTTCAACTATTATAAAACTTTTAACCTCTTTGCGCCTTGGGTATAAATTCCAGCTTCTCTAAGAATCTATACCAGATCCCAACCTAACCCAAACCCTCCTGCAATAGTTGACAATCCAGAGAAAATCCTAAGGAAAAATCCTAGATCTGAGAGTTCAACTATTAGCAAGCCTATTCACAAAGAAAGTTCCCTACCTGAAAACCTTAAAAACTTGCAGGATATCCAATTTTACTGACACTTTGAACAAAGCTTGTTCAGGACTAAATCCTAGAATTGGATAACCTCGATAGTTTTGAACCCATCCATCTTACAGCAGATTCCTATTGCAGAAGCCTCTACCCCAACTCATACACCCACTGTTCACCTTCCTCCATTCAACCCCCCACCTCCCTTTATCAACCCCCCACTTGTTAACCCCCCTTAGGTTCCCCAACCACCAGCCATGGCAGCCTAGTATGCCCCATTAGTCCTACCATTTCCTTTAGTGCCTCTACCATAGGACTATCAGTCCAAAATCCCCCTATTTGATGAAATTAGTTCTACAACAGATCAACAACGTGTGGATAGAATGGATGATTATTTTGATTGTCAAGAGATAGATGATGAAACTATTAAATTAAGAAGATTTTCTCAAAGCTTAGGGGGAGAAGTAAGAAAGTGGTTTAAAGGCCTGACCCCTAATAGTATACATGACCTCCCTGCTTTTCACCAACTATTCCCAAATAAATGCGAAGTCAAGAAAAAACCTCTCCAAATCTTGTCAGAATATGAAAACATCAAGAGAAACATTGGAGAGAGTGTCCAACATTAACATGAAACCCCCACAAGGTTTAGCCCTAATGAAATTTCCATATGGTTTTGACCCAGAGATGGCTTATCAGCTACAAGAGAGAGACCCTCCTACATTAGAAGACATGTAGAGGGGTGCAGTAAGTGTGGAAGCAAATCTGATTGCCAAAAGGGATAGAATGAAAAATGAAAAGAGAGTCACATATAGGGAAGAGCTTGTAACCTCCACATCTGATACTAATATTGATGACCTCGTTAGAACCATGAAGAGGATGATGGAGAGAATCAACCTAAGAATCAACCTAAATGAGAGAGATTTCCCTAGAGAAAACCAAGCAACTCCTCAGAATAAAAACCAGAACCAAAACCAAAACATTAGGAGAAACCCCCCTCAAATAAGACAAAGGGAACAGAGAGGAACCGACCAGCAAGTCAGGCCTCCTTTCCAAGAAAACTATGCTGATGAGGATGAGGGGGTGATTGAAGAGCCAAAATGAAGTCAAATTAATATATGGGAGTTAATGACGAGGATATTGTTTTCCTCACCTAGGAAGAGCAAGACATATTTACCCCAACTCAAATTGAAGAGGAATGCAAAGAATCTGAGGATTATAAAAAAGGATTAAAAAATGCTATCATGGAGGTGCATAGATAGTATGACCTCAGAAGCAAGAAAGCCCAAGACATTCTCAAGAGAAAGAATTCTGAAAATTCTACTAGAAAGGCACCTGAAACTGATCCTATAAAGACAACAGAAAGTTCAAATAAAATGGTTAAAAGTCCTGATAAAAATAAAAAGCACTAGTAAATCAACTATCAGCCCTAACAAAACCGGTCCAGTTGATATCCCTAATGCAAATCAACAATCTGAAGTTGCTGCAAAAATAAATTCTGATAAAACTGATTCAAATTTGCAAAAAACAAAGACACCATTTAGTATTGAGAATCAAATTTCCAAGATAAAGATTTCCATACCTCTCACTGAATTGGTAGGCCAAGATGCATATAGATCCCAAGTTTTGAAAGCACTAAACATAGGAGAAAATACTGATATTGTAAATTTGAATGATGAAAAACATGAACTTTTGTTTGGGCCTGAAGTAGAAGGAAACTTCCAGGAGGGAGGTGTGCCCCCATTTTATGTCAGTTTGAATATTCATGATAAAATCCTACATAATGCCATGTTAGATTCAAGAGAATTTCATAACCTCATGCCAAAGGTGATTATGGAGAAACTTGGCCTTGAGATAACTAGACCATACAAAGACCTGTACTCTTTTGGCTCTAGTAGAGTTAAATGTCTAGGCTTGATCAAAGATTTCTGTGCTACTTTAGCATAGATACCAGCCAAAATTCTAGTAATGGATATTGTGGTGGCTGACATCCCCCCTAAATATGGCATGCTTCTATCACGCTCATGGGGAGCCAAGCTTCAAGGCACCCTCCAAATGGATATGACCTATGCTACCATACCAGTCTTTAGTCAACCAAGAATATTGTATAGGGAAACTCATATGAAATACATGTGAGCAGTCAAGAAAAGATTGATAACTCCCCCCTCTATTCTGTCCACTCAAACCTTGATTCAATTATCCTTTACAATGATGAAAAAATTAATGAACAAGTAGCAGTTAATGAAAAAATAGCTGAAAAAGAAGAAGAAAAGGAATAACAATCAGACCAAATAGAAAATGAATAACACAAGTTTGAACCTGAACCTCTTTGGAGCATGAGGTTTGATGGTTCTTATGGCAAAACTGGATTAGGAGTAGGTGTTTCGGTACACAACACTAAGAACAACCACACAGAGGGTCACTCTTACAAACTAAACTTTCAGTATACAAATAATATAGCAGAATATGAGGCACTCCATCTAGGGTTACAATTAGTGAAGAAATTAGAAGCCAAAAGGATCTCTGTCCATGGGGATTCTGAGCTAGTCATTAGGAAAGTTAAGGGAGAATATTTAGCTAAGCATCCTAGATTGAGAGCATACAAGAATGCTTCCCTTGACCACCTAAAAACATTCGAAGAATATGACCTTGCCTCTATCCCAAGAAATCAAAGTATCCGTGCCAATGGACTAGCATTTGTAGCCAGCACTTGTCAACTACCTCATCCTAACAAACAATACACAGTACAGGTTAAACACAGACCAGCAGTCGCTGATAATATGAGATATTGGAAAGTTTTTGAAGATGCCCAACAGATTGAAGATTTCTTGCAATCCAAAAATAAGTTTGAGATTCCAAATTCAGACCTAGATCATGAAGAGGACTTCTCTACTGAGGAACAAACATACAGGGAGGAGCCCCCTCATGATGTTGATATAAATATGGTATCAAAGAAAGACCCACATAAGACAGAAATGTGTGAAGATTCAGAAAAAGAAGAATTTGAAGTGCTACAGTTCAGAGACAATACCTTGCCAAGAGGACTTGTCCCTCTAGAAGAACTTTTTGATTTCAATGATGTTGCTAGAAAGCCAAAAATGGAATCCACTGAAGCAAATATAGAGGTGTGAAATCTAGGCAATAAGCAAGAGCCCAAGATGGTAAAGCTATCAAAGACATTGCTAGCACCTATAAAGTAGAAATATATTGAGTTATTCAAAGAATTTATTGATGTGTTTGCCTGGAGTTATGAAGACCTGAAGTCCTACGATATTGATATCATCCAACACAAAATTCCACTCAAAGAGAGCCAGAATCCCTTTAAAAAGAAACTATGCAGAATAAATCCTGTCCAAATGCCACTGGTTGAGAAAGAGATCAAGAAAATGTACAATGTTGGGGTAATAGTCCCACTCAGGTACTCAGAATGGGTTTCAAATATTGTACCTGTGAGGAAGAAGATAGAAGAGATTAGACTATGCATTGACTTCAGAAATATAAATAGAGCATCCCTGAAGGACAAATACGCTTTACCAAAGATGGACCACATATTGGAAAGGGTAGTAGGCTCCAAAAGGATCTATCTGCTAGATGGCTTTTCAAGTTACAATCAGGTGTTGGTGCATCCAGACGATCAACACAAAACAACTTTAACTACACCTTGGGGCACCTTTATGTATGTAAAAATGCCTTTCGAATTAATGAATGCTTGAGCCACTTTTCAAAGATCAACGGATATTTCTTTCTAAAAAGAAATGGTTTTCTTCATTGTGATATATATTGATGATATCACAGTCTATTCAAAAATTGATGAAGAACATCTAGCTCATTTGAGAAAGGTCTTTGAGAAATTAAGAAAGTATGGTCTGTCTCTAAATCCTAAGAAATATTTATTTGGCCTTCAAGAAGGAAATCTTCTAGGTCACATCATATCTGAAGACAAAATCAAGATTGACCCTAATAGGATTGAGGGAATATTGCAAATCAATCACCCAAGAAATATCAAAGAGTTGCAATCTCTCATTAGAAAGATAAATATTTTAAGAAGGTTTGTACCAAACCTTGCAGAACACTTGAGGAACATCACGAACATGCTCAAAAGAGACTCAGGAGTCAAATGGACTAAGGAAGCAAAGTAGTATTTTGACCTAGTGAAGCAAGTGCTCACACAAGCACTGGTTTCGATCAACCCTGACTTCACCAAAGATTTCTTTTTTTTTTCCTTTGCATCATAACAAACAATTGTTGTCGTATTACTACAAAAAAATACAAAGGTACAGGAGAATCCCATAGCATTATTTAGCCAAGCTCTAATAGATGCGCCTTTGAAATATAAAATCATGGAAAAGCAGGCTTTTGCCTTGATCAAAGAACTAAAGGATTTCAGAGTCTACATTCTGCATTCACCAATCATTTCATTTGTGCCCCATACAGTGGTTAAAGACATCCTAACACAAGATCTTGATGGAAAAAGAGGAAAATGGATTGTTGTCATATCAGAGTATGATTTAGAGATCAAACCCACCAAATTAATCAGAGGACAAGGACTGGCTAAACTAATGGCTGAAACAAATTTTTAAGCACTATAAATCAATATGATCTACTCACTGGATGAAAAGGAGGAGCTGGAAACTCCACCCATTGAGGAAGAATTCCTAAATTCTCCCTGGTATGCAGATATATTATATGTACTCTTTAATTTAAATTCTCCTCCTAGTTTGTCCAAAACAAAAGTGAGATTTTTGAAATTAAAAGTTGTAAATTTCTGCATTCTGGAAAAAGTTTTATACTGGAAAAATTATGGTGGTGTATTGCTTAAATGTTTTCCTAAAGCAAATGCAGATAGGATTATGCATGAATTTCATGAAGGGGATTGTGAAGGCCACCTTTATTGGAAAACCACTGTTAATAAGATACTTAGGGCTGGTTTCTATTGGCCTACCCTTTTCCCAGACATCCACAAAATGGTGGTGACTTACCATAAATTCCAAAACTTTGAGGGAAAAAGAAAGCTGCTACCTTTGCCATTACAACCCATCTCTGTTGAAGCTCCTTTTCAACAATGGGGTCTAGATTTTATTGGAGAAATCCACCCTTCCTCCTCTACCCAACATAAATGGATCCTTACTACAACTGAATATTTTACCAAGTGGATAGAAGACATTCCTTCTAGGACTGCCACAGACTCAGTAATTATTATATTTCTTGAAACCAATGTTCTATCTAGATTCAGTTGTCCTAGGAAAGTCATTACTGATAACGTTGTTGCCTTTAAATCCAAGAAAATGGTGGATTTGTGCCACAAATATCACATTAGTTTGGGTCATTCTACAGCTTATTACCATCAAGGTAATGGGTTGGCTGAATCCTCAAATAAGAGTTTGGTGAACATCATTAAGAAGTTACTGGAGGAAAATAAGAAATCATGGCACAACAAATTGGTACATGCATGATGGGCAGACATGCTGACAAATAAGAAGTCAATTGATATGCCACCCTATCAGCTAGTCTATGGAATGGATTCAGTCTTCCCAACAACCCTAGGGGTGCTAGTAATGAAGCTCATTCAAGAAGTACAGTATGAAGAGAATGATATATAGAGAAGAGTAAGCCAAGCCATTCAGCTGCAACAATCCAGAGAACGAGTATACAATAGAATGCAGGTGGTACAAGAAAATATCAAGAAAATCTTTGACAAAAGGACCAAATAAAATTATTTCAATGTTGGAGACAAATTACTAAAGTGGGATTGTAGAAGAGAGGATAAAGGCAAGCATGGAAAGTTTGATAACCTATGGAAAGGTCCATACATCATTCATTCTGCAAGGGGTAATAATGAATTCTTCTTACAAGAAATGGATGGAAGAGAGTTGTTTGAAGGTCTTGTCAATGGAAGGATTCTAAAACATTATTTCAGTTAAGAATCTCAGTTTAAATTTTCTTCATTGTAGATAACATTGCCTAAACAAATTTCAAACAGGATATTGGACAAAATTGGAGCTCGAAGTGAAGGCTATAAGCCTAGTCTGATAAAACAAAAGGAAAAAAAGAAAAGAAATAAAAAGAAGAACAGGGGTATGTAAAAAAGGAAAAAATAAACCTCATACAAAAAATGAATGTTTCTAAAAGTGTTGCAAATCAAAGTGTCACTACTTTCAAGAAGGCCTTGTTTGATTTTACAATCTAAACATGATCGTCCAAATTTTGAATTTTTGCTGATAAGTTAGAAAATGAAGATTTTCCAAACTATTTAATCTTGTCTTATCAGTAGGTATGTAGAAAATGACATTGGTTCAAAAGCTTAATCTGAACCAATAGGAGAAATATGGGATAGGTGGTAAGTGAGAGGTTCAAAAGAAAAAATGATGTCAAGGTTTGCAAGTATAAATGCACCCCAAAAGGAAGAAAAATTATTTGAATCATAAGTTGGGTAGGTATGTATGAAAAGGATATCTCAAAACACTTGATCATGATTTGAAGTTTTCAATTTCAGGTTGTTTATTCAGGCTCAAGATCAAGTGTGTTTCAGACTTCAGTCTGTAGTTTAGCACCTAATTTTAACCTTAGGCTGAAAGAAGGAAAATCAGGGTAACCTCAAACCATGCTTAGCCTTGTAGCTAGCCCTACAAGGTTAGGAGAGGGCTCTCTCTGTGAAAAATATTCAATGAAATATAACATCAAATGATCTTAGGCTAGGTATAGTAGCTTGAAATGTTTTATCAATTGTCTGGGTTGTATGGATCAGATGGGGTTGGGCAGTTTGAATCTCAAAGATACAGGGTATTCTATGGGGCAAGGTAGGCAGGAATTTTAACAGCTTTGTTTTTAATAATGATGGAATGTTAAGACTGCTGAGAAGATGAAAGGGGCATAGGAGATGGATCCTCTTCAAACAACAGAAAACATAAAGTATTGAATGATTTTCACAAGGCAGAGCATTATACAATGGATTCTACCTATCTATCTTGAAAACATTCAACCAAAAATGTAGAATGAATGAATGGCAAACATAACAATTAACAAATGATCACAAAGGAAAGAACAGTGCTAAAATCCATACCACAGGGATCCCATAAATCAGTGTTGCATTTCTTTATTAATTCCCTGCCAAACTGTTACAAAATGGAGCGCAGAGCATCCTCAATGATTTCCAACTTATTCCACCCTTTTTTTCCCCGTTAAAAATGATGAAAAACTACATTAAATAGATCAATTTTCAAGGGGGGCGGATCCACAGAAAGAGGAGCTGTTTCATCAGCCCAGAAACTAAAATCTGAATATAGGAAAGAGACTAGCAGAATGCCTCTAAAAAAAAGAAGAAACAATACATTTTGACCATCTAGAGGATTTACAGTTACTCAAACGAGGAGAAGAGAGACAAATATGGAAACAATCCCTTCATTTATCATTGATGTCGATGCCGAGATGATTTCTGTGTTTATATTTAGCTCACGGCCTTAACAAATATCTTTTTCCCTTTTACTGAAGAAAATGCCTTTGAAGCCAATGAAAATTGAATTCGCCAGTTTAATGAAGAAAAGCCCCTTTTTTCATTAAAAAAGAGCGAAAGGAAAGGTAGTGGGCCCAAAAATATTGCAATCGCAAATCGACATCGGAAGAGGGGAGGGAGCATGTCGTAATGGGGCGATGCAATGAAAACTTGCGATGTGATGGGAGGCTGATGGTGCGAGGGGATAGCGATGACTTGCGATGCAATGGAATGATTGGATCGGAGGCATCGGAGGTGGGTTAATCACAATCAAAAATCGGCGGGGAACTGTCATAACATATGGTGGGGGAGAAATCGCGATATGCGATGTGCGATGGAGGAAACAGAGCGATGGAAACAGTGGGAGAAAAGGCCGATGTGATGAGGGTTTTAAGAAATATTTTTAAAACTATTATAATTGAATTATCACTTTTTACAAATGGAAAAACCCCTTTTATCTTGAATGGGCGGAAGGGCTTTTAGGTGGGACCCGGGGAAAATCGCAATCGCAAATCGGGAAAGGGAGTGGGTTTGAAGTTAAATGTTGTGGGAAATGCGAATGCGATGGGCGATATGCGATTCATCGCATCAGTAGAAGGAGGTGCGGAGGGTTTAAACATGGCGGGGTGGAAATATGCGATGCGATGGAATGACTTATCGCATCGGTAGAAAACAATAGGCGGGGTTTTAAATATCGCGGGGACCTGTGCGAAGTTGCGATGCGATGGTGCGATCGGATCAGAGGTATCAGGGTCAATCGCATCGGAGGTGGTCAGTCAGAGGTGTGTCAGTCAGGAGCCCATGAACTAATGCGATGCGATGTGATCACGTCAGAGGTGCGACATCGCATCGGAGTTGTTTAATCGGGGGTGGGTCAATCGACCATGCACTTTTGCGATGCGATGCGATCGGATCGGAGGTGACTCAATCGCATCGGAGGTTTGTAGGAGACGACAATGAAAATACAAAGGGAAATTTGTAATGAAGGTTTTAAAATCATATGAAAAGGTAGAAATTATAAAGTTTAAGGGACCAAATGAGAAAGAAGGGTAAGGTTAGGCTTTTGGGGGCTTTTATTCACTTAGGCATATCTTCCAATCCAGAAGTCAGTTTTGGGAGCATGATATATCACTGGAAAGCTCTTTTTGGGATCTTTTTGATGAAAATACTTAAAATGTGATTTACATTCAAAATATTGTGGAGAAAACCTTTGGAAACCTGGCAAAGAAAAATCCCCTTTGGCTTTATGGAGATAGCAGCTTCTGCAGTTCAACTTATTACATACGGAGACATAAAATTACATAAAAGATGATAATAAAAAAAAAGTACCCTGTTTTCACCTCAAAACTTGTTTTGAGGTGACAATTACATCCAGCTAAAATAACAACTTCTTTTATTTTCTAGATACCAAGATTTTGAGTTTATTAGGCATCCTCATGTCCTTGCTGCTTTTATTGACACTTTCCTCATTAATTTGAATATGATGAGACCCTATAACCTGATGAGACCAACACTATGACTTGAAAACATTCATTGCGGAGTGAAAGTGAATCATGACTTGAAGACCATAGAGGAGAGAATCAACAAGTTTTCACATGAGGGGAAAAATGATGAAAGACCACTACCATCAATGAATCCATGACCTAATGGAATGATGAAAAATTATAGTATGGGACTCCTACTATGTAAATGAAAAAGAGTAAATTTGATCACTGATGGAAATATGACAAAACTGACACTAACATTGGCTCCAATGGGGATGGTAGCACCTTAGGTGCCAAGAACACCGTAGACCAAGTGCCCTTATCCATTGGGCAAATACGGTCAAAATACTGAAAAATGATGATATGTAGACTGAATCTGACTCAAACTATGACTGAAAACTAAATTAAAACCAGCAAACCTTACACATATCATCCAATTTTTATAGCCTGCACCTCGGGCCCCAAACTTCAATGATTGTGTACTTGAAATCTGACCAGCAATGGCATGGTATATACAATGACTGTGACATAATTTTGGACCCATTATCTCAAAAGTGGTAGTGCTTCAAAAGCCTACCATTCACTTGCCCTCTAGGGAAATCTTGGCCATCCATCTTTGTCAGCAAGAAAGCATTCTGTCCCCTGTATGCTGAAATATTATACGGTCCTTTCCACAGGTTATTGAACTTACCATGCTTCCCTTTGTCCTCATTTCGTGCATCCCATCTCAACACCACATCTTCCAACTGAAATTTTTCTGCTTTGGTTTTACGGTCATAGATTTTCTTTATCTTTTCCTGCAACTGGATAGTTTTCTGAGAAACTTCCTCCCTTGTTTGCTAAAGGTGGATCATTTGATTGATCCTAATTCATTGATTATCGTCCTCTTTGCTGCCAGCTTCTTGCAATAGTCTCATGACCGGAACCGTAAGCAATGTAGGAAACACAGAGTCAGTGCCATAAACTAAATCAAATGGTGACATACCTATGGATTTCTTGCTGCTGACTCTATCTGCCCATAACACATTGATGAGCTTTCGATGCCAATTCCTCTTATTTGCTTCCAGCATTTTCTTGATTATGTTTACCAGAGATTTATTTGATGATTCTGCTAGGCTGTTGCCTTGTGGGTAGTATGCTGTCGAATGCCCCAACACAATATTGTATTTATCGTAGAATTCCACCATCTTCTTGGATCTAAATGTTGATGTGTTATCTGTTATGATTTTGCGAGGGAAACCAAAGCGAGATAAGATATTTGATTCTAAGAATTGAATGATTACTGTATCCATGGCATACCTTGCTGGAATGGCCTCGATCCATTTGGTGAAATAATTAGTACCTGTCAGGATCCATCGATGTTGTGTTGATGATGTGGGATGGATTTTCCCTATGAAATCAAGCCCCCACTACTGAAAAGGAGCATTTACTTGAACTGGTTTCAAAGGAAGAGGAAGCAGTTTCCTTTTTCCTTGGAAAATTTGACACTCATGACAGCTCATTACTGTTTTGTACAAATATGAAAATAAAGTGGGCCAATAATATCCTGCAATCAACAATTTGTTTGTTGTTGTTTTCCAAAACAAATGACCACCAAAATCACCTTTGTGAAAGTCATGCATCACCTGCTGAGCCTTACCTTCAACCAAATAATTAAGTAGAATACCTCCTGGATCTTTCTAATAAAGAGCACTGTTTAAAATAAAGAATTTAGCAGACTTGAGTTTTAGTGATCGACCTTTGCTTTTAGACATCCTTGGAGGTGGTGAAAGATGCTGAAGAACATAAATTATGTCTGAATACCATGGTGATTGTAGAAATATTTCTTAAACTGGAACGAGTGAACCATCATCTTCATACTTTGACATTGCTGCTATGAGTTTTATGTCTAGAGCATGGAGGTTTGATTGTGCCATTAGTTTTGCTAAACCCTATCCTTTGCTTAACTTTGTGGGTTTAATCTCCAAATCGTATTCCAACATTTCCGCTATCCACTTACCTCTTCTTCCCTCTAGATCAGTTTGCATTAGGACATCTTTTACTACCGCATTAGGAACATATGCTATGGTATGTGAATGCAGAATGTATACTCTAAAATCCTTCAATGCTTTTATAAGAGCCAGTGCCTGTTTCTCAATGATATTATACTGCAAGGCAGCATCTCAAATGGTCCTACTGAAAAAGGTAATGGGCTGTTCAATCTTATCTCTCTTTTGCATCAATACCGCAACCATGGTATGCTCTGATGCAAATGAAAATATAATGAAATCTTGAGTGTAATAAGGACTAATCAAGACTGGGGCATTGGACAGAGAAACATTTACCAGATTAAATGACTTGATAGCATCCTCGCTCCATTTGACAGAGCTATCATTTTTCAACATGTTAGTCATTTCTCATAAATGTTCAGCCAAATTGGGCATAAATATGCGCAAGAAGTTCATCTTACCATTGAATGCCTGAATCTCCTTTTTGTTACGTGGCAAGTTTATGTGCTGAATTGCCTCCACTCTTGAGGGATCAATGTGGATACCGCCTTTAGAAATGATATGACCCAGCAGCTTTTCTTCATTCATAGCAAAAAGAATTTTCTTCGGATTGAGCGAAATCCTAAACTTTCTACATTGCTGGAATACAACCCTCAAGTGGTGCAAATGTTCATCATCAGAACCAGAAAACAATGTCAAATCATCCAAATAAACAACCAGAAAAACATCCTTTTCATTAGCAAAAGCGATATCCATTGCTTGCTGGAAATTGTCTCCAGTGTTCTTCAGTCCAAATGGCATTTTGGCATACTGGAAAGTTACCCAAGGTGTTGTGAAAGTAGTTTTGTCTTGGTCTTTTTCATGCACCAAGATCTGATTATAGCCCGAGTAACCATCGAGTAGTGACATCCTTGATGCTCCAACTACTCTTTGCAGAATATGATCCATCTTCAGAAGGGGATAGTTATCCTTTAAGGATACTTTATTCTGATTCCAGAAATCTATGCACAACCTTATTTCTCCTGTCTTTTTGCGTACCGGGACCAAATTCAAAATCCAATCAGAAAATATAATTGGGACAATGATACCATCTTTATACATTTGGTTTACCTCTTTTTCAATGGATGGAAGTAGCTTTGGGTTGATTCTTCTCAGCTTCTGTCTAAATGGTTTCTGATCCGGCCTGATGGGAATAGTATGATGAATTATATTTTTGTCATACACCTTAAAATATGAATAATTCCATGCAAACACATCAAAAAATTCGGAAAGTAATTTAACATACTGTTCCTTTACCTCAGGGGACAATGCTTTTGATAAATTCACAAGCTTAGGCTTGTCAGTTGTTCCAAGATTAACATCCTCAACTCCTTTATCAGTAGACACCAAGCTTGGCTTCCTTGAAACATCATCTTGATTAAAAAGCTCCTCCAAAGGTATGAGACCTCTATCTTTTGTTTCATTTAAACCCTCAGTTTCATTCAATCCCAACCCCACCTATCAAACCAACCCACAATCGATCCAACACCTAAACAACGTTTGATCTCCACCATCTGATCTGACAACCCCCAATCCTTTTCGCACCCCCAACTACCCATTGTTTAGAACCATTGGGAAATTGCGAAATGGGAAGTTTTGCAACCCCTCCCATCTACCACGCGTTATTCCCTTTCTTTATCGCACCCCTCAGTCATAAACCGCCAAACCATTTATTACCATGCGATGAAACCACAAAGCACCTCCTCACACATAATGAAACCATCCACTATTTCCAATTGAAACCACCTACCTACTGATCCTATGTGATAAACCTATTTAACCTGTGCTATATGATAAACCACCATTGCTCGCCTCCCTGTGGACCTCCATTTTATTAATAAATATTTTTTATATTTGCAGGTGATCTGCATATCAGAAAATGGGATAAATGATTTGCGACGCTAGTTCCAAAAATTATTTAATCCAGAATCTTTGGATTTCAATTTAAAAGCCTTATTCACTAGAGGATTATGAGCAGAAGAACGTATAAAAGCAGGAAAAGGAAGATAAAATAGTAAGGCAAAAGAAGAATTTATAGTGACAGCAAAGGCAGTAAAAAGGTTTACAGATAAAGATAGGTTAAAGTTAAAAGACAAATTAGAAAACAAATCAACGAGGAAGACAAAGCCAGATGTCAAGATGACTCAGCATTTGCCTCTTCACAACCATGTTGGCGACCTCCAGCTTAAATTTTGATTGACCAAAAGCTACCAAAATTAATATTACAGTCAGAGATATTTTAGCATCAATTTAGAAGTTATTATAAAAGTTAATTTTGTAGGAAGTTGGTCAAAGATATTTTAAAGTTAGCTCAGGAGTTAATTTGAAAAGTTATTATTACAGTAGGTTTGTCAGAGATATTTTTTGGCTTGGGCCTTGTATGGTCACAATTGTCAAAAATTCATTTACTTTGTAGTAAATGAAGTCTGTCACCCTAGATTAAGGCAACCACCCCATTTGCAGTTAAATACTGCATGTATTTTCATTATCAAGTGTTGGACTTTGTTTAGACTCCGAGTTGGAAATATTATTGTATTTGATCACTGCAATTTTTTTTTGAGCTGGACATCAATATTACAAACACTTTCATAAGATACTTGAGCTATGTTAATGGTGATGTTATCCCTTTATGTTAATTTTTTCCCTTTGTTTTTCCATACTTTACGTCAAATTATCTAATAGAAAAACATAAATCTTAGATCAAGATATGTTGCATGAGCACCTTAACTTTGTCTGTTACTATTATCTTAATGTTTTCTGCTGAAAGTATAACTAAAGAATTCTTAAATGCTATTTAATATTACTAGACTATTGTCTTGAGGTTTTCTTTGTGAATTATAGCTAAGGAAATCTCAAATTCTCTTTAGTTTTACCAAACTATTATCTTAAGGCTTCTCTTTGAAGTTTAGTTAAAGAATTTTTAACTGCTCTTTAATTTCACTAAACTGTTATCTTAAATGTTTTTCTCTAAAGACCTGAATGCAGAATTCAGAGACTGTCTGTTGTGCATTTATGTTGAAGTATAGTTAAATGATTCTTAGTTACTCTTTAGCTTTACTAAACTCACAACTTTCTATCATCTTATATTCATCTTTCCATAGAGATCCATGTGACATAGTTAGCTTGCCCTCTAAAAACCCTTGAAAAGTTGATGCACAACTCAACCCTTTTATGATTCCATAGCCCAATGGATTAAGCTTCCCACATTCTATCTATCCAACCAAACAAAAAAAAAATCAAACAAAGAACACCAATATTTATAACTAGCCTAAAATAAGAAAATATAATCATAAGGCTAAATCATTTAATCATAAATACAAAGAGAGCCCTCTCTGAGCCCAGGAAGGCTAGGTCCTCGACTCCAAAGTGGTTTGATGTTGTTCTCTGCTACTTGTTCTTGCCAATATTACAAATTACACGGAGCTAACATGATGCATCTCTCTAAGCAACTCTTTGATTGATTTTATGGAATTCAATATAATCTAGATTCTGACCAAATTTATTGATTTTAATTCCTAATCCAACTTGTTTCATTGGCTATGCATATGACCAAAATTTCCATCTTTTGGCATCTCACCTAAGAAATGTAAAATTACTACAACCCTTCTCAATTTTATCAACCCTGCTTCCCAAATGTTATCATGAAAAATTGGAGCACGAAATTCATCTAAAGCAACTTCATCTTCTTGCCATTCTATCTTTTTCACATAAACCCAAATCTCCAACAACACGTTCGCATAGATTATTGTATCCTCTGGAAATGACACCAGGTATAAGAATAACTTCATCATCAACATTAGTTAATAGCTCTCTGTTGGGAATAATTTGTGAAATAGAACTTGATTGCACAGAAACAAGATCTAGTAAAAGCTCTATTGAACTTGAAAGAATTGTCTTTGAAATTCACAACTATTTTATTAGGATAGTCTGAAGAACAAGCTTGGGTCATTATGCTGAAAATATTGAGGATATGTTGTCAAATTCATGGATTTAATTACTTTCTCCAGAATTTTACATCTTTGATTACTTTCAAGAAAAGATTCATATTTTTACCATAAAAGTTCAAGTATACATTCCACAAACATATGTTTTTCCTTTCCCCTCCAACCTTCTTCCGAACAATCATCTTTGCCTTTGGGATAAAATAGTGGTTTCCCCATAAGTCCACCTTCAATTCTATGGACATTTCCCAAAGCTTAGTAACATATATATCAACAAACTATTCTATACAAAATCCCACTCTACCCAATTCACAAGAAAATGCAATATCTCCTTTTTGTGGTTGAGATGCATCTTTATCACCCCCTTTTCATATCCAAAAAGACTAAGGTAAAGATTTATTTTCATGAGTACTTCAAATTTTTTAGAATGAATATTATCCATTAAATGGCTATGTTTATCACCATAAAAAAAAAATTATACAGCCAAATTTCTATTAGAACCAACCATTTGCACGGCCAGATATATGTAATTTGAAAAAAAAATATACAACCAAATTCTATATCTTCCTTGGAAAAGTAGCACTGAAGAGCATGGTCTGCTTTGTGCCTGGTGGAGGAATATATGTTTCCTTGAAAATTATGTGAATTTTTCATTCAAAGACCCTTTCAAGCATGTGATCGGCCTCATCTAAGGCCAAACATTGTATCATGGATAACAACAACTTTCCATTTCAAGGAGGTCCCCAAAACGTCCATGAGTTGCAACAAGAATATGAACACCCATTTCCAACTTTAAATTTGATTCACCACAACCTCTGTCAATCTCCTTTTTATTAGAAAATCGAGATCTCTATTTCTTTATTAAAATCCTATATTAATGATATAAACCTACATCAATTATTTCGGCTCTTGTAAAATGAAGGATCCAAAGAGAACTGGGTCACATATCCTGCGACAGTGCTCCACATGGCACATATTTATAGCTTTACTAGTCCACCATGGATGTTGAAGAAATTGGGCCCATGTTGATGTTGTAAACTAGGAGGTTAGATGATGGGTTGAAGTTGGAGGTGACCCTTTAGTAGTTTTTTTAACTCATAGAATGAACCTGAAAAGGTTATATGATGGGTTGAAGTTGGAGGTGATTCTGATCATCTCCCTTTGATGCTTTAAAATGAGAAGGAAAGATAGAAAGCTTCCCAGTCCATCAAATTCAATTCAAGGTGGATATAGGATGATTATTTTCTATCTCTTGTCAAAATATAATGGTAAGATATGATTCATTATCATTGGTGTCTTCTAGTCTATAGTTTGCAACTGATTTTAAGAGGGTTAAGCATGAGGTGGTGAATTGGGAAAATGTTAATAGGAGAAAAGATGATCATGAACTTGTATTAGTGGAGAATCAATTTGTAGGTTCTTATGGTCAGGACTTCAAACTCTTAACTAATTAGGCTAGCTAGTGATGACCAAAATGTCGGGCACTAAAATAAGAAAATGGGAATGAAAGAACTAAACATTTTCATAATTATGCTAATCACAGGAAGAAGATTTACTATATGGAAAATTCATAATGATGATGGAGAGACAACAAGGAATTTTAAGTAAATTGCAAAGGTTGGGGTGTCTCATTTTAAAGGTTTATACTGAGTGGCAGACAAGGTAAACATAGCATAGATAGTAAATATTGGTTCTTATTTCCCATAAGAAAATGAAGTGTTGGTAGAAGTGTCGAAAGCTAAACCCAAGACTATACTAGCAACTTTTCAGAAGTACAAGAGCCCATGTCCTGATGACTGAACCATGGATTTTTTTTTTATAGCTTTTATGAATTGCTCAAATAAGAATATCTCAAGGTGACGGGGGGACAAGGAGACATGGGAAGGTCCTGGGGACCTTCAATTCCAAATTCCCATATTTAATTCTGCTACAATATTCTTTAGGCCAAGAAAGGGGCTCATCGAGGATGCATGTTATCTCCCCTATAATTTCTTATTGTGGAATGACTTAGTAAGACACTAATACATGAAAAAAGAATAGGAGTGAAAATTCATTGAAGACATACTTATTTTATGTGACGACTCGCAATGTGATGTTGAAAAACTTAAGGAGTTGCTTGATCTATATTGCTTGGTTACCAGTATGCAGTTAAATGATTTCTATTATTATGACATTATGTTGTGATGTTTTTGTTATTATTATTCGTTCTTTCGATTTATATTTTCTTATCATCAATACTAATGCCAAGCAACAAATAGAAGAGGACACAAGATATAGGCATGCAACCAGGGAAAAAACCCACTTTAGGGGAAAATCCAGTCAAAATTATTCCTTTAGTAGATTCAAAAGATGAGATGACCAAGACCCTTATACACTAGACTAGATATTCCCTCCATCAAGTCATACAAGATCCATGTCACCGTATTAGCACTGAATTCTTGTCATTATGTTTCATCGAGACCTCATCATTGTAAGAGAACTGAGATCTCATCACTATAATTAAATCACGACCTCATCACTCTAGTTGCACTGTGACCTTCTCTCTGTGGTAGCATCGAGACTTTCTTACTCTAGTAACACCGAACTGTAATGGCACGGAAACCATTCTTAATATAATGGAACCAAACCCTTCTCACTGTGGTAGCATCAAGCTGTAATGGCATCAAAACTACGAGACCTTCTTGCTGTGATGGCACCAAACCCTTCTCAATGTGGTAGCACTGAACTGTAATGCCATCGAAATTGTGATACCTTCTTACTGTGATGGAACCAAACCCTTCTCATTGTGGTAGCACCAAAATGTGGTTATTGTGGTAGCAATGAATCATGTGGTCACTGTAATGCGAGTTTAACTCTACAATGACACCAAACCTCTCCTTGTGCAGTAACATTGAAACCTCTTCTTGAAATTATCTGAGTTGTGAATACTGTGATATTTGAACCTATTTCAGAGAGCAATTTGAACTTTTTTTTTTCACTGTGATTGATGCGAAGTTCTTAAAAAATATATATATAGTTACTTGTCCATGAAATAGGTCGACATGAGTCCATGAATAGTTGTGTCTCCATTTAATGTTAGGCTGAAATTAGTTCATTTATGGAAGCCGACTTGATGATGATTATTTTGAGGTTGACTTGAAGGTGAAGAGGATGAATTTATGGAGGAGTCTTTGACTAAAAATAATTGAGTTTGTCAACAACCTAAAGCCTATAATGGAGGCTTGACCTATAAAAATTGGCCCAAGTATGAAACCCATGCTTTAAAAAGTCCACTCAATAATAATACAAATTATTTTTTCTTTTCTTTTGACAAATATATTACATTTTGAATCAAGTACAATTTATGAAGAATGAATCTAGTTACATTCTTCAAAAGTCCCCAAGAAGCTCTCTCAACTAGTGCTTCATGGCGAACTAGAGAAAAGTGATAATTCAATAGATGTATGCTCTCAATCTGTGCCATGGTTCAAATGATCCTAGTTCTTCCCTTTATATATTAGGGAAACCAAGCACTTTAGCTCAAATTAGGCTAACATCCCCTATAAATATTAAATATATGATACAAGATGGATTGGTCATCATTTTGACCCCAAAAGTACCCCCATTATGAAAATACAATGATAAAAAATGAAAATCCCTTCAAAAAGGCAACACCTATGAGTGTAGAGGCCTCAAAAGAGTGGCATCCACCTCAAAAGTCATGCCTTTCCATCAAAAGGTGTAATTAAAAGTCCAAGGGGCATGCATCCTCATCAAAAGGTCATGTAGCATCACCAAAAGGTTCCCTCTCACACCCAAAGACATCCTCCTCAAGCCTCACGCCATGCCATAAGGCACCATATCTTCATGTAGGGGAAACATTCTAGCTCCCATGGGAAATGTACAAGGTAGCAACGGTGGAGGAGGGTGTGTGGAGGTGTGCCAATTAATCATTAGGCTCAATGCTCTCCATCAAGTTTGCAAGCTCCATCATGAAGTGGGATGACTTCCAAAGGGTGTGCAATCATCATCCACGAAGTGTAGGAGAAGCATCATCAAATTCCTCCAAAGGACCATGACCAAGTCCGAACCATCAAGCACAAGCTCTAGGAATCAAGTAATATCAATTAACACATATACAAGAGCCATTGAAGCACAAAAAGTGGACCATATTCAATGCTAAATCCATGTAAGTATATCACACAAAGTATCTTCTTCAAACTTCACACTAACTTAAGAATTTATAAAATTTGTTACATTTAAGTATGGGAGAATCATCAAATAACCCTATTAGGTGTTGCCAGCCCTAGGGGAGGAACAATTATTATACCAACCCTTCAATTAATAGGTGTGAGTGATAAGTGATATGATCCGGGGTGTACTTCATGAGAGATGTCATAGTCTTATATATGAGTTATGAAATACCATCATCCATGATCGCCTTTGTGGTGGGAACACTTGCATTAATTGTGTTAACTTTACCTCAATACTATTTTTTCCACCCTTTATTTAACATTTTTCTCTGCTTTAATTGGATTTATTAGCAAGCTTTCATTGATTTCATTTAAATCCCCTTTTCATATGGGCAATTCATTTATCTTAGAGGTTGGGATGTTTTCTTTAAGTTCATTTTACTTTGATGGGTGTCATATGCATGAGTGGGGTGGTGGCCTCACATGATGGGGTAGATCTCAAGTTATTCTTGCATTTTTATTTCATCCCTTGAAACCTTTTTACAATTTTAACAATTGGCATATGCTTTTAATTTCTTTCATTTTGTAGTTGCATCAACCTTCAAGCATTTCCAAGCCCCTCTTCCCAAAAGATGAAGCAAGCAAGTAACCAATACAAGCAATTCACAAGAACCAAACAAAGAAAAGCTCAAAAAATAAGGGATAGATGGAAAATATGAAAGGATTTAGGAACACTACCTCTATAAAGGCCTCTTGTTCGTGCCCATGCCAAATAGTGAAAGTAAAGCCCCAAGGTACTTGAAATTTACTGGAAGGAAGAAATGACCACCAAGGTGAAATAAGGCAACAAGTATAACTTCCAAGAACCATGATCCATTATATGATTTTGACCCATGATCCCTACTTAGATGTCCGGAAAATTAAATGTAATCACTTCATATGAAACAATGTCTAATGTACGTCATTGTTGTTGACCTACCTTCATCGGAGGGGCATGGTAGTCAAGTTGATGAGATGACCCATGAGTGGGTGAGAGGCATTTGAGAAGCTCCTATCGGAGTATCATGTGAGGTTGTCGGCTATAAATCTGAATCATGTAGGAAATATCTCCTGTGGTTACCCCTATATATCCATGTGTAAGTTGTAACATTACCAAACCAGCCCAAACCGGTAGAGTCCATTACTGATAGGCCAAGTCACCTACAAAACCCACACAAACCTAATTTCCTTAGAAGTGCATCCATCTTAATTTCCATATCCTTTACTGAAACATATATTGAAATAAACATGCTTTCTCTGCCCTCATGCTACCATAATCTTGGGAAGCACACCTTACTCTTGCCGGATTTATCGTCATCACAAATGCACTCTTCATTATGTTCCTGTGCTGGTTCAAGCACTCAAATCAATCACAAGGGGATGCGATCATGCAGATAAGAACACACTAACAAGAATTTTCAAAGTTAAAAATGATAACACATAGTATTTTGATAACAACAAACCACAAATATATATCTTATTTAGGAAACCTTCCCACAAACCCTTGATGGAATACCTTTTTAGAGAAGATACATGGCCTGCAAATCTGATCTAAAAGTATGATTTTTTCACTGGCCTTGTGAACATATTTAGGGGCTAACATTACCCTGATGAAAAACCATTAGTGTTTACTTAGTGGATATACGTGCAACAACTAAAGGAAGAAACCATAGTCCACTATGAGATATGAATATTTGATTTTTCCACGATCTGCATGTGCATATTTAGGGGTTAACAAATTAGCATTACCCTAATGAAAAACCCTCAGTGTTTACTCAATGGAGGGATTCACAGAAAGCCTCATTTATTATGTATATTTCTGCTACTGATATGTATTGCATTCTATGTCATTTTGATATATTCTCCCTTACATAGTATATGGATGAGAAAACTTTGCATTGTCTCTAACCATTCAGAATCTTAAAAATATTTTTTTATGTGCAAACCAAGTTGAAACCCAAGTTAATAGGTGGCCAAGTTGAATTCCAAGTCTAAATTTAAAAACTATGTTACCAATTGATAACCAGGTGATCAAGACCAACAACTTTCACCAGATTAGATAGATTTCACATCTTGTAGACACTAGTAAAAAATGATGAAATTAATGACCATGTGACTAAAAAATCTAGTCACCACAATTATTTCAAGTGAATTAATACTAAATTTGAGCAATTTTAAGTGACCGAACTAAAAATGATTAATTTAGTGTAGAAATAAAATATACGACTAGATAATAAGCGACTAAACTAAAAGTGACTAAATTAAATGACTAATTTAGTCTAGGGATAAAATATATGACTAGATAATAAGTGGCTAAACTAAAAGAGACTAACTTAAATGACTAATTTAGTCTATGATTAAAATATATGACTAGATAATAAGTGAAAAAATTAATAATGATTAATGTAAATGACTATTATGGTCCAAGAATAAAAATATGACCAAATAGCAAGTATATGAATTACTCATCTATATTAGTAATTTTTAATTGTGTCACTCCATAAATGGAAAATTGCAATTTTGATACCAAAGTTTTACATTTCAGTACATGGGTCTTTGAATCCATTCACAATGTTAAAATTCTCTCATTCATGCCCACTCTTTCCATCGGGTTGTTGATAATTGCATGACAGTTCTCCAAGCAAAAATGTTGGATACCCTGCCCCTCATTTACCTCAGAGCGATTAGACCCACAATTCCCCTTGCCATCATGGGATCCTCCGCCTCGACAACTCTTCTTTTGAACCCTCGAACCCCCACCCCTACTAGCCCCCCGCTTACCTCCTCCACAAACCCCATGTGCACCCACACTAATGAGGCGTGCATGCCCCATGGTCTTTCCACCCCCACATGGAGCCTCCATAATTATTGTCGAGTCCACCACCCCCACAGGGCCATGGAAGACATGGGAGGGAGAACGGGCACACCGTACCGAGGGCTTCATAATTCACCAAGGTTGAGGAGCCCAGCCACGTGTAGAGTCCAAAGACCAGACCCCCCACCAGAGAAAACAACCACCACTAGAAAAGGAGCCAAATGTCATCGCTCGCCATTGTAGGGAAGCACAAAGCCACCTCCCACTACCAAATAAAGACTGCCACTACCAGGAAAACCAAATACCACCACCCACCAAACCAACACAAGAAATTGAACAACAAACTATGAAAAATTATTCGATTCCTGAGCATAAATTCCCCCAAGGCAGCAACCAACCTCCAAATTCTCCACACAGAGACCACACACCAATCCACAAAACACTATCACACCCATGCCAATGGGCATGAAGTTGGGAAAAGAAAATAGTTTAATGTCACCTCCCTCGAGGTTTTCTAGACTATAGATTCCAATTTCCTCACTTAGCACAAAAAAACAGGAAACGAGTAAGTTCACTTTCCTTCTAATTCCTATCCTCGACCTAGACGTAGACAATGGCTAATAAACTGAGTAGTAGGGACCGGTTGAACACACCACACCAACAAATTCCCATGGCAAGCACACACAAGCCACTCCCTATGTAAACCTTCCTACGATGTTTATGCTTCCTCCCTGGACCCCACTGCCAGGACAAACACCAAACGAGAGTGAGGAGTCGAATATCAGGCTCCCTCATCTTCCCTCGCCTTAGCCTTTCACCACCCCTGAACACCAACGCGCAATTATTTTTCACACGAATTACCAACGTCAAGCCAATACCTCTTTTGTTGCATGCGTTATGGTGAAGGGATCGAGAGGACCCTCCCTCACCCTTACTCCAATTGTATTTACTCATGCGATATTCCTTCCACGTGTTGCTCAAACCTCACTCCCATCAAGGAGTGTATTAACCTTTGTTAATTTAGATATGAACCTTAATTATTTTTTTAATGGTGTATGAAATTTTATTAATTGTTTGATATGAACCTTGGTTAATTTTTAATGGTATAATGAAATTTTGTTAATTGTTTAGGTATGAACAATATATTTTTTTTAATAATACATCAGTGAAATTGGTCGATCCATTAATCAAAGAATTAGTGAACATGCAGCTGACCTAAAACATCGTAGATCTCGCTCCTCTGCCAATGCAGAGCATGCTGAGAAGACTATCAGTCACATCTGCATTGAAGAAGCAAAAGTCATTGCTAGGATTGATCACTCCCATCATCGTAAATTAAGGGAGGCCTTAGAAATTGAAAAAAGGCCAGTGAATCTGAACAGAGACGATGGTTGGAGCATTAGCAGGTGTTGGATCCCTGCCCTTTCCTTGTAGTTTTTTTTTTTTTTAAACGGGATAAGTAAATAATTATTCAATGGTTTAATTAATTAATTTAATTTAATTTTGTTTTTGTTTACCTTATTTTATTTATTTATTTATTAATTTTTATATTTTTATTTATTTATTTTTATGTTATTTTATTTTATTTTAATTTATTTATTGATCTATTTATTATTATTATTGTTATTTTTTTATTTTAATTTTTAATTTTTTATAGTTTTTAATTTTTTTATATTTATATTTATTTTTTTTATTTTTTTAATTAATTAATTAATTTTATTTATTTATTTTTAATTTTTTTTCCAAATTAAAGACTTATATATATATATATATAACTTTTTAATAAATAATTTAAATTTTCTACTTAGGTAAATTTCTTGATTTATTTAGTCAAACTAGCTGTTATAGGATAACGGCTAGTTTGATTCTCTCTGCATGTATTTAAATCGTAAGCCAATATCTGTGCTCTCATCCAGTCCTGATGATGAACCATAATAGTTGGTTCGAAACGCGTCGACAATATTTTTCATATGTGATATTTTACCGAAATAATTTTTTCAAAAATATATAAACCTTTATTAATAATTATAAATATTTAATTCAAAATATTTAAGTATGGTTTCTTATGTAATGAAGGATAAATGTGCTTAGTTTTATCCATTTCTATGAGAATTGTACCAATGAATATATATATATATATATATATATATATATATATATATATATATATATATATATATATTTCATGATATAGAATTTACATTATTATATGAAATTAAGATTTAAATAAAACAATATTATTGATTTTATATTTGATTAATAATCAAAGTAGTAAATATTGATGTTTATATTTTATTTATTTTTTAATAGTGGATCCATTGAATATATTTATTTTAATTAATGCATAATTTACATAATTATATGAAATTAAACTTTAAATAAAACAATATATTGTGGTTTTATATTTAATAAATAATTAAAATAGTAAATATTTATATTTATATTTTAATTATTTTTTAATAGTCTATAGATTAAGTCGAATGTAATTTCATTAAAATTGAAACTAATTATCAAAGTGAATGACTATATGAAAGTCAAACTGAAACTGGAGGTGTCTATGAAAGTCGAAACTCGGTCTGAAAGCCCCAAGAACTCAAACCACAATTCCTATCACATGACAAAACTTGTTGTTCTTACCCCGCCAAATGCAAACTGGTTCATGAAGAGGTCCATGAATAGGTTTACCAATTGGATGTTCTGTCTCTTTGGCGCCAATTTTTTGCTGCTGAATCTAAATTTTCCATGAAAATGGATTTGTTCAGTGCCATAGTTTTGCCATTGGCAGAAGGGTTTTGGTATATTTTGAGAGAAATTGTTGATGTGGTTTAATATTTTTAGGGCCTGCAAATTTTTCTATATAATCACAACTTTTGTCATGGATAAAAAAACATTGAGACAACTTGGAGGCATTTGAAGAGGCGGGCAACAACAAATTCAAAATTGAATTCTGCAATTTTGGAGTTCGAATCATAGGTTAGTTGGATTTATAGGTTTATATTTTTCTATTTCCTACGTTTGTTCTATGTTTTTTGTTGTTCGTTCTATGAATTTTTATTTTATTTTGCTAAGGGATCAATTGAAAATGAATGTAGTGTCGAGTGAGAAAATGGACCCCTCTACTTAGTGAATTTTTACTGCTCAATCAATGGCGGTTTAAAATGTTGCCATCCCTGCTTTCATCTTATGCTGCAACCTTGTTGCTTACATGATCATTCCAGATTTGAGGATTTGATTATTTTTCGCTATAACAACTCCGGTAATACCTTTTTTCTCTTAAGTTAGTCCATGTTCTAAATGCCTCATGTTTTGGCATCGTGAGTGATATGGTCTTCCTAGTTGATTATCCTCGTACAAGTGAGTGAGTGAGATTGCAGCAACTAACCTCTATCAGTAAGCAGGGTCCCAATAACCCAACCTTGATCTCAATGTTTACCCATACTTTCAAAAAGGGTGTTTTTTGCTCTAATTTATATAGAAGATTGAGTCGTGGAACATAAAAATATTGTCAATGGATGGATGCTCTCTTCCTGTTGTTCGCTCTAATCCATTTACCCAACTATTCCCTTTTTACTCACCTATCCCAGCTCATTTATAAAAGATCGAGTGATGGATCATAATAGTGTTGTCAATGGATGGGTGAGCTCTGCCTATTGTTCGTTCTAATCCATTTACTCGACTATTCCTTTCTTACTTACCTATCTCAGCCAACATGAGTGTTGTTGCACTGCACTATAGCGGTGGCGCGATCTATCTTCCTTTCTAAGCTCCAAAAAATCAACTATAGCCGGGTGATTGGGGGATTTAGGTTTCTCATCCGGCTTAGTTTTCTGTGTTAAATTTTTTTTCTTGTGTTGATTCGGGTGGTATCTAAGGACTTTCAATCAAAACCATACTCTCCATTACCTTCGGGAATGAAACAAACCCCCAGAGTCTTTAGAGAAAAAAATCAATCAAACACCAAATAAGCACAAAACCTTCTTGAGTGTGATGAGGTTACCTTAGAACACACGTAAATGCCCTTTGAAGACGTTTCACAATAGGAAAAATGTGACTGAGCTTAGTTTTTCTATCCAGTGTTGATCTAATACATGTCTAAACTGCACTGGCTTTATTTGATCAAGATCATATTAAAAACATTTTTTTGAAGATTTGAAACAAATTCTGTTGGAGAAAATAGAGTGGCCACCTAGGGTAAACACAAACCCATTGGATGAGTGAATAGGAAACCTGGGGAAAGAAACAACATTGATTGTTGTTATGACATGTGTGCAAACCTCTTGCATGGATCAGAGCAGAGGTTGCAATTATTTCCATTGGTCTGTCCAAAAGACGAAGCATCACAAAAACTTGTAATACCTATCGGAATAGCACCCAGAAGAGCTGCCACTAACAAGTAGTGTTGTCACATTCCATCTAACAATATAGAAGGAAGCAACGCTAGCACGAATATGGATGCTTCGACATAAATTAAAAATAATATCTAAATTGATGTCATTTATGTTGTTATTTTCCTTTTTTCATATCTTAAAACAACAACCATATATGGTGAGATTATATCCAGAGGACACACTGAAAAATCCCTTTGGAGAAAACAGAGTCTTATGATAATGTGAATAATCATAAAAGTGATGAAATTCTGAAGATAACAAAGGAGACAATTAGGAATAGCAAATCTTTCAATCAGGGAACAATTACCTTGCAAGAGGATGAAGGAGTCTTAAAAATTAATGCTACTGACCATCTTGTAGCTGCCAGTCCAAGGTATTGGATGGTTGCACTATGGAGTCTAGAATATTTTTGTTTAGGCTTTCGATTTGCTGTTTCAACACTATTTTCAAGACATAAAATAGATGGACCTCTGAAAAATAATCCTCGCAACAGACAACGGCATTCTCATTCCAACAATTCAGACACAAATGGAGATTTCCAAAATTTCTCAGACAAGAAATTTTACCTCAACAATCTTGTGGAAATGCTTAGAAATATCTGTTAGGGCCTTTGTAATGTGATCCAGGCCTTTTGAGTTTTGTACTCTTGGAGAATGGGGATCCATAAGCTACGTATTTAAGAGAAAACATGACAAAGGAAAAGAGAAAAAAATATCATTTCAAAGATATGAAGTTTCAAATATCCTGAATTTAGAAGGATGTAGAAGCATTGGCAGAAATTTCAAGCTAGAAAATCATGAAAGGTACAACAACGAGGATTTAAACAAAGGATAGGTAAAATGAAAGGTTATATTTTTTTAAATGGAGATGACAATTCTTATGAGAGAAGCATGATTTTTGAAGCCTACATTGCCAAACATGACCTCCCTACATTTACTAACAGTGCTAGTGTATTGCCTCGACCCTGATCTCAAGAGATTCTAAATCCTTGTGGAAATTTTTTAACTCTGCATGAAATATGGGCTGCCAACTTTGTTGTAATTGTTCTTATCCTAGTCAGATGAATGAAGAGCATCCACATTGAATGTTGCATGAAATTTCCAGAGAAATGAGATACCTATCAATCTTATAGAGTTCTATATTGTCCACCACACTGTTTAATCACATATCTGACTTGAGAACTGGCCCCTATTCAATGGAAACTGCTGACAAAGAGAATGCCAAATTCAACAGTAACTAGTATGTAGATGTGACTCCAAATATCCCAAAAGGTATGCTTGTCAGACTTTATTTTGTGATGATTCAAACAACAACATTTGTTAGACCTCAGTCATAGCCAGTGTGGAAGTCCCAAACCATACTGAGAATGTAGGTGCTTATAGCTCAAAATCAAAAGAAATTTGTAGGAAAGCCATGAATGGTAATGATTAAAACACTAATTTCAAGTTGCTACGAATTCAAAATTATCATATAATCAACTTTCCTGTTCCTTTTTTAAAATATCATTAGGAACCTACAAGTTCTCAAAGTGTCTCAGATGAAATTAATGCATGAAGTTTCAATCAATTAGCCACATTGTTAGAAATCCCATAGTCACAACATTTAATAATGCACTAAAAAGCTTCATGAGTAATTCCATCAAAGATTAACTTCCAATATTATCACATTCACTTTGATAGCTATAAAAAATTGCACCTAGGAGAGAAAATCTAGTAACAAAAGCATAGATCCCAAGCCAAAATACCCCATAGATTCATAAACTCATCAAAGACATCTTGCACCTTTTAAATCCTTCATTTATGTGATTTCCTCAGCTATTTCTTTTTCCATTAAGTTATGAGCAGGTTGATCAAACTTCCTTGCTTTGTATTTCATTTTAATTTTTCTATCTTTTACATCAATAGTGATATTACCCTCTCCAACTGGATATATTGCCAATGGTTGCAAAAATGATTCAATAATATGCAGGTAAAAGAAGCATAAAGGTTGTTTGGAGCTCAACTATAATAGAAAGAACTACGCAAATATTGAATTTAATATCATAAAAATAAGGTTAAACAACTACTTTTTTGAAGACATCTCGCTGAGAATTGCTTTGCACCTAATAGAGGTCGTGCTCTAATTACTTCAAGTTCCATTTACTATGTCTATAGGTGTTGATTTCCACCACGAAAAAAAACATTGAAAAATTAGTACAATCCAACCAAATATTTCTAAATTATGTCCATAGTAAAAAGAATATGTGTGAGTCTCTATTTCAACCTTACTACAATTTTATAGGAGGCTTAAAGGACTATATCAAGATGGCTAGTGTTTAGTGATCTGTATCATGTCTTGTGCTATAATCATAACTCCATTTGATGTTATATGATAGGCCCAAAGCCCCTGTATCTACTAGAATAAGTTTCCTCTTTTAATAATCCCATTTAATACTAGAAGAGAACCATTCATTGTAAGCTATACCTATCCTTAGTCACGTCGAACATTTTTTCAAAGATGGGATTTTCAAATAAGTTGGCAATGATTGAGATATATTCTAGCTTACTCATGATATTTTGGAAGAGAATTTTACTTATGACAAGTTAAATTCTCCAAATGATATATAATGATTATATTATCTTTGTTTATGTTTTAATTTCATTCAAATCGGAAATAGTTCCACTATGACCATTCATCTTTGTAAGAATAGAAACTGCTAACACATTGGACATTAATTTCTTGTGCAACGATGTTGGAGATAAAGATATTTGTAGAAGAGTAGTAAGAACATGAGAATATTATTGACAATCTAGATAGATATTCCCCATCATGTGCTAACAAGCTTTAAGGCCATGGATAAAGCAAGCGAAAAATCAAATCCATCTTTGTTACATGTTGTTCATCAATCCACTTCAAAATGTCTAGTTGAGATACATGAGTCTTGTCTATAACAACAAATCTCTTTCCAGTCTTACATTGTCTTAAGCTGTGCCTGAATTTTCTAAATGTTTCTATGAATCATCTCTAGATGTTACAACTCTAGTCCAAGCTGTTGGGGGCCAACTAGCATCAACATTATTTTTTTGGCTTCTTGGTCATCAAATTATATTCATAAAAGCATGGATTTGAAAATATTGGATGCTTTCCAATCTCATCTACCTTATATCCTCCACAAAACTATGTTGCTTCTTTGAGAGGAAGGTTTGGTATTTTCTTTGCATTTACATCATATGACTGTTTGTTCCTATATGATTATGCCATAATGGTAATTGGGGGACAATTTCCCTACTGAATATTCACACATCTATTGAACGAAATTTGGGATAATCTTGAGTATATTGTAGACAAATCAATTGTTTGAGACACATATAAGGTGTCTCACTTCAACAACAAGATAAACATAGTGAGCAATTTTCGGCCTATCACACTTTTTAATGTGTCTTATAACCAAGAATATGGCAACCTGAACCATTTTTTTTTATCAACTGGAGTTTATTAAGAGACATTTTATCCTAGGTAATATATTACAACTTGTGAAGGTCTTGACTGAGTATCAAAGACCAGTCACATAGTTATAGATGAAGATAGGAATAACAAATATGATTCCAATGGCATATTTTCTACTAGGGTGAACTTCTTCCAGCTTAGAAAAATAGTGTAAATATCCAAATGATGTACCATCTTGCATGCTAGGAATAAAGAGAGAATTTGGTGTAAATCCTTCATTAATGTGCCCTCCATGCAAGTGGAAAAATATGGAATGTATTCCCTTCAAGTGCCAAAAATGTGATAATTTGTAACTCATCATCTGCCATGAATAGGTAAGTGGCTCCCTCAATTGGAGTGCCCTCATTTTCTAGGAACGAGCACTGAGAACATGTTATAAATAGGATTTAAGGAGAGAGTGCAGAACTGGTAACTACCACTACATCAGTACCTCCCTTGTAATTAAGTGATGCATTTAATTTGCTTCTAAGGAAACTCCCATTGGTTTGTTCTTCTCCTCACTGCTGTTGTAATGAATGTTTAAAAATTATTGCAAGGGGTGTTTCCTTAAGAATGCTTATATATTAACCAAAAATTTCCATTGACATGCTGATAGATCTACATTCAAAAGGTGTAAATACAACAAAAATATCTCCTCAAACAAGTGCTAATCCACATGCTTTCTCTCAAATATGACTTTATTTTGTTGTTTAACTATGTGATTTTTGTGTATGGGTGTGTTCACATTGGTAAAAAATGTGTAGTCTTCTCTTGCTATATGTTGTTTCTAAAAAGTTTGCACAATTGATATTTGTGCTCAAATGGGAGCTAAAACTTCTCTTTTATAAATAAAGTTCCAAAAAGAGTTGAAGGTAAAGAGTTAACATATTAGTTTCATCTTTGAATGCAAACAAATTAAAGAAGAGTCCACGCCCAATTTTTACAATGGATGAATACCATGCACATGATGAGAGAAATATGAATGAAAAATCTATGCAAGGGGCTTCTCCTCAAATCGGGCCCACAAACCAAGTGTGAAATATCTATGTCATGAAGACCAATGCTCCTCGAGTTCCTCTAATGGAATTGCAGGAAGAGACCCCACAAAAGGTGGGCAATCTTTCAAATTAGTTGGAAAAATAAAGTGTAATACATCCAAATCAAGGTATACAGGTTGGCTTCCAAAATGAACAAGTTGGTCTACTCCAATTTTGTAGGTCGACTCATCAAAACGTTTTCGAATGTGGCACATGTACATATATTTATATATACACCCTAATTCCCTTTATCACCTTAATCATGGATCAAGATGGGCACATTCCTCCCTCTTTAAGGCCTGTGCTATTGAACAAGGGTTGTTTGGGATCCATTTTCCTGTATGAATTATTTTCTTAAAAGCAACTGAAATATGCCACATTACCTTTGCTAAATGTCTAGAAGAGGCATCAATTTCATATTTTTAATCCTCAACATCTTCGAAAACTTATCCTTATTTCACATAGTAAGATGAAGGCCTTTCAAAATTATTTGTTTTCCAGTAAGCATATTCGACAATGCCAGTACCGCTTTGCCTAAGAGCCTCAATTCCAAGTCTTCTATAGGTTTAAAATCATTGCTTGTCCTAAATCATCAAGTTTTATAATGATGCCATTGTCTCCACTTGGAAAGGAATACTTAAAGTGATCTAAGGTTTGTATAAAAACGCTATTATCAAACACCACTCTTAATGTGCAGAGTCTCATATAGATTGCATCTGTGTACAAATTTCTTGATTCAATGATAACAATCCATTTTCTCAACAAGGCTTTATTTTCCATATCATTGGATCATACAAGGTATTTCACAAATGGAATATGGAGGTCCTAGAGTATAATCATGTCTCTAACTTTTTAAAGAAACGTTGCATCACTTTACAAATTCCAGCCTCATCATCAACTCCACTCTTTCCAATAATTCTTTGGACTTTCAAAATATTTCTCTCCCTTTGGGGTTCTCACTTCCATGAAATATCCTCTAAATGCAATCAACTTCCTTTACGAGGGTTGTCCTATCCTCATTAGGTGCACATTGTTAAAAAAACATCATTTACCCTAATAGTTCCAATGTGCTCTTAGAAGGCATACATATGAAAAGAATTTTGGATGACCCTGCACAACCTTACTACTGATACCCATGCTTATTTCTCCTTTATCGGTTGCATAATATTTCTATGTCTAGTGGGAAAATGTATCATAGACTACCCATGAATAAGTGTTCACTTCAAAGTCAAGTTTACTCCAAATAACACACATGTAAAGACTACATGTTGAAATGTTATCACTTGATAAGATATTAGCACTTAAATAAATTTAATTGCTCTAAAATGTAGTAAAATCAAACAAAAATACATTTAAATTTAATCTCAATAATATTATTTATATTTATATAAATTTTACTTTTTATATCTAAAAATATTTTTAATATGCATACTATTTTAAATTAATATACATACCTTTTATTCCAAATATTTGACACATAACTCATATTTATTTTACACATTATTTAACACTGAATCATAATTTTTTTTATCAATATACATACTTTTTATTTTTTACACATTATCTATTTGAACTAAATAAATAAAATAAAATAAAGTAATACATAACCCTCCCCAAAAATGCCTTAGAACTTGTGGGAGAAAACAACGACACGTTGAATACAACCTCAAAGCTAAACATAGATGATATTTTAGCGAGCCACTCAAACTAAGCTCTAGAGGTCGTAAGGAAAACAAGATTTCTGTTAGTGAAATCTAAACCTTCGAATGGATAGACCGCCCATTTGTATTCAAATTTTATATGGAGCCATGACCGACCCATTGATATTTTTAGACCGCCCATTTGTATTCAAATTTTAGATGGCGCGATGACCGATCGGTTGATATTTATAAACGAATCCGAACCGTCCACAAGTACTTTTCTTACAATGTTATGGGAATGGATCTACTCGATTGTCATAGGATTGCATTGTCTGGTTTTCATCAGCCATCTATAGCTTGGCGTCAGTACTAAACTGCTGCTTTCTAGTTCCAACAAAATTTGTTGGGTTTTCTTCAGACTTGAGGCGGTTTTAGCCCAAATTTTTTAGGGTATAGAGGGATTCAGGGATTTTCGCTCCATACCCTAGGGTCTATGATTTAGACTCAGTCGTTCTAGGAGAGATTTCCCCCAAAATTTTGGTCATTTTCTAGGGTAATTTAGAAATAAAAGATGGGTAAGGCTTAATAGGAAAGAGTAGCTGCATACAACCCAAAGTGCCTGAGGTCGGAGAATTCGGCTCAATCTTTGGATTGATGACACTGCGAGTTGCAGTGAATCAATGGGTAAGATCTTCGTTTAAGACTAATATTTTTATCTTTCTGTTATGAAGAAAAATTAATTAATTTCCGCTAATCCGCTTGGTTTATGTCCATTCAAACTGTTAGAGAAATTAAAATATGTGTCTTCTCAAGGTGGTCAGATATGCCTGCTACTGATGCAATTTAGGAAGTTTTGCATACCCTTTATATTTGATAATAAGATAAATAAAATTTCCTGTTCCCGAAGAGGTGTGGTATTTTGTTCGTTTATAATGTGTTAGCATCGTTGGCCATGCCAACGCGGATACACGTCCTCAAGGGATTTGAACCCATGTCTGATGTCTAAACAGGTAAAGTACTTTTTGGCCATAGTCCGCTCAATTGTGTTTATAACGTCAATGTTGAGGTATTTTTATCCATTTTGCTGCAAAGTGAGGGGAATTTTATGTAAATTACAACTTACTAAATGTCAGCTGCAAGTTTGTCAAACCCCATTGATCTTGCAACTGTGATTAAATATTTTCAGGGCTAGAGCATCTAGGATACACTATAAACCTTTTAACTACTAAGAATACTGTAAATTCTAAAAATGGGTGCAAATTTGCCAGATTTGGCTCTGCAAGCCCCTTGAATATACATATCCCTGTCCTGTAGACAACGGTTTCATATTCCCATATTAACTGTTTGTCTTACCAGACATTTATCTGATTTCTGTCTCTAGCATCCAAAAGACAAAATATTTCGCAGTTTTTACATGGAATTGCATGAGCGGCTGTTCTCTTCTCTTATCATCACAACAACCATTTGCGCATTACACGAGTCTGTAACAAATTTGCGCATATTTCTGTCGGCTTGATGAAGTGGTGAATATTCAAGACCGCCATCATTATGGAGAAAGGCGTTGTCATAACAGTTTTTCGTTCAGGTTTTGAGAGACGCGGGGAATAGAACTCGCGCAAGCTGCAAATATTCTCTGTGTTTTAGTTTATTTGGAAATTTTATTATTGGGACACACAGTGGCCTGTTCGTTAGGCATTTGTTAAGATACGTGCAATATGCAGAATCACCAAAATTTCAGAAAAGCACCTACAGAATTTGTGACTTGTTTGAGATAATGCCTCATTTATGATGCATACTAAAGATTAGGGATTGGTTTAGTTTTTTGGAGGATGTTGAGAGATTCTCTCAACTTCTCCCTCCAAGAGTGGAATTAGTTGGATCTCAGCAGCACTATAAAAATTGTAATATATTCATTTGATTATGATATAGAAATTAATTATTGTGTGTGAATCCTGTTCAATGGATGCTCTCTCCAATTTCTAACATGGTATCGGAGCCTCTACTGGCTTAAAGCCCTCACGGGATAGCCAGGAAGATGTGAGAGCAATGATTGTCAAACTACTACCGTAGGAGAGTAAATAGTTTAGTAGATTTATTTTCTGGGTGAAAGTTTTTTTTTTTGTGTGTTTGTTCTTTTAGTTTTTTTATTTCTCCCATTAATTCTGCTTAGAATCGCGTTCACTGCTTCGGTGATCATCTTGTAATTATTGCTTTCATCTTTGGCCACCACTGCATCTTCTTGTATGCCATTGCCCATTGCTGGGGCCTCAAGAAGCCGACGATTAGCTGGAGACAACCACGAAAGGGAACCCTCCTCAACTGGTGCTAATCAATGCAAGAAAGTTCCCGAGAAGGTCAAAGGAAATCTCTCTCGCACTGTCCACCATTTATAGCTGGCCACGAATTTACATCCAACTGCACGGTGGCTCTCTGGTACGAGATTTTTAGGTATTATTACGACAACGCCTTATTATCACGGGGTTGTGTCACTGCAAACAGGATGTCGGTCGAGCCCAATTCATGGACACATGCAGATCACGACGATATTGTTGGCTGGTTGCATAACCACAGCAAGGCAGAGGCCGTATACCCACATTAACGATAAAAAATTGTATATTCTGGAAGCACCTAGTAAAGGGTCCGAGTCTTTCAACGAATAATCACAGGCATGGTTTAGCCTTGGTGCTGGGTTCAAACAGCGAGACCGAGCCTCAGTCGGTGATACGGCAGTCGACAGCCCATGAGGTGAACGTGATCCTGTGGGTGCTCCTGATTTTCCGCCTTTAAAGTTGGGAAGGTGTAACAGATAGTTAAGAGTCTGATCTATTTTCAGAGATGAGTTGGCAACATGATATTAGCGTGAGAAAAGGAGAGGCTGTCGTTTAATATTTGTGCTATTACAGGGTTTGTTGTGTGGAGTTGAATATGTCAAATTTATTATTTTTATATTGTTTTAAGGTGTAGTGCAGAACCAATTATTGAACAAATTAGCATTATTTAAATTAGTCGTTCTCGATGTTCTTCGGTGCCGAGAGAACAATTGGCTAATTTGATTGTGTGAATTTGTTATACGCTGATGGATCTTGTTGTGCTTCGGGCTTCAAGAGCATCGATTACAGGTTATACAATGAGATCCTTGTGTGTAAAGGTCACTTTGTAGGATTGAGCGTTGATCATATTCTGTACCTAGAATATTTTCCTATAGACTGTTGAAATTTATTCTTCGGGGTTATTTCACAGATGGAAATATTTCCATAGGGTAGTTCAGTGTCGAGACTCTTCTTCGGGGGTGTCAAGAATCTTTGATCTTACAAATTCAGCATTGCTGGTCAGAAACAAATGTATTTTAAATGGGTTGAATGGTAGCTCAAAAATGGTGGAGAAAAGAGCGTTGTCTATGAGATCTCAGAGTGGGTACAAATGTTAATGAAGACCAGGGCAGACAAATGTTTGTATTAAATTAGTGTGTTCTCCATTTCTGTAATGTAGGCATTAAGGGGGGGTGTTTGAGATAATGCCTAATTTATGATGCATACTACAGATTAGGGATTGGTTTGGTTTTTTGGAAGATGTTGAAAGATTCTCTCAACTTTTCCCTCCAAGAGTGCAATTAGTTGGATCTCAGCAACACTATAAAAATTGTAATATATTCATTTGATTATAATATAGAAATTAATAATAATTGATATCTGAATCTATTAAATGGATACTCTCTCCAATTTCTAACATGACTTTGGCATATTAAAACAAGAAAGAAAACAAAAACTTAAAGACAACGTATAAATGTAAGTGTCACATTAATCATGTATGACCTCACATGAAATTTTGTATGTTACACACCATTCGAGAGGTCATAGATGAGGAAGGTCACCTCTTGGAGTTCCACGTCAATTTTGGAGAGCCCATTACTAGTGGAATTGAGTTCATCCAGCGTATGTGTGAAAGAGATGTGAAAGAGATCCCTTTAGAAGAGATGAGAGCGTCCTTTATGTCTTGAGGAATAGATTGAAGATATATATTCTTGATTTTGATTTTATTTTTTTCTTAGTAGATGGCCGGTTTAACATCCCTCATGGGCCATTACTTGGTTGTTCTTAACATTTTTTAATGAAGCAAACTGTAGTATGATCCATAGGGAAATAAATTATGAGTGGTTGTTTGTACCTTGCCTGGGAGCCATACCAGATGGGTACATCATGTGATTGAGACTACACTAACACCACATTGTGCTAGGTTCCCTTAAGCTTCTCTTTAAGAGGGCGCATGATCATGATGCACCTTCTCTATGGCATGTGATTATCTTTATGTCTCATGCATAATTTTATCACTAAACCCATTGTGATTTCTAGAAATATGTTTCGAGTGTTGAATATAACTTTGTTCATAGCCTACCAAATACTGTTTACCAAAATAGTGGGGATGCCCATGGGAAAAGTTGTCTTTATTTTCGAGCCATGCATGAGATTCTCTGCCAAACTTGTGGAAGACCACGAGCCATTTATATGCAATTATGACACTAATATGTTTATTTCTTGCATTGTGTATGCATAGGAGATAATTAAGTGTGCAATGCTCCTTGATGAATATTTGCATTAAGAGTAGAAACTAGGACCTTACTAGTTCATCTTCATGAGATTGTCCCAAGTTAAAAGTTTGTTATTTAATTCTAGCCAAAGTGTAGTTTTATATTTAAGTGGTGCTTGTATTTTTTGTAGAGGTTTCCACTGACAGTGTGTTTCCCCATTAAATAGGGAATCAATGTGAGACTCGTAGCCCATTTTTGTAGTGAAGTCCCCATTGTTGGAATTTTTTGATAACAACAGGTTAACATTGATCTCCTTCCAAAGTTTGATGAGATTTTTAGTGATGGGATTGAAACTTGTGTCCCATTCTACAACATCTTATCCAAAAAGGTGCAAATTTGTGAAATTTTTCCATATTGTAGGCCCCCACGTCGAGTATTGTTATTTTGCATTTGTGAGGACATAGCACCACTTTTGATTTAAGTGCCCGATGAACTTTTTTGATAATCTATAGGCATCAAATAATCCCATGCATCGATCTAGTCTTAGCTTCACACTTACACAGTTACCAATGTGTGATGGAGTCCAATCTCCAATGAGAGGGAAGGCTAGTATGAAGAATTCTAGACATTTTATCCCTTTCTAGATTTACTTGGTTAGTAGATCTAGTCCACAAATGCGGAGGATGGGAGATATTTGGCTTTGAGAATTTTCCCATAGAGGGATGTCTTATGAATTAGCTGCCAAAGGTTCTAGGTTACTAGTGCTTTGTTGAAGAGAACAATATTTCTGAACCCTCGACTAACAATATTTTGGGGAGAGAAAGTCTATCCCATTTTACGAGGGGATACTTCTCTTGCATCCTTTGCTAGGCCAAAGGAAATTTATACAAGCATTTTAAATTTTTATATGTATATATATATATATATATATATATATAATACCTTTTTTGTTAATAGATTCTCCACTTTTTTTTTTTTTGAATAAAAAGTCATAATTTTACTCAACTTGAAAACATGGAAAAAATTACATTTTGCAAATGCATGAGGGAATTTCAGTCACATTAGCCAAAAGGGCTACCAAAAAGAAGAGCTGAAAGATCCATAGTTAACATTCCTTCAATCGAAGGTCCATGAAACATATTCAAAAAGTTGGGCATAGGCCGCCGAGATAGCCCCCAAAAACTCCCTAGATAAATCAAATCCTAGGACAAAGTTTGAGGAAAACTAAGAGGCTAAGAATGTAGGCTTTCCAAAACCTAAAAGGAGCAACTAAGAAATCATGAAACCCCCATTAAAAATAAAATTTGGCGCATTCTGCCGAGAAAGCCCAATAAAGTCCACAAAAATTATGGCAGATAACAACAACTGCAACAACAACAACAACATCAAACACCCATGAAAAGAGTATCCTATCCAAGAAAACTTAAGAACCAACGTGAACCTACACCTACAAAGCCTACCTCCACTGCAACAGAAAAAAAAGGCATGAAATTGGGGATAAGATGACTGCAGAGTTGCTGCACCCCACCCACCTCAACTTCCTTCGCAAGATCTTAAGCCTCTATTTAGAACATAGTACCCAAGACACAATATGAAAAACGACACCGGTCGTAATTTAAAACCCGTGTGGAGTCGCCATTTGTTAGTATGAATTCTTTGTCGAAGCGTACGAAAAAGAACCACTTTAGCTACGCATAACTAATAGCCCTAACAACAATAATGGCTGCAAAACATCTTCAGATCTGCAATTAGTAGTTAAAGCGCCGCAACAAACAGATCTATAAATAGAAAGACATTAAGCAGTAAAGTAAAGAGTTTGCTCCATGCATCCAACAGACAAGACAAGAACACGATTTTTGAATGAATTTTTATATTACAAGGCACCTGGGAGGAAACAAGAAGGTGTATCCAGATCTCCTCAATGGGATGGGTTCTTTGTAGTCCTCAGCACTTCAGATCTAAGCTTTCTCTCTCTTGTAGATGTAGAAAACCCAATGTAGAAGGTAGAGCTCAATGGGAGCAAAATGGCAGAAAAATGAGACCAACTGTATAGATCCAGAGTGATCTAGTATGCAAAAAAAGGTGAAGAATGAAGGGAAAAACCCTCCTATTTATAACAAAATATTGGGTCATTCTAGATCTTGGTGCATGATTAAAATAATGTTAACCAAATCTAGATCCACCTCTATGGAATATTTTATTATTATTTGTTGGAGGGAAAGGGACTTTGACTTGGGTCAAAATCCCTCGATTAGTGAAGAATAAATAAATAAATGATTTATTTATCCTTTTAAGGAAGTGGTTGAGATATAATCAAATAAATAATGATTTATTTAATTAATAGTGGCTGATTTGGTCATATTTAACAAGGAATATTATTTAAATAATTATTCCTAGAAAATAATAAGATAACTATGGGTGTATCTCATTAATTTCTTTGTTTTTTGGGTTAAACATGACTGGGAATAATAATTAAATTGTGGTTTAATTAATTATTCCTTTTGGGGTTTCCTTAATTAACATAGTGAAAGCAGTTTTACTTGGGGTAAAATTGGTCTTACATGGTGTACTTGGGTCCATCTAATAATAAAAGGTGAGATGACCAAAAAATGGTGTAACAGCCGGACCCACACCCCGGACGGGATCCCTATTCCAAACGGTTCAAGGTCTAATTGGGACCTTTTACCGGGGAGATCCCCTGCTGTTGGCCGGGACAGATTTTCCCATCAACAGACTTGGCGCTAGAAGGAGGGCCAGATGACAAGCTGAGCCCTGAGAGCCTGCAGTTAATCTCATATCTGTAATGGCTTCTTCCCAAATCATTCTCTCGAGATGTTTGACGTCGGAGTTTTATGAGCCTCGATGTCTCATCCCCGATGAACTTATGTATCACTTGTCCCAGTTAAAATTCGATGGTGAAAACAGAGTGTCCATAACCCAACACCTTTTAGATTTCTATGACTTTGGTGAGCGCTACGAAATTGAAAATGAAGGTTTGATTTGTTTTCTTTTCTTCCTCACCCTTGAAGGTCGCGCTAAGCAATGGTGTCGCACATTGCCGAAGGCTTCCATCCATTCTTTTAAACAACTCGCCAGTGAATTACAACAAGCTTTTCACAGGTATGATTTTCAAATTGTATTGAAAAAGCTAAATGACATCAGAATGGAACCTCAGGAACCTCTAGATGAATTTTCCATCAGATTTGTTCATTATTGTTTTGAGTTCCTTGAAAAGGATGTCGATTGGAATTTGTTAAGAGAACAGTTCACGTATGTGATCCTCGTTTCCCTTGAACAATTTCAAGTAGCAACCCAGCCTAATCCTAGTGTTCCCTATGATGACCCGCAAGTTGTCCGTTGTTCAGACTGCGTCCCCAATGTTTCCTTGTCCACCTCCCCGAGTCCAGACCACACTCCAGCCTCCCAAGAGAGTATTTCTATTTGTGACATTCTCGCTCCTCCTCCTGAGTTGTTGGGTAGTCGAGTTATGACCTCGAAAGTTCTGAGCAATGATGGATGGGTGCATGGGGATAAAGCCTATTATACTACCTTTGAATCTTTCATGCACCCTGTCGAATCAGAGCTTGAAAAATATAGTGGCACATTATCTCTCCCGGTTCATGAAACCTACCTCGAGCCCACTTGGTGTCTCCCTGGACACAAACCTAAATCTGATTCGCATACTGATTATGAATCGACTCCTACCTCGCATAAATTTGATTCCCTTAAAAGGCCTGCCAGATAATTTTTTTCTCTAAATGACACGGATGCACGTGTTGAAAAGCCTTGTATGGTTAACGCCCCTGCGACTCAATCTGTTCATTCATTATTCCCCGATTTATTTCACGATCCCGCCACACCAGTAATTTCTTCGAGACATTCAAAATTTCCTTATACTGGTATTGGCGACAATCATAAGCACACAGATGGTGTTTCACAATCACAGTTCAAAATCGATGAATCTTTTAGATCTGATCTTTCTCACTCGAAATCTTTAGACAGCCATAGGAGCAATTTCCTGTCTAGGCAACCTCAAGATGTCCTCTTTATTGACCCATCCCAGTTGGTAACTCCCAGGGAGCCTAACTTTCCAGGTACCCAACTTGATCAAATCAATGGTTACAGCGATCTCTGCTTATCTGAAAACATATTCCATCATACCACTGAGGACTATCACTCGCATCTCTTTTCCGACCATATGGAGACACCAGAATTCGATGATTCACTTTGGGAAGATTCAAGTACCCATCAGAAAATTGAAGTGCCTCAGCTTCTACTGACTGTTTCTCAAATGACGATCCCCAAGTACCATGCTCCTCCCAGCATAACCGCATCGAATTCACCCCACCCTGGAAAATCTAGAGAATCCGATACTTTGGATTATCAATCTGTCAGTGCGCAAACATTTGACCAAATTGATACAAAGCCCACTGACATTTTGCAACCCACCACAATCCATGTTCACATCCAGTCACCTGTTGATCTCGCCAAACCATCAAAGTTGGGCAACCCCCCGCTCGAAGGTCCGAGGTTTGATCCTCATACCCTTGACCAAACCCAGGAGAAACCCTGAACTAGGGTTTCTGCACTCGGATGCGCAAGCATTTATAATTCGCCTGGCACATGCTTATTGTTTCCATTCCATAAAAATGATGGTCCTCAACACCATGATGAGATTGCCGGTCAAATCGACCAACCCTATTCGGTGGATGTGCCTACAAATAGGAATTGGCTTACCCATCACCCCTCAGATCCAGGATCGTGCATGAATGGATTTGTGTCATTTATCAATAATGTTGAGTTTCAAGAACATATTGCTATGTATCAAGATAAGAGTGGGATTCATCTTACACGATCTATTCTGGCGTGTTCTTCGGTATGTATCCATGATCTTCTTGCCATTGGACATGCTCTTCAGGTAAGTCTTGTTGTTGGTGCACGATTTCGTATGCTGGCTCTGATTGCGAACATTGTCGTTCTTGCAGGTCAGGAACTTATGCGGTGGCTGCACTGGAAAGATGATTTCACATAACCTGACCACATCATTGGTTAAACTAGGGTTTTAAGTGTAGGCTAGCTAGGACATGTTAATAAGATTTGTTAGTTCAAAGTTTTTTAATTAGATTTACTTGCCAAATTTTTACTTCATGATTTAAAAAAGTGTGTTTGCTATTTTTGTTTACGATTAATATCTTAGGAATCGTCATGTTACAAGTATTTTCCACTCATTTATTTTTCAGTTGTTGGATGCTGCATAGATAATCACTACTTGTATTGTGCCTCTTTCCCACCTACAGTTGGTTGATCATTCTCGCACATGGCATGCATTGCATCTTGAGCCTCGTCTATTACATTGCGTTGTACACTGTCTTCCTCACATCATTTCCATAAATTTTTGATATAGATTTGAAAATATTCCACATATCGCCTCTCACTGCATGAGCCCTCATTGAAATGCTACCACCTTGCGGACTTGTTCTGCCTCGGTTGCTGAAACAATAACCCCATTGTTTGCGTGAGGTTGTGGTGGCTATCTCAAGAGGCATTTTTCTCTTAGGACAAGTCATCGAAGTTGCATTCTCAACAATATGCCTATGAGTCTAAACTTATTTAGCTGGGGAGATATCAGCCGGTTGCTTGTGGGAGACCTAATGAGTTTGAATGGCCTATACCAATAACCTAAGCCTTGTACCTGGAATAGTCTTGCACATCTTAATGATCTGTTTTGCACGCTTTGCCTATTGTGGTGAGTGGGATGTGAAGGTTTGGCACAAGGGCAAACCCAAATCAAGATATATTTCAGTTTCTGTAAAACAAGAAACAACCTCTCTTTCTCGTAAAATAAGTCGGGATCCATCATCCGCCCATGAAAAATAAGTGCCAGGAGCACATGAAAATAAGTGTTGCAAGCACATGAAACAAATAAGGGTAAAGGATCAAGAAAGGCTTCCTGCGCAGAGAGCTAATGCAACAACTCCGTCGGGGTACTGACCAGGCTCGCTGGTAGTAGAGCAATGTTTGTGATTTCTTGAAGTGACTCCGCCGGGGTACTGTCCAGGCCTGCTGGCAGTGGAGAAACACTAGAAACTTACTTTAAAAAATCGTGAGAATAATAAACCCATTGCCTTTCTCTTCACATCATCAACAAGATATTGGCATCTGTGAGCTCTCTATTGATGTGTTCTGATTAGCGAGACCTAGCTAAGGCACAAGGACTGGGCATACCTGTAAAGGCCAAAGTAATTCAAAGGGTTACCCGCAGAACTTGCCCAGTATTCCCTTGCATCACTATCCGGACTCAGACTATTGTTGTGATATTGACAGAGATGCTGGATTCTACCAGTAGTTTGCCATTTTTTGTAACCGCTACAACAGCACCCAAAATTTTGGGGTATATTCAAAATTTCGGGTTCCCCCTCTGCTCGCTTAGGCGTTAAAGTCTTTCACCTGACCTGCAGTCAGTGACATCCCACCGACCTATCCCCAACCCCTCATGAGATTTCTCACCATCATGATCAGATGTTGTTGCTGCAATCACGCCATATGTGGGAGGGATCATCCATCATGCGCTCGAACACTCTTACCGCAGTTGCACCATGATATGGCCATGCGTACATTTGAATGGAAACCTTTTTTGTAATGACAATTAAAGGCCCTCTCACCATGGGTCATTAAGCATGTTGACTGAATACATATTTTAAGCTCGTTAATCTCATAGGTTTTATCTAGGGACACCATTATCAAAGAGTAATTGTGATGTCGTAATGTTCCACACAGGTCGACCCCACGGGTGACAAACTCCTCAGTCATGTCACGACATCAAGGGAAATAAAATTGAGCTCAATGACAAGGCCAAAGTTGCGAGATAGGGGAGGAGGAGAAGCAAGCAACCAATATTGTTAAAAGGAGGATGGTGTGATACAGGTTGAGCAGAGAAAGAGCCTTTTATGTCACTGATGCAAAAGGATTTGTTCACTAGTGCACACCAGGCACTTCGAAATGCTCCATTTGGAAATGTCTGTACCAGATGCCATCTCGCATAAACCAGAGGCATTTGCTATGATCTAAGCTTACGTAAGGACCGGATGGAGTATTTTCTGAAGAAGTTTTGAAGATCCTGCACAATGTCAGCTCCATGTCGATGTCTGCACACAAAGGAACATATTTCACCACTTCGACAAGTCTAGCCTGAAGTATAGCCCGGTGAACAAAGCAGACTCAAAATATTTCTCTAGAGAATGACAATCTCATTCGAGGCATTCTCGTGCCGGGCAGCAGTGCGAAAGCACACATGTTGGTGTGGCAAGCCAACGGCAGAGTTTCAAATATGTGAACGCACCTTTGAGAAGCAACATTTATTAATCCTGAGCTACATAGTGTGGAATTATTTATGCTGCAAGGAGTACAATGTGGAGGAATGAAAAGGCCTTAAAACCCTAGTCTCCTTTGCTCTTACATATCCATAAAGTTTGTCTATGCGAGACCATAAGAGATGGAGAACTTCAAATTGAACCTAAAAGGTCATGTTTAAATGCATACACCTTTTGGTAGCCAGGCACATTGATGTATATGCAAAGAGAGTCTCCAGAACCACAAGATAGAAAGGGTTAATATTAAAAGGGCCATCAATGTGGCTTGAGTAGCAGATTTCAACTCTCGATCTTTCAAAACAAGAAGCATTCATATTATGAGGTGGTGGCCTTGGCGTGAATATTTTTATTTATTTGCGCTAACAATCTGAGGAAAATCAAATGATCAACGTTGTATAATTAAAACAAGGCGCGAAAGCAATGGGGTTTTCAAACCACGTGAGATTGGTGGAACGAAACTACACGGACACGTTGCATGGAGCCAAACGTTCAATGGCAGGTTTTCAACTTACGGTAAATGTTTATATATATATACATGGCGGTCAAATTTTCAACTAAAACATGGAGCGGAGTGCTATACCTATAGTGGCATGTTATAATTGACAATATTTAACCACATTTTAAGCGGTGCAAGAACCATATGGTTTCAAAGCCATATAAGAGGGCGGAGAAAACTATAAAAACGTTACAAATGGGCGCCGAGCAGACATATATGGTGATCGCGTTTTATAGTAAAGCGTTTGGAGCGTATGTTTAATGGTCAAAAGGTATGTTTGAAATACGGGCAGAGGGTTATAATAAAGCCACGATGGCATGTGTGATGACTGTAGTGCAATAACAGTTAAACTAGGAGCAGGATCGTAAAACGGTGCGTTAAACAAACTATGCATTAAACGATGCCGAGTTATGGTTTTAAGCTATGTCGGAGGGAGACCGATAAAACTGCTACCAATGTGCTCTCAACAACACATCTGTTTCACTAAAAAATCCCACTACAACATCGTTAAAATACATCGCAGGCTGAGTTTTCCACGTGTCTATCTCAAAATCTGCATGGTAACATCACAAAAGGACCGCGCGTTTCAAGTAAGCATATAAGGATATCAATACTGAAAAGGAATTCGAATAATTTATGGATTACATACTGAAGTCTTGGACCGAAAAGCCAACGCCATAAAAGGCATGCTTCATTTGACACTAAAAGAGCTATTTTCAAAAGAACAGATAAAATCCAATTTCCGTAGCCGAGGGCAATATTCTGGGAGACAATCACTCTTCAAATCTGCTATTAATAACCTGCGCTAGTCCCTTTTAGAAAGACGTTATCGTTTCATATTCGTTGGAGCGCAATTTTCGATATTGCCACTACTGACCACGTCGAGTTGTCTTCACAAAGCTAAATTTTCGATAATTCCTAAGGCGTTTTCTTGTACTCTGTCTAAAAGCACTGAAAACTGGATCACACATCCCATGTAGATGTATTCGAGACTGCATACAGTGCATTTTCCATTGCAGGCTCATGCGGAATGAGCTGCTCACCACGAAAGCAAAATGTTTATAATCGAGCGTTGCACCAGAATGAAGCACAGTAAAAGAAGTAGGTCGATGCATATGTCTGCATGCAATAAAGGTGAAAGAGATTGTGTTGTGACTATAATGCATCGCTGGACAAAGAAACAAAGGTGGGGTACTTGGACGTGCAACTGATTTCCATGATAGGAGCTGAAAATCTGGTGCAGTTGATGGCAAAACTAACAGGCGACAACTTACGATTGCATTCGATATCAGGAAGACAACAAGGGAGCTTTTCTATGGAAGCTGATATTGATTTCACGGTTGATGTTACACATCACTTCAAATGTTGAGACGAAAAATGGAGGAGGTCACAACCGTCCAGAGGTCGCGGAGTCGCAACATATGCTTCCACGCATGAAATGCGACCATGTGACTATGCGACTCTGCCGAGGTAGCAAGGTCGCAAAAGAACATGTTCTAGAGGAACCGCAACTCGTTGATTTCCCCGACCCAGCGACCTCTACTCCATAAGTGTGACCTCCCTCAGAGGCAAATTCCCACGCCCATCTGAACGTAGAGCTGCGTTCTTGAAACGAGATGGGCACGTGCTCGATTCATAGGTTGAATGTAAGCCGATACCCAGAATCAATTCATCGACTGCACCTGTAGAAATCCCTTTATTTCATCCATTGTATCCTACTCTTCAATTTCCAAGTTACTTCCCAGATTTCCAGGATTGTCTCTCTTCTAACCTCCAAAACTTTAAGATAATCATATTGTTGTTGGGTTGGAGGAGCATTCCTCATTTACGCATGAACTTTCGTGACTTCCACAGAGATTGCGTTTAACTCCTCCCTCGGCCTAGCTTTCTTATCACTTTCCCACCTCTTCGTGCACATTTTTAAAGCATGAAGCCAGGATGAGAGACGGCACCAACTAGCCACCTCCCGACCATGATCCTCCTCCCTCCAAAAATATATTACCATTTGGTTATAGTGTGGATCATTAAGCCATATTCGATTAAATTTGAAAGGGATTCCATACAACGGAGCTTCCTTTCGCCACTTAAGTGATAAGGTTCCTTCAATAATCTGGGATCGGAAATTTCCCAATACTGAGAAAAGGTCTTCAAACACCATGGCTCTATCTAGCCTTTTACCAATGTACTCTTCCCCCTTCCCATGGTTTTTCCATGTCGGGGCCAATGGAACAGGACAAATATCCACCATATTACAGTCATTGAAAATATTGCCAATGCGATCATCCAATGGATCCGGTCGCACCTTGGGCCCCCATAACTCATAAACAAATAAGGTGGTGTTATAGTCCCCAATGAAAATAGGATTTGATACCCCTAATAACCACAAAGCTTCAAAACGATCCCAAAATGAAAATCGGCCATGACATGATGCATACAGGTTTATGATATGAATTTTATTTGATAACCCCCTTATAAAACCCGATAAGACAATCCCTCCAAAAAACATGTATGCACCGAACCGAGCCACATTTGGATCCCACATTGCCAACATCCCACTTGCTCGACCAACAACATCAACAACGACAACATGTCACCCTAACTGAATCGAGAGCAGGATACCAATGGCCTTCATACGAGGGCATAAAGTCCCTTGAAATAAAGCCACAGATGAATTAATCTCATTAAATAGATCCCTAAGACGGCACACTTTAGAGGGGTCTTCAAGTCCCCTTATATTAAGAGAAATGATTGAATTCATTTACTAACATGCACGGGGTCGCATACTCTAAGTGCTCGTGGGTCATCGATAGCAGAGATTGAAACATCATGAAAATCATCCAGATTATCTTGGAATAACGATTTTGTTTTGAGCCTCTCTCGGAAATGACACAACCCCGACTTAGTTTTTTTCCGGGCTGTGATGTTGGATGCGGATCTCAAAGAGATGGACACGGGAGGGTTAGAGGCCTTTTTGTCGAAAACAGTTAAAGCAACTAAGTCAATGCACAGGTTCCCTAAAAGTGACTCTATGTCACTCCCCACAGTATTTCGCAGGGAATCGAATGGCACGTCATTCTCGGGCTCATGTAAAGCAGAAGAAGATGCCCATTCGAGAGGAGGCATCGAAGGAGAAACAATCAGCAACCCTGCCAAGCCCAGATCTGGAGGGGGATTATCCGAATTTACAGAGGGTGCGATAATAGGCATGGATGACATATGAGGTAGGGAAGCATGCTCAACCAAGTTAGAAGCCTTATTTGGAAACTCATTGATATCAGACTCGGATGACGGTCGAGGGATCCTATCAATAGCAGGGCCAATCTTATCTTTTACATCATAGTCAGAAGATGGAAAAGAGGACTTACCTAATGGACCGTGTTCACGTGATCCGAGAGAAGATTTTCCTTTAAAAGAACCACAGCCAGAGTTTTTATACCGCCTCCCATACCCATGACGTTGGGGACAACGACCCATAAGGTGACCTGTCTAGTGACAAATCAAGCTCCGAAAAGGCACCCCCAAAAATTCCACCCGTTTTCTATGTCTTTGCTGCCCCCATATGAGGTCAACATCACCAGGAAGACCACCTGTAAAATTTACCTCCACAAGTAACCAGGCAATTCGTTTATCAAATGTGCCCAAGATCCTTGGATCTACATGCTTCATTTTCCCAACAAAGTCCCCAATAGTTGTCAAAGCCTTGAGCATCCAGAATTCCAAAGGAATTCCAAGCAGCTTGACCCATACAAGTCTGTTTATTGGGGTTTCCAACACCAATTTCAAGCCTAAATACCAAGGCAACAACTGCATAAAAATCCTACCCCCCACCCACGTCCCCCTTAGGACCTTGGCATAGTCATCTTCATGCAAAATGGATACTAAACCAAGAATTAATCATCATACTAACCTTTGGATTGTATCCAAGAATGGGGCTCCATGTAAACTTAACCCAATCCACCATATATGCCTTCGAAATTTCGGAAAATAGCCAATGCCCGATCAGTGCCCGCTTCTATAGACTAGCTACACAACCCCACAGGTGTTCATATTCCAGTATGACTTGTTTGATTTCAAGAGCGGGCTTGTGGCAACTTGGGCTTCTGAAATGCCGCAGATCCCTGCGCCCACCATGTGCAACATTTTTAGTAAATTCCGTCGAATCCGAAACATCCCCTTCGATCCAAGATTAGTCATCCTGACTGCCCCCGTCCTCCTGTCCACCTCATCCATGCAGGCCCTTTCCACTGCCAGCGTAGCTACAATAAGGGCTTCTTGGCCCGATGTGTCAGATGACAATATATCATAAACCTCCACCATACTGCATATATCCCAAGGGCAAGCCACTTTAGAAAAATGCACTTGGGAAGTAAATGCCCCAACCACCAGTTTAATTTTCCAGCACACCAAAAATTTCCACACTATCCTGCCCTAGGAGAATTTTCCAACCCACCATAAATAGAAGCCCACTTCCCAATTCGGAATGTCAGTTTTTTAGAAAGCAGTCACCATCGATCAGATACACCTTTACATAAAAGACCTTTCTTCAATAACGTTAGCTACAACCTCCTGATGACCGAAAATGGGATGATCAGATAATGGTCATATATTTATACTCCTACCATAAAGAGTAGCCAGCATCCCCCCACATTCACATCCTAGATACCATAAGTTAGCATATGAACGCCTCGAGATACTGAGACCCACTGCCCACGTCTCATCCAAAGTAATTACTATTCAGAATGTACCTGACATCACCTACTATGCATCCAGGGTGACAAATGGGGACAACTGGAAAGATAATACCCACCGGAAAAACTAGGGTGGCAAAGATATTGATGGAAAAACCAGAAGTGAATAACTTTTAAACACCCACCCAGATACCTATAATCCAGAGACACTAAGTGTTGGCGAGAGAACAGGTCTCGCAGAGAAGACCCGGGTTCAGATTAAGGGCCAACAAGGTTTTCTGTCGTAGTATAGGTTCACGCTGGCATTTGCACCTAGCTTCGAAGAGCTGAGAGTCTCACCCAAGGCGTGCCGCGACCTTACTCTGGTAAGGAGTCAATCGGTATCCCAACAACAACAACATTGATAAGGTTGAATCAAAGTTACGTTGAGAGTCTAACACAGCCGTAATACATTGTTCCACAACATATATCTCTCAAAAATGCATTCAGACTTGCAATAAATAAAATTTGAAAAGTGCTTGCAAAACCATTCATTCAAAACGCATAACAGATACTCGAAACAACACTTCTGATTATATTAAGCTTCGGCTAAAAGAGGCAACCTATTACAAGGCTCAACTGAGTGAGCATGCATAGAACAGAATACAATAAGTCCTATTGGACAGAGAGATAATTGAAGAAACACAGAGGAATGGGGAACAGTACAACCCAGACGGAGCTCTCATGTGGCTCCCTGTTGCCTATTCCCGTCTGCAACAACCTTCCTATCCACTGGCTGGTTGCTTATTTTTTCTGCTGCCAGCGCGACTGACAATTCCTCCTTTCTTCTCGCTCAGTTGTCTTCTGTTTCTTTCTGTTCATCAGGAGTTCCACTGCTCATTTCCTTCCGCGCTCTTCCGCCATCTGTGCTTGCTCCCGCAACAGGCGCGACACCTGTCATTTGCTCCTTCGCAACCTTGACATCTTTCTGCCTACCGAGGTTGCGTTATGCCACGTACTCATCGCAACTAAAAATCTGTTGAATTTCAAAACAAGGGCCCCAATAGGCCCCAACCACATCCTATTGACTCACCCCAAGTCAATTGATCTGCACTGTCTCTACTTCCATGGGTCCGCTCGGCCCTGCGCCCTACTCTGCCTGCCTTCCTTCTCCTGGTTGTCCAAACAAGGGCCCAACTTTGGGACCTTGTTTAGCGTTGATGCCTTGAGCTCTTGGAAGGTTGCCATGGCCTGCTGCCACCCTTGCATTAGTTCTTCAGTTTCGGCCGTGATTTTTGTGACAACTTCTTCCCCTACATTCAGCGGCAGGGCACCAAACACAGTGTTGATTTGAGTGTTGGCCTTAGAGGCCAATTGCTGCATTGTCTATGCACTGAGTTTTACAGGCTGCCGAAGCTCCTAGATGGCTTGCTTGGCCGTCGTTGAAGTCTCATCTATTTGTTGTATCTGGACCTCTAACACATCTGCCTAGGCATATATTTGGTCCAGTCCCGATGGGTCCGTTGCTTCTTGGATTTCCTTGGATATCTGTTGAAGTTGTAGCGAGACCGGTTGTGCCTTCATAGTAAGGGTTGTCGAGCATTCTTGCAGACCCTTCAGTAGGTCGTCTGCTTCTCTTGCTGCAGTACTCAAAACTTCCTACATTTTCGTTACTTGGCCATGCCTTATTGATATCTGTGCCGAGTACACAACCGCTGGGTAGGGTAAAGCAGGTCGAGCTGCCATTGCCGCCTTGAGTTCCACATTCTCCTGCCGGAGTTTTGAATACGCCACCCTGAGGTGGATTTCCCACTTGACTACATTAGTCTCCTGCATTTCTTCTAGTATTTGGCTACTGCTGGTCGTTACTGTAGGCCACACTTCCCTGAATACTCTAGTTACTATCTCCAGCTATTCCTGTAACTGATCCCTTTCCGTCGTCAGCTATTCATGTTGTTTAGTAAGCGTGCTTATCTTTTGTTGCTGCTGCTCGCATTTCTGCTGAAGCTCCGAGTGGAGCCTCTCGGCTTGTTGTGCTGCTCTCTGAATGAAATGGTACAGTTGAGATGTCCCCCAGGTCTCCATGCTTTCGGCACCGGAGGTACCCTGATCTGGAACTCGTGCACAGAGTGGTTGTCCGCTGGCAACAGATCTCGCTAACTGGTCCTGAGGTGATTGTGGCGGTGTTTGGTGCTGTAGCGGATTGCTGGAGTCCGCCATCTGTAGATCTTGTTGCCCTTGTGGACCTGCGAGGTCAGTTGTGTGGAGCGGAGTCTGCTCGGGGAGTGACCCGGCGGCTTCTTCTATCGATTGCTCTAACTGATTAATGAGGTTGGTAAAATTAGTTTGGGGGATCATGGTTGGGTTAACTGGGGGTACCACTTCTATACCCGAGTTAACCTTCATTCTATGGTCCCCATTGTTTATGCTTCTAACGACTGGATTGGACATGGTGGTTGATGAAGTGGATGGGGTAGAGTTGTGGGGTTCCCAGGAGATGGATGAGGTGGTGGGTGGTAGTTGGTGGGTGTGGGGTGGCGATATGCGGATGTTTAAGAAATCAAGGGGAGATATGGGATTGTGGGGTGGTACTCCTCTGGCCTCTTCGGGCTCAATTGTCATCTCCTCTCAGATTGGTACCCCTACACTCAACTGCTGAGGTGGATCCTCCTCGGTGACGTCGACCACCAGGCTAGATTCTGCAACCTTGGCCCTTTTTGCCTTCGATGCCGCCGCTGGTTTCGCAGCTTTAATCTTTCCAGCCAGCATTGTAGTTACTAGGGGAGGGGAATCAAACAAAACATTGGGTATGGGCGTAAATATGGAGGTTGTGTTGAAATATGGATTAGGCTGGGATGCCTGAAATTCTGAAAATGTTGGAAATGTAGTAGCATCACTTGCTAGGACTTGAACTACTCTGTTAAAGCTTTTTACCTTGGTGTTCAGCTGTTGAATAATCGGGAAGAGCTGTAGGTTTGACATCCTTGTTGCTGCTTCCTCCGATTTTTCTCCTGATAGCATGTTTAGCAGCATCCCATCAAAGAAGTACGTGTACACTCCATCCCTGATCTCCATCGCCACTCCTAGCCATGAACAGACCTCCGTGTGGAAGGCTGCTTCATCAATCTGGAATTTCAAAGGCCTCATCTGGAACATTGTTTATGGTACACATGTAGGCCTGAGAAAAGTATGTTTATGTGTGACTCCGAACCAGACCTGCTCACTATATCCATCTAGTAGACTTCTTGGAATCCTTTGTTAACTCATTACGACTTCAACCATTTGACCATACCAAACTCTGAAGGCTTTTGAATTCACTTCCATGGTGCTTGGGTCTCTAGACACTTTCCACGGCACAAACTTCATAGCCATCGATTGGTCTTCTGCTATCTCCACTGGTATCCTGATGTTGGGGAAGGTCCACTTCCACATGGCCAGCGCCATGATCAAATATCCATAGATAAACCCGATTTCTCTCTTGTAATTGTCCTCGCAAGCTTCAAACAATTCTTTTCGCAGGAAAGAGCACCAATTGAGCCTTGTCCCTTGGACACAATGCTCCGCAACTGAAATTGTATCTAATGTGCACTCCCCTTTTGTATAGTGCCTCATTGTCTTGCTAGTAATTAGGTAGCAAGAAAACTTGACCTCCGGTCTATTAATCAACTCAATCTTTGCCCCCTTTCCTCCTCTTCGTGTGCCACAGTTTGGAACGCTGATGACACATCCCTTCCTTCCTGCCACAATCCAGCCAATCTATGGATGTCTTCGGTATGAAATAGAATTTCCTTTCCCAGCCACAGAGAGCCGTTCTGAATCCTGCTTAACAAAAATTTTGTGCACTACATCGCAGCGCCTATGATCCTGAACACTGGTAAGTTCCTTAAATTCATTATAGTGGACTGTTGGATACCCCTGAACTCATGCAGGACTCTTGCTGCTGCCCGCCCTGCTTCTGTCGCATAATTCTCGATGTACACTTGTCTTTTTAGTGCAGGAAACTCAAAATAATCTATGTCGATCAGGGTCGTCCTATCATATTTTCCCACAAGGGACTCCATTTTCTGAATTTTTTTGTCCAGCTCCTGTTCCACGACCACTGGGCTTACTCTTGTCATTATTTCTCGTCGCTGGTATACCTAAAGAATAGTTCTCCCTCTTTTCTCTTGAATTTCTTCTTCCGGACGCCTTCTCTGTTCTGGTTCTGGTTCAGCTTCCCTTGCTCTTTTGGAGGTTTCTAACTCTAACTTGGATTTTTCCAACATTCTTGCTCTTCTCTGCATGCGGGTTATGTAAGTAACTGGCACGGGTGAGGTTGATGAGACCCCATAACTAATTAATTTTTCCCTGGCTTCTCCCACAGCTACAATCGTGTGATTAGTTAGCTGCTGAGGTGGGTTTTGACATTGCTAACTATGGTTTTCGGATTTGGGCAGACGCGACGGCTGGTGGTTATGTCTAATTATGGAAAATTTATTATAGTATGGGTGATGCTAATTATGGCAATTATTTCCAAATCTTGGTAATCCTACAGACTGACACTGGTACTAGGCTTAATGATGATGGGCTGATGTTCAACACGCTTTTCTGTCTGACGTGGATGACACGCTGGACATTACCCTTCCCCGACCACTATTGGTTGCGTTGCGGTCCCTGCAACTCAACTGTATTTGTTTTATTATGCTGAATCCTATCTGCTCATCTCGAGTGCAAGAGAGTTATTGACTCTAACCTACCCTACTGACTCCTCTCGGTTGTGAGATTTATTGGAATTGAAATGGTAAACTTACTCATGGTAGGGCTTCAGGCGTGCGTCGTTGACCCATCCCTGTAGAACTTGGCCGTTTAGTTGTGCCAACCGAACTGCTCCTGTCTCTTTAATGTCTATGACATGAAATGGTCCTAGCCAATGCATCTGCAATTTCCCTAGGAACTTCTGGTATTTAATGTCATAGAGTATAAATTTCTCCCTGACCTGAAAAGTATTGTGCTTAATATGTCGGTAGTGCCAAGCTTTCTGTCTCTCCTTCTGTACCGTTTGATGAAAATTTGCAAGAAATCATTCTTCTTCAAGTTCTTGCAGCTTCTACAATCGCTCCTTCAGGGATTCTTCTTCAGATAGTTGTAGGGTTGTTGCGATTAGAAGGCTTGGTACGATGAATTCCGCTGGGAATATCGCTTCTCTTCTGTAAATTAGCTGGAATGGCATCTGGTTGTTTAATCGTTTTACCATTGTTCAGTATGCCCACAGTGTTACTGGTATCCGTTCATCCCAGTCATCGCGCTGCGCGTTGCATATCTTCGTTAGGCCCTTCTCTAGTATCTTGTTGAATACTTCCATTGTGCCATTTGCTTGTGGATGATATGGACTACTTTTATGGTGTTGTATCATGAATCTCTCTAGGAGGGACTTAATGGTGTCATTGCTGAAGTGGGTACCCTGGTCGCTGGTCAAGATTTTTTGGCATCCAAATCGGTTGATTATATTTTCAAATATGTACCTAGCAGCAGTCTCTGCCGTGCAATTCCTCATTGGCACTGCTTCTACCCAGCGCGTCAGGTAGTTGGTCGTCGTTATTATGTACCTTGCCTTTGAGTATCTCGCAGCCGGTGCAATTGGTCCTACAAAATCGATTTCCCACTTTTCGAATGGCTGCAGTACTTTTATCGGATGAAGCGGAATCTCATCTCTGTGGGATGGTCATCCTGTCTGCTGACAAACGTCACATTTCTGAACAAATGCTTTGCTGTCCTTGTGCACTGTTGGCCACCATAAGCCTTCTTGTAGTACCTTGCGTGCCATCGGTTTAGCTCCTATGTGCCCTCCCGCAACACCACTGTGGCTTTCCCATAATACAGCTTCCCTTTCGTGGTCCAGGACACATCTTCGAAGAACGTGGTCTAGCCCCATCTTGTATAGATGTCCCGCTATCAGCTGATACTCCATGGCTCGAACTACCAGGTGCCTCTTCTGTGTCAAAGTATATTCTTGTGGACACTGTCCTGTCATGAGGTAGGCTGCTATCTCATTCAGGTAGTCTGGGATGGCTTCTACTCTGAAAAGATCAGCATCTAGCAACTGATCATCTAGAGATCCTCCATTTTCTCCATTCTCTAGTCGGGATAGGTGATCAGGACCTACGTTGAGTCTTTCGGGCTTTACAATTACTTCAAAGGTGAACTCCTACAAAAGTAGGAGCCATCTGCAGATTCTGCCTTCTAAGATTGGCTTGTTGACTAAGTATTTCAATGTTGAGTGATCTGTGAAAAAATTGAACTTACCTCCCAACAGGTAGTGGCAGAATTTCTGAAGAGAGTACACCATTGCCAATGTCTTCTGCTCTGTTGTTGTGTAGTTCCGTTCTGTTGTTGACAACTTGCGACTGGCAAAATATACCGGATGATCGACAGAAGTGTCTCCAAGTTGATCCAAGACCACTCTGAGCGCAATGCCGGACGCATCAATGTGTACATGAAAATGTTTGTCCCAGTCTGGGTGGAATAGGATTGGCGCACTCGCCAGCTTTTCCTTTAGGGTGTCCAAAACTATTCTGCAGCTGTCCGTCCACTGGAACTATTCCGACTTCTTTAATAGCTTTTCTAATGGTGTTGTTATCTTGGCGTAGTAGCGAATGAACTGCCGATAGTAACCTATGTGGCCCAGCAATGACCTTAGTTGTTTTACCGTTTCCGGCACCTCCATACTGACAATTACTGCTACTTTGGTCGGGTCTACACAGACACCTTGATTACATACCACATGCCCTAGTAGTGTTCCAAACAGTACGGCAAATATACAATTCTTCAGGTTCAACGAGATCTGCAATTTTCGACATCTATCAAACATTACCCTCAACAGGCTTGCATGATCTTTTAGTAGGATATAAACAGTCCATTCATCCATATAGACTTCTAAGAACTTGTGGATGTATTCCTGGAATGCAGCTATCACAATGTGAGAGAAAACTGCAGGTGCATTCTTTAATCCGAATGGCATCACATTGTACGCGAAGGAGCCCCATTCGGTGGTGAATGTTGTCTTTCTCTTGTCTTCCTCCACTATTCTTACCTGATGTTATCCTGAGAACCCATCGGTGAATGAGTATGCCTCGTTCCCCGCGACATTGTCGAGGACTTCGTCACTGAACAGAGTAGGAAACGGATCATGGATACAAGCATTGTTTAAGCTTATGTAATCTACACAGACTCGTATCTTTGATTTCTCCTTTTTCTCTGTATAACTATGGGACTTACCCATTCTGCTTCTTCTACTGGGAATATTAATCCGGCTTTCAACATCTTGTCGATCTTTGCTTTCACCTTTTCCTTTACTCTTGGGTTCAGACGATATGGTCTATGTTTCACAGGCCTTGCCTCGGGCTTTAGTATTATCCGCATTTCCCCCATCTCCCCTTTTATGCCCTTTAGATCCGCTACTTATGAAGGAAACAAGTCCTCATATTCCTTAAGTAGACTGAATATTTCCTTAGTTGTTTGTTCATCCTAGTAGTCTCCAATTGTCGCCATTTTAGGCTTGTCTTCTGTTCCAATATTTACTTTCTTGGTTCTCAGAGGTAACAGATGGATCCCTTCTGTCGTTGGTTCTTCTTTGATGTCTCTCTCCCCTTCTGTTTCTTCAAAATATAGGTGCCTGAGATCCTCTAGATTTTCATTGTCCATCTCACTATTAATTTTTTGACATGCCACCTTTTGTTGGATACCCTGGTATTGAAACGACTGCTCGTCTGTCTGTTGGATATTTGGGAAGAACGGTACCTTCTTGATTTCCCGCAACGCCTGTGTAATCGGCTTTGTCTTTCCTTCAAACGAGAAACACTATGTGAATTTGTCCGCATCTTCCTGCCATTTGTTGGTCCCTCTTCTTTTTTCTTCCGTCAAGTATCAGGCCTTTGGAATTACATCCAGGGAGTGGATAAACCGATGGACCCACATTTCTTCAGGATATCCATCAGTCCTCCATTGGGCTTTACATTTCTCCAGATGGTTTCTGGGGTCTGAATCCCCTTGGTACTTGTCCTTACTTTCAGGGCCTTCCTCTTCCTTAAATCTAGCTTTTAATGTTACCGCAACTTCGTCCCATCGCGTCAATGAGTTGCGATGGTTACTCCACCATATTTTGGATGTGGATTGTAATTCCATGTCCATCAATGGTACTCTGTGACCTTTCGGTACCGTAGTTTCTATCTTGGCTATGAAAAGACTTACAACCTTCATATCCAATAAGATTGGGTATTCCTGCATCTCGACCCTGATCCAATTGACTCTTGTAATATTAGCGCATCTCCTCATATTTGTTTCATACCCTCCTTGTTTCCAATCATCCCAAGCTATTTCTAATCCCAATTCTGAGCTTTGGATGCTTCTCTAGCTCACTAAGCCTTCTGCTGTCAAGTTAATGTAATCTTTTCTTTTTCCTGCGTTCATCTAATAGAGATGGTCCAGAAGCTGAGCATCTTCTATGTTATCCATAGTCTTTGTATATCTCGGTCCTTGGTAGGGGTCGAGTGGCTGAGTGAATCTGATTTCCCCGTCCTCGAAGATCATCAATTATTTCTTCAAGTCGATCACTGCATAATTTTCAAAGGCCCAGTCAATTCCCAACAGTGCAGTGTACGGATCTTTGTCCCCCATGATGTTGATGATTTCAAAGTTCGTAAATGTCTTTACTCCCGCAATGTCAACTTCAACCTCCTCCAGTCGGCCGATGGGAACAATGCAGTACTGGTTCGCCATCCGAAGTTGAATCGGGGAATATGTCAAACTTGGTTTCCCCAATGCCTCCCAAGTTTTCCTTGGTAGGATGTTGACATCAGATCCCAAATCAAGCATGGTGTCTTTAATCTGGAACCCCGCAACTTGTGTGTTCACTCGAAATTCCTTTCCCGTCCTTCATTTTTTTCTCTTAATTCTCTGTACATACTTTTGGTCCGCTTCTGCTGATTCTTTTGCTCCAGTGTTCTTCTTCAGCGCCCCTTCCAGGTTCTGCTTTAGCCGTTCTAACATTGGTGCATTGTTAACAATTTTTAGGAAGAGATGGAACCACTCCTGGATCAAAGCTTCAGAATTAATTTGGGTTTCACTGTCTTCCTGAGTTTTCTGTAACTCAATTCCTTTGTTTCCCCCCAATTGGGCAAACGTTTCTGCTGCTTCCTGAAAAAATTGTTTCTGTCGTTCTAGTTTGGTCAGGAGCTTTGGCGATGCTAGCCTGATCAATTTTATTGGGTCCATAGTACACGCATCTTCCCCCGTTCTTTTGCCTCCTCGTGTTACTATGGCCACGTTTTTCTTTGTCTGAGTTCCCATTAGCCTGGGTTTTGCATTTACTAGATTTGTCCCCCTTTGTCTAGCTCTTTCCTCCCATCTTTTTATAAGCTTCGGGCAATATTTTGTTGCGTGTGTGTTAACCCGGCACTGAGAACACTAGGGTCTTCTAGGGAGTGGACATTCTCTAGCTACATGTCCTTCCTGGTCGCAGTTATAGCATCTTACTAGACCTCTACCTCCTACTTGGCCTCCCCAAATGCCTGCTCCGCTTCCTCGGGGAGCTTCGTTTACTCTGTATAAAGGCCAGTCCAGCCGCTCTGCCAGTGCATCTAGTGCTCGGCACTGCTCTGTCCCGTGTGTTGTTGAGGCACAGAACTCACAGTATATATTATTTGGAACATTGGAATATTTCTGTAAGATCGGACACAGGCGAGGTTGATGGCCCATATTTTTGCATATTTCACGGTACTGATTGGTGGCTGGACTTTGTGGTGCGGGGAACCCTGTGTATTGCTGTTGCATTGGATATATCCCTTGGGTGTTTATTTGCGCAACCCCTCCTAGTGGTGGCGCCCCCTGTGCCCCTGCGGCCGATGTCCCCACATTTTGGCCCCGCAACAGGGGACATTCGGTTGCCACATGTCCCTCCATGAGACAATGCGTGCACCATACATTCGGTCTTGTCGATCACATTAGTTTCATTTCCTTGAGTTTTTCTGTTAGACTGGCTATTTGATGCTGCAGACCCATTATAGAGGGGTCTTGTACCGCTACTCCTCCTTTAAATTCTTGCGGGTAACCCGCCATAGCTTCTATATTCATTTCCTACTCTAGTGCGTCCTACAACGTGTCGATCCTTTGTTGAGTCAACGTAGTTTGTGTCAAAGGTAGTAGAGCTTTAATGAACCAATCCCTCTGATGGTTTGGATCAATTGGATAGCTGAGTTTTCCAATTGCGTCCTTGAATCTCTGCATAAAATCCCAAGCAGTTTCTCATTCTCGTTGCTTGATTTCCCACATCTCTGACAGGCCCTGTTGGTCTGTCTAAGGCAGTTTGAATTCCTTAATGAAATCCCTCTTTACATCTACCATTGGTGGATTTGGGTGAGCTTCCGACCATTTCATAAACCAGTGTAGGGCTCTCTCCCTAAGGGTGGTCTGAAATTCTATCAACTTCCCAACATCTGGTGCCTGTTGCGCCCTCCATATGGCCTCGCAAAGGTACCAGTGTTGTTCGACGTCGTCGTTCCCCTTCCCAGAGAATTCTGGATACCGGGTGAGTGATCCCGCCATGTTCACTTGAATAGGTGTTACTAAAATGAAGCCGTTGGATCTTGGTTGTGAGATTTTGCCACTAGCAATCCTAGTACTAGCGTGTGTTACAATTGGAGACTGAGTATTGTGCAACCTACTTAATTCATGTAACTTAACAAAAATTTCACTTATGGCCTTGTAGAGCACCAGGGGAAGGTTGGGACTAGAGCTACTTGAACTGTGGGGACTAGGAATACCTTGAGATATGGATGCCGACGTTTCTTGAAATAGTTGCTCCATTACAATGTGCATCTCCACATCAGACACCTCCTCCGAGTGTGCGTCTGTACCTTCTCCGTCCTTTCCTTTCTCCTTCTGGGTTGGAATCCTATATGCCTGCCGCACTTCATTAACGGCCCAGCCTATATCATGGGGACCCACCTGACCTTCCATTCCCTTTGCCGTCTGAGGCGCCTCCTCTTTGTTCTTTTGACCGCTTTCCCATCTTTTCAACTTCTTCATCACCCTCTCTCACCACCTTTCGATAATCTGTGCCCTCCGATGTGCTCGTCGCTCCCTAAGCCCGTTGGCGGTCTCAACATCCATAGCCTTACCCCCCCTTTTCACTATTCTTGTAGCATCTCTTCCTTAATCCCTTCCCCTGGCACCGGAGGGTTTACGCTTCCATCTCTGCCTTTTGGAATCCCATGAGTACTTCGTCTACCATCAATGCCTTAATCCACAAAGAAATCTTCATCAGCAGCTTCCCCCTTAACCCGGACCTGAAGGTATCTTCTGCTGTTGAGAAATACTGGTAGCACTCTGCTGCAAACTCCACTATATATCCGTCCAAGGTAGATTCCACCCAAAAATCTACGGGGGTTAAATCGGTGTTCAGCCGATGAAGGGCCACCAGATCCTCGTGCACCCACCTGCGATTGATTTTTTGCGACTTTTCTTTGACAGCCTTGGTCTGAAGCCTCCGCAACCAGTTATAAAGTTCTTCTGGGAACTTTCCCCAAAATATTTCGTAGGTGTCACTAGCAGAGTCGGAGAATAGAACCAAGTTTTTAATCGTTTTCTCCTTCTATCGTCTCAGCTCAGCTTGCTGAGCAATAAACTAATATAGGTGGTTATCCCACCAGCTTCGTATTTCTCTTTCGAAGATCCAAGATACGATGATCTAGCTCCCAAATGTATTTTCAGGTCCCGGCAACGGAACTATTTGTTGGCGAGAGAACAGGTCTCGCAGAGAAGACCCGGGTTCAGATTAAGGGCCAACAAGGTTTTCCGCCGTAGTCTAGGTTCACGTCGGCATTTGCACCCAGCTCCAAAGAGCCGATAGTCTCACCCGAGGCGTGTCGCGACCTTACTATGGTAGGGAGTCGATCGGTATCCCAACAACAACAACATCGATAAGGTTGAATCAAAGTTACGTTGAGAGTCTAACACATCCGTAATACATTGTTCCACAACATATATCTCTCATAAATGCATTTAGACTTGCAATAAATAAAATTTGAAAAGTTCTTGCAAAACCATTCATTCAAAACCCATAACAGATACTCGAAACAACACTTCTGATTATATTAAGCTTCGGCTACAAGAAGCAAACTATTACAAGGCTCAACTGAGTGAGCATGCACAGAACATAATACAATAAGTCCTATTGGACGGAGAGAGAATTGCAGAAACACAGAGGAATGGAGAACAGTGCAACCCAGACATAGCTCTCCTGTGGCTCACTATTTCCTATTCTCGTCTGCACCAACCTTCCTATCCACTCGTTGGCTGCCTATTTTTTCTGCTGCTAGCACGACTGATAGTTCCTCCTTTCTTCTCGCTCGACTGTCTTCTATTTCTTTCTGTTCATCGGGAGTTCCACTGCTCGTTTCCTTCCGCGCTCTTTTGCCATCTGTGCTTGCTCCCGCAACAATCGCAACACCTATCATTTCTCCTTCGCAGCCTTGACATCTTTCTACCTACCGAGGTTGCGTTCCACCACGTACTCGTCGCAACTCAAAATCTGTTCAGTTTCAAAACAAGGGCCCCAACATTAAAGACCATCACCATCCCCTTCCCCAGCTACACATGACAACAACAACCAACGCAGTGCCACCACCTACAACAGAACTGGAAACCGAAGTCTTTATAGGGGCGAGAGATAATAAATGAGTCAATCCATTTGTACCACAATATTTCCCATCTAGACTGAACCGATGAATATTGTGATTCAATAATCTTGTTAGGCTCCTGTATTGGGATCCTATTGCCTCGATTTTGCATTTGAGAACCAATAATACTCCTCCCTGTGAGTCCTAAAGATGGCCGCCAAGATCGCCCCCGTGAGAATAGCCAGAAATCATATGAGAAAGACCTCCCCACACCAATTCGAAGACATAGTACAACTATGGATAACCTAAATGCCCAAAAAGCGAAAACGACATGCTACTTCGAAAGAGTTTTACAGCCAATATGCTCATGCCAAAACCATCCCAAGAATCAGACAGCAACATTAGACCACCACCATGATACCAACGTCGAACAAGAATGCATTAAAGACTCAGCCTCAGTCATCACTCACCAAGCCAACCTTGCTACTTTAAAAGAGTTTTAACATCCAGTATCCTCTCGCCAAAACCATCCCAAGAATCAGAGTTCACCCATCATAACAGTAACAATAGACCTCAACCATGTTACCAACAACGAAAACAGAAAATGTTCAAAAAACAGTGACGATCGTCACTTACCAAAACTAGTCATACACAAAAATTTAAAAAACTAACAATAAAATTTGTAAACATAAAAAATTTCACCTTATTAATAAACTTTATTATAAATTAATATAATAATTAAATTCACAATAAAAATAAATCTATACCAATTTTACTCTATTTAAATTTTAAATTAAAACTTAAAATATTAAAAATTAACTTAAACTTCCTAATTTAAAAAATAATATATCATTATATTAAAATTTAATAAAGGCTATTAAACTCAAACATTGCCTTCAATGTTATCCCTCTTGGTCTTAAATCCTTTATACTTCAGGGTCATTTACAAACCAAAATAACTTATTTTGCATTAAAAAATGCATTCTTTATATATTAAAATGAAAACTTAAAATCATTTCAAATCTTCGATTCCTCATTATCCGACAACATAATCGGTTAATCATAAATTTCCTCAACATACTGCCGCGGTAATTTCAAATGGGTCAATCCTGCCACTGCAATTTCAAATTGTTGGTGTATTTTAAATATTTTATATTTCTCTTTTTCCTTTTTATATTTATTCAATTACTTTTATTTTATTTTAAAATTTATTCATTAAAATTTTATAATTAGATTAAGCAAATTCAATTATGTTAATAAATTATTCACAATTACATTACATAGCTTATATATATTTAAATTCCATAATAATGTCCTTAAAAAACTCACCACAAAGAAGGTTTAAACTTTCCCAAATCTTTAATGCTCCATAAACCTAAAAGATTATGCCTCTCTATTCATTTCCAAAGAATTTATTCTTAAAAGTCTTAATTTCACTGGAGGTGTGTTTCATCTCCATATCAACAGTGTCCACGCACAGCGAACCACCTGTCACCTGTCTCGACGCTTTGTTGTCAGATTCTGCACGCTGAATGAGTTAATTAAAGAAATACTTATATGTTTAGGGATTGATAGAGTAGAAGGTGAGAATAAGAGCTAATATTTTTTATTAAAAAAAAAATTAAATAAACAAAATTTATTCTTCAAATCAATATAGAAAAAGATGTTGTAATGTTTTGTTAAACATTTTGAATCGGTGAAATTACATAAAAATACAAATAAAAAACAGTCAATTTATTTTTAGCAGTTTTTTTCTATAGATTTTGACAATTCATGGTTTTTCCTATGGTATTTTTCTCTAATGTAGCCTATTTAAAAGCATAAATTTTCATCTGATTTACAATAGCCATTGTGCTATGTCTTGTAAACATTAGCAATTTTTTGACCCTACTAATTAAGAATGAATTTTTCTTCATATAATTTAACTTTTTTTAATAAGGTCAAGCATGAAGTTTGTTTCAATATACAGTTTACTTTTTCTTTTTTCTTTTTGTAAAGTGAAACATGAATTTTAGTTTGATGTCTCTTCAACAGCATTTCCAAAATGGTATTTAATGAATATATTTTGGAAAATAAATTGAAATTTGAGAATGCAAACTTTTGTGATTCATAATGTTATGAGAGAATACTTTAAATGGCATTTCAATTTTTGTTCTAAAACAGTGAGTGTGGTTCATCATCAGGACTTGGATCATGAACAACACTTAGTGGTTCCAAACGAGTTGACAACTATTCTATCATAAAATTGAAAATTAGTTATTTTTAGAGTTTGATTTTGCATATAAGGTATATATCATGTGTAACGTTCACTAACATAAACATTAAAAAAATAAAAAAATTCTACATGGTTAAAACCTTCATCTTCTTACACACATGCTCTTATAAATATCATTATAAAATCTGCTACGATCTTCAACATTATACTTATACCTAACATAACGTTTATCAATTTGAATACCAAACTAAATAAATTGCCATTCGATATGCGTGCAACTTTCGTTAGTTGGGCTTACATATGGATTTTTTGGAAACACCTGGCAATCTGAAATTATGTGTCGACCTTATGCATTTTTCTTTTTATTATTAATTAACAACATTATCCAGCCTCCTCGACTAGACTTACTGTCAACTCCGTCTAATATTTATGAGCCAGTACTTGCATTAATTCTTAGCGTACTGTGGGTTGATTGCTCGCGATCCGGTGATTTCCTTTTTCGCTGGCAATGATCTCCACCGTATGTCAATCTTCTAGATCAACGACTAAGGTTTGGGCGGGAGTGGCCTTGGATTCTCCGCCAAACCCTAACTTTGCTTGACTTATGGCTTGTAAGTTGTTTGGACTGTGATGGATTACTTTTGTTTCGACTGAGGGTTTAGCTCCGCCCACGCTTCGACTTGGTTAGGAGCGCGAGTCATGGCCTTCTCACCAATTTCTGAGTTGCGCTCTTCGGTCTGGTGTTCATGTGATGAACCTTTCTGTTTGAATCGGAGAGCTGACAGATAGAAAATATGAGGCGCTGTTGGTTTTTACAGAGGTCTGACCTCCACTCACTAGTAAGACTTAACTCGGTCTTGTTATCTTTCCTGTTCTGTAATTATGAATACTCAAGAATTCTATGTGGTTCCTTGTTTACGGGCTTTATGATTATTTTTGTGTTTGAACTGTTTAAATCTCGGACTTTTACTCTTTTATGTATAATTGCTTTGACAGTATCTAACTCTCTGGGTTATTGCGCCTCTGGTGCTAGGTGGAGAGACCACCCTCTGCCGAGCGTAAAAAGCTTTGGAGGTTCGACAACTTGGGTTCGGCCCTTCATGTGCAAGTCTCTCCAGGCTAATCAGTGGTACAATAGCCTTCTCTCTTTGTCACTCGTGCTTCTATTTCCTTTTCACGAAGGTCTGGAGAAATTCTTGATAGAGTTCCCTTCTTCTTTTCAATAGGAATTTCCGGCTCGATGTAATTTATTTTCCTTAGGTCTATGTGAGAAAGAGAGTTCATTATGTTGACAGGACAAAGTTTCTATGTTTATAATGTTTTACCCTTTAGGGCATTTACAGTATATCTTTATACTTTTTTGTATGAGAATCTCTCATTCAATATAAGACCGAAGAATGAGTTTTGGGTAATCTCCTTATTTCTTTGAATTTGCACTATGCTGAAACTCTCTGTTATAGCACGATGTTTTATTATTTCATAAGTCTGTACTGGTGAAGCATTTATTATTTACATGTTTGTATATGTATGGTACTCGGGCCTATTTGGTGCCAGCTTAACTCTTGAATATCATACATTAAAAGAAAATGTTAAATTTCCTTTTTCATGTTTGGTTTGAGAACGATCTGTTATTTCAATAGTAAAAGTTCCCGTGTTGTAGTTACGAAAATTTCTTTATATGCAGCATATAATTTTAACTTCAAAAGGTCTTACTAGAGTTCTTGTTGTTGTAGAAATATATTTAAAGTTTCGCTCTTACCCTTGCTGGGGATAAGACTGGTTCCCTTTACCATTTCTATTAAATAGTTTTCCTTCTTATACTGTGGATTATGTTTAGCTTGGTGTCCGGACCGCCCAAAATCATAATTCTGTGTTAGTTCTGGGTTTAGGTGGTTGAGGACAACGTACCTTGGTTCTGAGTACGCAATCGAAACTAGGGTCAACAGTTTGACAACTCCGATTCCCTAATCAAGTTAATCTGCTTATAACTAAGAATTTACAGTTGCATTCCTGTAGAATGTTATGCCATATCTGTTAAATTTATACATATTTATGCGAATGCACAATTAACAAGCAAGAACATGGATGAATGTATTGATTCTGTCATAATCCGTTCCCTGCATTCTTTATATTCTATCCTTCGATATTGCTACCGTATCTTATTTTGTGTATACAACTATTGTGTATAACTGATTTTCTGTTATCCTTTCTCAATGTGAAATTAATAAATAATACTTTCTACTTGCTCTATCTCTTGAGTTAATAATAGAGAAGAACTAAATGATATAATGAATTATTTTCCGTTGTATCACAAAATAATCAGGAAAAAGAATAGAGTCATGTCATTTTCCTGTCTCAATATTATTTATATTTTCTAAAACAAAACAGAACAAAATTTACACATTCGTATAGTTGTGATCAAACTTTCAATCTCAATATTAAATTACTCAGAAAGCACGGTATTACTTATCTGTTAAGTGGAATTCAAGCTGTGGTCCTCCCAACCATCAGGAGAGGCAATAACGTCCTCTTCCTGCCCCCGAGCCCAAGTCTGGTAGTACAGGTTAACAGTGGAATAATTTTTCTGCTGTGACCTTAGGACGTCTAATCCAGTCAGAACAAAAAACAAAAAACAATTTGCTTGAAGGCTCTCTGAGTATCTTCCACTGGTCTCTACTAGCTCTGGAATTCCATACTCTATCCTTGTTTTTTCCAACATAACGCCTACTCCTCACTGGGTTCAATCTCTTATTCCCCAGAGGAGTGGTAACTGTTTCCAACTGTCTCCAACCATTTCCAACCATTTCCAGTTCTTGGCACATTTACCATTCAGCTTTTCTTTTCACTTTTAATTAGGAAAAATCCCTCAACTGATTTATTATTAATAATTAATTACTAGTCCAATAAATTTTCAGACAAAATAATAATGGAAGTCCTTTTCTTGACAAAGAATACAATAATAAAAAATAAATGTCTTGTAACTAGTTAACACTAGTTATCTTTTAATGACACTGTCACATCATGCAAAATAAAATAAAATAAAAATATATAAAAATTGTTTGTTTGTTTTTTGGAAATAACATTATACAGTGAAAAGAGATGATCAATAAAAATTAGAATGCTTTATTCCAAAACCATCTACACCAACATTTTCAATTGAATTTATTTTTTTATAATTTTTCCATTATTAGAAATTTGGCTTCTGTGATCCATTGTTTAAATTTATTTGTAATATAGGTTTTAATTACCATCCAATTTTAATTTAAAATATAAAATTTATAAAATTATAATTAAACAAGTTAAATTGATTATATATATATATATATATTCAAAGTAATATTTATTTAAATTTATAGACGTATTTTAATTTAAAGTGTTTTGATTAAAATTAATAAAATAATAAATAAATTTACATAGCAATATATAATGATATTAAACTCCGAGCTCACTATAATTAGAATAATAACAAATGCATATTCCAAAAATATCTCCAACACCATTTTCATTTTCTTGAACTAGATTTATTTTTATAATTTTTTTCATCATTTACATTTATTCATAATATGATATTCAATTCCAATTAAATTTTAATTTTAAATTTTATAGAATTTTGAAATTTAAATTTTATACAATTAAAATTGCAATAAGAAAAATTAAATTAAAAAATATATATATATATAATTATAATTTTTTTCAAATTAATTTTTATTTAAATTTATAGACATATTTTAATTTAAAACCAGTTTATTCTGTGAGTGATAGCACAATTGGCAAAAAGCACAATGCCAAGGTTTTTTTGTATTTATCAAGCAATATATATTTTTAAATATATTTTATTTTTACATTAGAAATATGTTTTAACTTTTTAATATTATTATTTTAAAATCAATTTAGTTCGTGAGTGGTAATACAATTGGCAAAAAAAACATATTAACAAGCCCTTATATATCTCTAACTCAATATTATTTTTTTAAATATATTTCATTTTTACATTAAAAATATGTTTTAATTTTTTAATGTTATCATTTTAAAATTGAGTAGTTTAAAGAAGCCACAATTTTTCCTCGTGGAAATTCCACAATGATTCTGGTAAAATTCCAGTATAAATTTTGAAAAATTTAGAATTACAGTTTCAAGTTCTGGGGTTTTCAAAAAATTATAATTTATAATTTTCTTAAAAAATTAATTCAAATAAATTATTAATACATGTAAATGTAAATTAAAAAAAGGATAAAAATAGCTTTTATTAAATAGATAAGAATCAATTTTTTTTTCAAACTACTTGAAAAAGAAAGACGCTGAAAATTTCACGCATGCATAAAGCGCGTTTCTTACGTGTACCGCACTTTGCCAGATGTCAATTCAGACACTACCTCAATTCGCCCTCGACTCTCGGGACACCCAACAATTGTGTTTAGTTTGTGATGGCAACCAATATTTTAGCCGCTATTCGCCCATTAATATTCACCCATTAATGCCCCTTGAGAGTACCATCGGTGTATGGATGGTCACGCTGAATACACTCTACATCTGCGGATCATCATACATGGGCGTGGGCATGGGGCAAGCTTCCGATCAGCGTGCTCCGGCGACCCCTCCCTTCTCCGGCTCGACGGTGGACCCCTTAGCTCTCCCGATGCAATGATGGGATATACGAATACAAGATATACCGTGTACGCATTCAGTTCCAATACTCATTTGAATTTCAAATTTGAAACCCCGCCATTAAAATTTTAATTTCTATAACCGTGACCGCCTGGACGGTGCAAGGAAACGCTGCCAGTCCGGCTCTCTGGAGGGTGCAACGAAATGGTCATGGCGGAGGCGAAGGCAATGCCAAGTTCTCAAGTCGTCAGTGTGGTGGCAACACTGCTTTTGAAATGCAACAAACTTCTCAGGAATTGCGCTCACTGCTTTTGAGATGCAGCTGTGCTCACGGCTAGTGTGTGGGATGATAGCATTTTGTGGTGAATTGACCATACTTACAGGTAAGCGTTACAAGCAAGCAATGGAGAAAACTTATTGTTATTTACCTCTGCCGTCGAAGTGTTTAAGGCCTCGCTCGCACCTTGTGTCGCAGGTTTGTTATTTATTCATTCCTTGAGTTTTAAAAAATTCGCTATAATTTAGAGTGCAATCCTTTTAGATAAATCAATGTGGGTGAATGAGTTTTAAAAAATTCTCTATAATTTAGAGGGCAATCCTTTTATATAAATCAATGTCCGTGAATGTAGCGGTGAGCATGCGATGGATGGAAATTTCTCTGGCGAGAATCAGTTTATGTTCACAGACTTGGTTTAACTCTATGAGAAGAAAGCAATTGGACACAATTGCCGAGGAACACACCAACAAGCTGCTGGTCGACTTTCAGTCTAGTTTTAATAATATCAGTAACCTGCAGGTCATGGATTGTAAAAATGGAACTATTACTCAAAGAGAGCTTTAAATTTTCATTGAATTCTGTTTTTCTGATTTTAGCTTTGTAAATAACTCGAATAACTAGAATCAAAGCAGATTTGCACAAAATATGTGGCCACTACCAAACAATTTGTGTATATATTCGCAATTGTACAATGTATAATGTATTTAATTTTTGGGTTAAAGTTAAAATTTTCAAACGCTGATTTTGCGCTGAAAAAAATTTGGCCATGTTCACGAATTGATGAACTAAGGACTTATTTAGTCCAAACACTTCCAACATGGGTCAACAAGTTTATGGTTGAGTTCTTTTTTCTAAATATTTTTTATTTCCAATGTTATGTTTTAAGTTTAGACTTTAATTATTTTCAAAAGTGATGTTTTAAGTTTCAAATTTATGGTTATTTAATCACTTTTAAGTTTCAAATTTATGGTTATTTATTATTATAGATGGTTTTTAATAGAAATTTTGGATAAATATTTATAATTTTTGAACTAATGATTTTTTAATAGATTTGATTTGATTTATCCAAGTTTTAAAAAAATAAAAAAATTATTTGAATTTCATTAAAATTTTATTTCTATATTTCATAATAAAATCAATATAATAATTTCAATGAGTTAGAAAATTAAAGTTTTAGAAATTAAAATGAAATTTAAAATTGTAAAAGTATATTCTAACAAAACCTGTTAAAATAGTTTACTATATTAAAAACTATTAGCATATTCATGAAATTTTAAAATATTATAATAAACAAAAAACTATCAGCGTATTCATGAAATTTTAAAATATTATAATAAACAAAAAATTAAAACATTGTGACAAAGTTTAGAATTTGGTGAATTTTTAGGTTAAAAGTAAACCAATTTTAAAATAATCAATAAAGATTGTATATTATGATAAAATCAATATAATAATTTCAATGAGTTAGAAAATTAAAGTTTTAGAAATTAAAATGAAATTTAAAATTGTAAAAGTATATTCTAACAAAACCTGTTAAAATAGTTTACTATATTAAAAACTATTAGCATATTCATGAAATTTTAAATATTATAATAAACAAAAACTATTAGCATATTCATGAAATTTTAAAATATTATAATAAACAAAAAATTAAAACATTGTGACAAAGTTTAGAATTTGGTGAATTTTTAGGTTAAAAGTAAACCAATTTTAAAATAATCAATAAGATTGAATATTATGATATCATCTTAGTAAAGGAAACTAAGAAAACCCACATAAAGGGATTACTTGAAAATTCCAAATACCATTAAAAATTCACTTTTCTCTTTTTTAACTATTATTTATTATTTATTTTAGAAAACTAATTTCAGATGTAAAAGGATCTCCTTATTACATAATTAATTAGTGCAAAAAAATGGTTAATGTTTTTCCTATAACTTTTTAATTCCCATGTTTAGAACTCTATATTTGTTATGTTATAAATTTGAAATAATACACCAATACTTGACATACTAATTTCGATGTTCATTGATTTTACTTATTTACCGAAAAAATAAAAGCATCAAGTTCATACTTTTTATTCTCTACATAAATTTAAATTTTTTATGTGGTATAAGCAACATTTAGGTACTAAAATGATGCACAAACACAACCATATAGCCTATACTTTAAAAAATAAAAATCATAGTTGATATAGCTATCACAAATTTCAATAGATAAAAATTATTTAAAGGTTGCACAATTTTGTACATTTTAGTGATTTATTCTATATATAGGTTCATAAGAATTAAAAATCTGTATGCAATTCAAGGGATGTTTCTTTCTTCATATTTCCATTGCATCTAAAATGTTAAAAAAGACAATCATAAAATTGCACTTACCCACTTCTTAAGAAGAGTAATGTGTTTTGGAGAATTTGTTGCTTTCTATCACATGCTTAGGAATAAGTTTACATTCTTTGTTAATGATTACTATTACCATATTCACGCATGCAAATATTTGGTTGTCAACATGACAATACCAAAATAATAGTTGAAATGGAAAATGATTTATTTGGAAAATAAGAGGCAATGGTTGGAGGGGTATTACCAATTGGTATAATAATACAAGCACATATTCCAATGTATGAATGCATGATAAAATTA